>OY101432.1:24668734-25113734 GCA_956483605.1 Tuberolachnus salignus
ATTGCGGACGGTTAATTAAATAATAACCAAAATTGACATTTTTTCTGTTTAAACAATTTATTTAGGATTCTGAATGTAGCGTGCAACTATACTACTACGTTTTACTAAGATGTTTTTTTACTTTTTTTTTTTTAGGAAAACACTATATCGGTTTGTAATAATCCTCCGATTTGTTCACATCGCACGTTAAATGAAACAGATTTTTTCCCCGACGGTACACGAGTTGAAAAATGTATCTACGTTTCCCACAGTTTATCTGAAAAGTAAAAAAAAATCTAGAACATTTAAAACGACGGATGCATCAGTTTTATTTTTGTCGATTACCTTGTTACTTTGGTCACAGAGAAAACAAACAGGACTGTACCTTATCGCCCAGAATCGTTTTTTTTCCATTGCAATAATTTATCGTTGCCTAAATTGTAAAAACGAAATACCTTATTTTTTATACCTTTCCAGTTACAACTGAAACCCGTAATCCTACAGCCGCAGTCATGCGTAGAGCTCACCGAAACCCTCCCCCCCCAAGTACAGTTATTATTTCACATTCAAGGTATATATTTTTTTTAAAATATACGATTTCGATCGTTTTGAAATTGACTTCTATAAGTATAGCAGCGCTAGGACTTTTTTTTTTTTTTTGTTTTATTCTGTTTAAACGGATGGTAGCTTAGAGCCAGTCTATAGAAAGATCACTTTCCTACTATATAATGCCAAGCACCGTTGTAACTTGGCCCATTCGAATGTATAAATGACAGGAGTTTTTTTGTTATTTTGTTTATTACTTTTTTTTTAGTTAATGGTTAATGCCATCATATCTCAAATAAACATCAACGTCGAAGGTCTATAATATATAGGTAGGTGTTTAAATTGACACGACATATTATTATAAGTATTCGCAAGACAGTCCACCAGGCCGTAGCGACAGGGTAGGCTACCCGTGTGATGCAAGGCATGTCCGGGTTTTTAAATCGTGTACCATGAACACCGTAAAATATCGATAAGGTAAATTAATAAATTCCAACATGTCCGACCTACTTAAATGCTCATGCAAAACACGGTATCGTTGTTGAACGTAATTGAATTTATAGATTAACTATTAACTACGTAATAATATGTAAATCCGTGAAACTTCAGGTTTTTCTATTTTTTTTTTTTTTTTTTTTTTAAGTATATTTATCATTACAATAGTGTGACAGTCACCGAAGACGATTTATTATTATACTATACGTCTACACACATCGTATACAACATACTTTAGTTGTTATACGAAAAAATATTTAACTATGTTTGGTCATCCGTTCTACTCAGCTAACATCGTTAGTATGTAATGGATGGTATAAAAGAGACGAAAAAAAAAACAGGCGATGAGTACCCTCCTAGTCGTCGTTTACAGTGATTCTTCCGATAACAATCTAATTCTTTACAAAAAAAAAAATAAGTTTATAAAAAAAATCATAATAAACGAAAAAGCTAAACGCTATAAATAGACAGATACAAATACAAACATCTACGTATCGTAGTTGTATTTTAAAAAATATGTAATGATTTTTATGAAATGTTATTGATACTACAACGGTATTTTTAACAGTACCGGGTTTAATGTATTCTGCGTTTTTAAATTTTTGTTTTTTTTTTTTACTGTTCGGAGACAATTTACTAGGAACGAAATGTACACTATCTAGTGAATTAATAATATTGTTCAACTTCAGTTTAAATATGTGGTAGGAAACATTAGAACTGAATACCGAACGTCGGGGGGAAAAAAATCGAAAATGGGTACCTATACGAAATGTATTTCATGCTGTTAATAATATTAAGTAATTTGTTTTCATTTTAACACCGCAATATCGATTTCCATAATAGTAATTTCACTAACAGTTTTTCTAGGGTGTAGCAAAATGATATACGCACTAACCCAACATAATTGACTTTCATAAATCGTGTTCGGAATTGGATATTTCGGACCGTTTTAAATACGTTACTGTTCGTTATCATTTAGTATTTCCGTTTTAATTAAGTAAAAAAATAATCGTGGAAACCTGAAAAAATGAAACCTAAAATGTTCACCTAAAATACTTGGATTACTATTTTTTTTTTTTTTAAGAAATTATCCAATCGCTGTTAAGTTATTAAAATCATTATATTAATTTGAAACGTTTGAATTTTAGTTTTACGCTGTTATGACCCTGTAAAAAATGCACGCCAATTTCATACAAGGTTAATTATGTTAAGTTGTACTAAACGGCAAAATAAAAATTTTGTATGATTTTATAATGTTTTTTTTTAATTTTTTTTTTTTTATAAGCGTTGAAAGTTCAAATTCACAGGTGAGCACACGTTCCAGGATGGCATAAGCGTTAAAATAACTATAGTATTATTTCCATACTAATTGCATAAGTCTTTTAAATAAAATGGACATCGTAAATTATAAGATGATCTATTAGTGTGTTTTTTCTCGTTTGTATGCAATCGTTATAAATACAAAGTATGATAGAATTTTATTGATATGCACAAAAGTATTCGTGTATGGGATAAATTGAATTTCGTTAAAACTCGGACACTGCCAGTCAATGAATAAATAATATTTCATTAAAAAAAAAAAAAAAAAAAAAACAAAATATATTTCAACTACAACTAAAATTCATAAAATAATTAATATGATAGGTGTCTTATTATTTTCGAAAGCTTATTCGTTAAATTCCTTAAAATACAAACAAAAAATAATAATTTTAACAAAACAAGGAACATTTCTATTATACTATTATAATTTAAATTGCTTCTTCCTTTATTTTTCTTGGGTTTTTTTTTTTTTGCATTTTTCTGTTATTTTCAGTCTTTAAAAACATTAAATTAATTTAATACAAAAATAATGGTAAAACTGGAAGGATTCAAAAAAAAAAAAAAAACAATTTAAACCGTTATACACATTTTATTTTTTATGAAATGCAACTTCGACGATGAAAAAAAATAGCCAGGAACACCAAATAGCACCAGTGGGCATATTAATATAATTCTATTATAAATTGTCGTATTTACAACAATTTCATACAAACGAGAAAAAACACACTCTTAGATCATCTTATAATTTACGAATTTCTTAAAAGTTCATTATGTATATATATATATATATTTTTTTTTTTTTCTACAAATTATTGTATTTGTTATACTTTATATAAAAACCTAACATACGATTAAATGGTACAAATAATTTCATATCATATTGTTGTGCTGCATTGTGATTAAAGCAATAATTAAATACTAAATAGTATAGAAAAATATAGTACGATCAACAGTTATTAATAATAAAAAATAAATCGGAAATAGAGTCATTAATTTTTAAACCGAGAGTAACGATATTGCAATAAAAAACCATTCTGAGGCTCGATAATCCGGTAAGGAATTTCTCGTGTTTTTGAATTTTTTTTTTTTTTTGCTACTAATCAAGGTAACCCAGAAATTAACAATGTAAAACCTATAATCGTTGTTGTAGGTTTTTTCAATTGTTTAGAAAATCTTTTTGGAATCTAGACGAATGTTATATGTAAAGTGCCGCCGAACAAAAAATGTGCAACGTTAAGGTACGGCGCGTGATATTTTTATCCTAGAGAAATGTGTTTAAAATAAAAAACCAAAATTTGTCGTACAGCTTAAAATCTGATTGTTTTGGTTTCATCTAGCTGTCGTACTCAAATGTAGAGAATATGTTTTCTTTTGATTTATGCCCGGAATTAGATTGAAAAATGCAAATGCAAAAAAATGTAAAATGAGCCTCCCCCCCCCCTAATACACCAATTGGACAAAATGTTCACCAGAAACTACTCTTTTTTTTTTTTTTTTTTATTGGAGCGATATTTCTGGTTGCAAACTTGCTAATAGATACAAAAAAATAACACGGTAAAACCAATAAGTTCCTCGCTCAGGTCGGAATCAAAAACTGCAGACAATTTTAAATTATTTAAATTTTTTTCGTATAAGAATATCGAACCAGTATTGCGGACGGTTAATTAAATAATAACCAAAATTGACATTTTTTCTGTTTAAACATTTTATTTAGGATTCTGAATGTAGCGTGCAACTATACTACTACGTTTTACTAAGATGTTTTTTTACTTTTTTTTTTTAGGAAAACACTATATCGGTTTGTAATAATCCTCCGATTTGTTCACATCGCACGTTAAATGAAACAGATTTTTTCCCCGACGGTACACGAGTTGAAAAATGTATCTACGTTTCCCACAGTTTATCTGAAAAGTAAAAAAAAATCTAGAACATTTAAAACGACGGATGCATCAGTTTTATTTTTGTCGATTACCTTGTTACTTTGGTCACTGAGAAAACTCGGTGTACCGGCGAACAAAAAATGCGCAACGGTAAGGTACTGCGCGTGATATTTTTATTCTAGAGAAATGTGTTTAAAATAAAAAACGAAAAGCAATTTTTCGGAAAACATATTGGGATTTTTAAAAAATTGTTACTAATCCAAGGAATTCAGTGTGTGTGTAATCCAAAACCTAATACCGGTAATGCCCAGTCGATGAAAAGCCGCCGTTAGTTTGGAAATGCAGCGAGAGAAAAGAAAAACTTAACCCGTCTGTTGGGTCAAACCGGTCAATGCTCCAAGAAATCTCTAGTGTCTTAAGGTAAACCAAAACCACGTAATGGTCGATGTAAAATCACGATGGGTTTAGATAGAGCAAACATTTCAAATTCTTGGCCCGTTAATATTTTTTTTTTTTTTTTTTTATAGCTCATGGTGTTTCTGGTTTGTTTTTCGCTAATCTAGCGGATAACTTTTACATGAACAGGATTCCTATTTATAATTAAACCTACCACATTTGTTTTATCAATGACAAATGACGGTTGTGACATTTCGTGTATGCGAATATTCTAAAACTGTAGTTAAACGTACTTATGCGATTTATATTGTAACATTACATACGTACCTACATAATATTATTTTTCATATTTTCATTTTTTTTTTTTTTTTTTTTATTATCAAGCTATAAGTTTCGAGAGTGATTATGAGTCGAAACTTTTTGTTTTTTTTTTTTTTTTTTTTAATTCAATGCGTTTAGTTACGCAGAGATTTAATAAAAATATATATATATATAAAAAAAACAAAAAAAAAAACATCTACAACTGCTTCACAGACAAATGCTTACAATTTTTATTTTAACCTAACCTAATACTTTAATATTATTACGTTTACGAGTAGTCGAGTAAACACGTTTAAATACTATTTGAATATTTGTATTTTTCTCATATAATTTACTATATTGAGTAGGTCTTGGTTGTTAAGGCGTAACTAGGATCTTTGAGTTACCGAGGCTCAACTTTGAGCTCACTGGTCTGCCCAAGGTGGACGATATGCGAATCCGTACATATACATTTAAGTGGCAATCGTATAAGAGACATTCAAATAATACTGGTGTGAATCAAACTCCCCAAAATTCGAGACCTTCCAACCGCATCCAATATTATTATAGATATTACTGCATAAAACTAACTAAACATTTTCTATAGAAAACGCGCTTTAACGAATTTGTCTATATTTTTCAGTAAATTTACTCGAATTATTTACACATTATTAAACAATTTACTATTTCATTATTATTTGGTACATCTAGTAAAACTTTCTTGTGGCGTAGTAGACCGCTGTGTCATGTATCCGTCTCACAAACGCCCGAAATAGCAAAGACGCTTTTAGCAAGACCAATTTAGTGACGTTCGTTTTAATGTAAGAGCGAATTTATTTAAAAGCAAGCATATTATATGTGTTTGGACGTTGGTTTTTCCGAAATTTTAATATTTAAGTGAAATGTAAAACATTTATAATTTCTGATATTTCACATACTCATAAATTAAACATTTCCCCATAGGAACGCTATAAACAAGGATTAGGCCCCTCATTCCCTAGTTACGCAAGTGCGTGGTTGTTATTAAAACGCCAATATACATATACGATTCGATGACAAAAAGAAAACTTATGCTCATGTCTCTGTAATCTTTAAGAAGTATATATCCATTTGGTTCGCAGAGATAAGTTTTATAGCTTCAGCACAAAGGAGATAATAACTTTTATACTTACTTTTAAGCAAATGTCAATTGAGCTTTTAAACAGTTGCGACAATATACGGAATTAAAGTTGCAGATATTTCCAGAGGCATGAGTGAATATATGAGAGTAGAGTTTACAGCTCCGAGAAATCAAATCAGTATAGAATATCGAAGAGGATGCGAAATAGTTTCAGCGAGGAATTATTTCATGAAAGTTACGTTGGATAGAAGAAAAACAGGTATAATATAATAAAAGTTGATATTCGGGAATAATCGAATTGCACTAGTACATATTAGGTATGTTATTAGTTATTAGATTTTATATTAACATATCCTCTTTTCGAATATTCTTGGTTGCGGAATGATGGGGAAATAATGTCATTGAGAAAATCAGAGAAAAAAAAATGGTGAAACTAACAAACTATCCCAGACAACGATTCTATATTCATAGAACACTATTTAATTAAAAATCACTTAACGTTACCCGAATATTATTAGCAAATATTTTGGTCACGATTTTCACGTTACCGAAACACTACGACAATGCCATTATTTTAAGCTGCATATATAACATTTGAACTTTAAAAAAAAAAAAAGTTTGGAAAAACGATATTATAATAACTGGAAATGAAAACCGGTGAAAAAGTGCAAACATTTTCGTGAGCACTTGTGGGATTTGATCGTGGACCTACCTATTTACCCCTGCCTACTGCCTTACCCGCTACATACCTCTGCGGTACCTTAAGTCTAAAATATATATATATGATATTTAAACACTTGTTTACGTTTTATTTACGATATGAAACTACTTTTCTAGGTTTATGGTATTCCTATAAACGAGAAAATATAACGATTACTGTACGGGCTGGGTGCACAAAATAATATTGTGCTTTCCCCGGGGTATCTTTCACTTGGCGCGCACTACTCTTGTGCGGCGCGTACCCGCTCGGTCGCGAGTTTACACACTGTTTTACGGTGTGGTATGCTCGTGTTTGTAGCTCAGTCTTGGGTTCGTCGCGCGAATCCGATGAGCTGCGCGGTGGCGGCGAGTGTGTGTCTTGAAAACTATGAAAAAAGACGGTAGTTTAAAAAAAAAAAAAATAGGTTAATTCGTTGTGGTAACTAGCGTTGCTGTACATTAACAAATTAAAAAACAAAAAAAAAAAAAAACAAACAAAATACAAGGAAAATATATAAACCGCAGGCAACGCGGAAAAAAACGACAATAAACGACGAGTACTAGTTTACAAATAAAAATTAAAAAATAGGTTACGTTATATCCCATAAAAAAAAAAAAAAAAAAAAAACGTTTAACACACATTAAAACATTACATTTCTTTATATATAATTTTCGAACGGCAATTCGTGCTCCGGTGGCGATATTAATAAATTATCCTATACAATTATTACGGTTGTTTTTGGCGACGTCAACGCGAAATTTAAATACAATATTCGTATTTAAAATAAAAAAAAAAAAACCACATACAATATGGCCTATGCCATAAACGGTATTCGTTGGCGGACGACAAACATACCCGGCGACCGTACGCGGCACTGGAATATTTTCGCGGACAAGAAAAAAAAAAAAAAACCCCCCCGGATAACTAAAACGGATAAACTACACTTTCGACTTACGAATATACATTATTGTGTGGACGATTTTGTCAAAGTACAAGTTACCGGGTCCTCATTGACGAGCATCGTCCGCAAATCAATGGTCATTGAAGTGGCTGGATCGCCTTCATTCCTTTCCCACTTCCAATCTATGAAGTATTCGCAAAAGATCAGACCAACTATACTCACTCGCGCTTAAAGTGAGGATAATCGTGGGCTTTCCGAGCTGTCGAATCATCGCACCAATGACGTCATGGTAACATTTTCGGTGTCGGACAAATTGACAGAATGATCCCCAGCCATAAGACATATACATGTCAAACCCCACCCCCCCCCCCCGGATAACTAAAACGGATAAAATGCACAATGTTTGACGACAATAATTACTAAACATAGGCGTCTCGCCGTCATCAACAACGCCTAAACACAAACCACTAACCGAATTAAACGGTCGAGCGTCCGTCCGGGCGGATATTGGCGCGGGCAACGCACGCCATAATATTCGATATATCGGGCGCCGACAATTGCCTTCTAATGGCGTACATTTACCCCCCCGTGATCCATCTCAATTATAACGTCGTCCCCTCTCGTTGGCCGTCTTTCGAAAAAAAAATTATGTTCACGACAGATTTCACGGAGCGCCACGATACACGAACAACGCCCCCCCCGGACATAGTGGACATCTTCTACACGGCAGACTCGCACAAATCGTACAATTCGCAGTTATAGAAAAACTTAAGCGTAACGTTAACAGTTGTTTTTTTGGTTTTTTTCGTTTTAAGTATTTACATTACAATGGAAAAACACGGCGTTCCAAAAATATTTTTAACCCAACCATCGCACTGAATCGTATTTTGTTAGCAATGACAAAATCGTCGCGTACAGATACAAATGAAATTCCTCCGTAGTACTTTTCCAATCGTCCGCCTATACCGCCGCGGTACAACCGTGAACAGTGTCGTTATTTCTATTATAAGCAAAAAAGACAGACGGACGTTTAATCCAAAAAGACAGACGTAGGGTCGAACTTTCATTCAACCGTCAAATATCATTTGCGTTTGACGGCGCCGTGAACAGGATTGTCTATCGTCGCGCAATACTAACCGAGAACGACACGATCAACCGCAGAGTTTACCGGAACGTTGCGCAATTTTTTGTTAATTAAAAATAAGATTCTCGGCTACCTCTGGCCTTGTGACCGTACCAAAAATATTACCGATGATAATATTTGCATTGAAATATTTCGTATTGTAGTGCTCGGCGTATACAGTTCGACAATGGTTTTGTAATACGACCTAACGCGACTCACAACAGTCGTAAAACAAATTATTTTGGGTCGTTTCTTAAGTATACGAAAACCAATGTGTATTCGAGGTTAAAAATAATCTATAACTGTGATGCCGTTATGGAGGTACTATTTATATTACTCGTATCGATAAGCCAGTAGGACAATTCGATTTTATTATCTTCTACACTCCCCTTCCATATATAATATACCAAATTAAAGTATAATATATAACGTTGATTCCAGCTGCCCGGATTTGCCCCATATAATTTATTACGTTTCGGTTGTATTGTGTTTTCTCATTTCTGTGAGATTCGCGATTTCATATATTTTATTTTATTATTATTATTATTATTTTGTTTTTTTTTTTTTTGCACTACCTATTGAGACCGGTTGAACGAAGAAGCTCGTGAATCAACGAATTAGGATTTAAAAAACAAAAACGAAAAAATACCGAGTACCATTTACGACGAAATCGTCTCGTATAATAACGAACGGAAAACTGTTCAATAGACTATTTCTATCTTCGGACTCGAACACGTGTAAACGGCTATAATCGTAAGAATTTTTTATTTATTTTCCAAATATAAACTAAATAATTTTTCATTTATTCATTTACATGAACTCACAGAGAAATGTATATATGTAAGTATACAAATAATATTGCATTTTATTTATGTATTATTTTTAATGTTGCAATCAAATAGTATAATAATTTAATTTCACTTACAATTATTTTATCAATGGTTAAATTTTATCAATGACGTGAAATTTGGCTTTCGGTACCTCGAGAACGTATTGTATATTGAAGTATCGCTCGCAAAATTAAGTCAAATTTAAAAAAAATATATCTACATACGTAAATATTAATGTATTCTTTTACTGCTCTATTTAAAGGCTAAATCATAAAAAATGATAATAAATTTAGGTTTCGGGACCTTTTAAACTTTATGATTCAAAACTTTTTGTTTTGCCATTTGCGTTTTTCATTTAGATTTAATTAGGTTTATTCGTATTTGAAAAAAAAAAAAACACCGTGTTGCGACGTATTCTGAGCGTAGTCTGTTTGCAACGATCACCGCTTGTAAACAATTTTTTAACCAAATACCCGGCTCCTATCGAAAACTATACCGAAACTTTCATGTACTTTTTTTAAATCCAGATGGTACACGGAGAAAGTATTTTGGTTATTTTTTTTTTTTTTTTTTTATGGGGAAACACGGGAAATAACGTTAGAATAACGGGTATAATAGAATAAATAGTATATAAATATATAGCCGCGAATAAAACGTCACCGCTAAAAAACTACCATCCCTTACTCTCGCCCAAGCCACTGATCTATTGGTTTTATTATTCATTCGAAGACGTATACTTAATAATAAATAAATAATAGCGCCGTGTCCCTATATTATAAATTTTGATTTTATCTTTATAAAAGCACTTGAATTTTAAAAACGGATAAATCACTGTAGAGTAAACTGATATCCGCCCCAAAAGTGTTTAGATAAAACACGATAATTTATCAAATTTATGTATTTATAATACGACGAGCGCCCGTAGTACGCTGTGCACAAATGTGAGCGGAACGAGACGAATGTCCAACAATATAATCCGTATAGCGGTGTACAACAGTACCCGCTAGACCCGCTCCTCGTGACGTTACGCTCTTGTACTCGTATTGTATTATAGACGCGCCACAAACAGCGAATAATCTGCTGGTAGGTACGACGTGATTTTATTTCTAAATTTGACGTTTGATTTATTATTTTTTTTTTAATCTCGCAACAACGAAAACGTTAGTAAAACGCTGGCCTACCCGCCCCAAAAGAACGTCGTGCGTTTTAATTATTCATCGACGCCGGGCGGTTTTTGTTGAATTTAACCGGCGTGCACAGTAAAAAAAAAAAAAAAAAATGCTCCGATTTCACAAAAGACAATAATAATATTACGTAAACGGCGGATAGACCGCCCTGCGAGTTACCGGTGCTCGGTTTACCGTGATTTTAAATAGTTGTCTGTGCGTCTACTTGCAGGACGACGGCGTTCCGGAACTTTGTTAATTTCGCCGGTTTGCCCTTATAGAACAATCGTATGTCGTCTACCATTTTCGAACCATCGATCAACGGGCGCACGCGAATATTGTATTGTACTTAAAAAATTCAAACTTTTCCCGCCCCCGCAAAAACTACTAGACACCGAAGTTTAATCTATATTTTAATATCCAAATAGAATAACGCGTGTAACACCCGGTTTTATTAAATCGATACACGTCTATTATACAACTCAGTGACGTCAGATTGTCGAGATTTTAATAAAAATTCACGGTTATTATTATTATTTTTTTTTACAACTTATGATACTCACTGACCTAATTACAAGTCCCGACACCGGACCGGGGGATGACTGATTGAACAAATACGACAAATTGTACACTGTATAAAATTTATTCGAAAACAATATGGTTGGGTCCGGTTAAAAAACAATGCGTAATTGTACAACTGTATTACATTACACGTTCTACCTATTACCCACAGTCTTGCGTCGTTACAGCTTAGGTTTAATAATAATAATAAAAAAAAAAATATATAACGTTTTATGATTTTCTGCACATAAACCTCGCAAAAATATACAGTTTTAAAAAAAGTTATCGTTATCCGTCGCCGTCACTGGACAACTCACGGTTGTGAACATCCGGCAAATAACTACCCCATGTGTTTGATCACTAACGTTAATTTAATTGCGCCTATATATTCGCGTGTGCTTAAAAAAAACAACAACAATACCGAATACAATCCACTCGGCATTGGATTGTATCGCGTTCGAAATACAATTTTAATTCAAATTCAATCGGTTTTTAAAATTCATCGAATTTGATTTCGAATATTTTCTTATTTTCGTTTTACTTTGAAGTACCGGTCAAGTAAATTACAAGTAAACCGTCTTCGTTCCACCCGCACGAGAGACCATTGTCGTAACCATAGTAAAAAAAAAACAAAAAAAAAAAACAATTTTGCATGACAAAATATATAAATAAATTCAGGATGCGTACAATTCGAAGTTAATTTATTGTTGAACCGTATATGGATAAGATCGTAACGTTTAGAAACCACCACAAATTAAAAACATAATAATATGTCACGGTGTAAAAAAATAAACAGACGCCTACCGTTGTGTCGATGAACACAGCCGATCATGTTTTGTATTCAGAAATTTAAATCTAGGCGATTACTATCGATTAGCTATCGGTGTGATTTTGCAACCCGAAATCATAATTATTTTTTATTGCGGGCTTGGGTACCCAATAATCGGGACCGAATACAATCATTGAATTAAACGTACAATACAAAATGGTTTTTATTCTAAATATTTAAATAAAAAAAAAAACAAACCTATTTTTATAAAACGAATAAACTGCACTTGGTCCAGACCTCGGGGCACATAAACCGCACACCGATAGAACGTACGTTTAATTAATGTTTGAATAATTCATACTATTGAGTCATGGAATACTTTAAAATTTTTACCGATTTTTAGGGTTCCGGTTCATTGCGGTGTTTCAATAGTTCTGCCTCGTCGATAGCAAATATTTGCAACGTTTTTTATTCTTCGTTATTTGTCGATTAATATCATTATAAAAATAAAATGTTCCGTTTAAATACGGATAAATTGGAAAACAAAACAAATATTTTTCAAACCATAAAAATATAATTCATGCAACAATAATGCCTAATAAGGCATATTTTAAACATTTTTAAAATGATTATGTTGTACAGTACCTACAATAAGTACTGTAGACGTAACTATATTATGTAATCGATATTTGTTTGGTCGGTATTAGTTTTAACGAATGTTTAAATATCGTATAACGACCGTGTTATATTACAATGTTTAAAATATTATCATTTGGTGGTCATTTCGCAAGTTAATATCCGAATTGTGGGTGGCAGGAGAGAGCGGCATACGCAATCTAGAGTTCAATATTACTAACGAATCCTAAACACATTTAAACATTTAGTAGAACATTAAATAATCTAATGCAATTATTGCCTAGTTTCTGTTCAATACTGATTTTCCGAAATAGTGTGCGTCTTGTAGATATAGCTTTCTAGACATTAATATAACTATTCTTTCATATACAGGGTGCGGTAGAGCCGACTGACGAGTTTTGATGGGCTATAAATAACGAACAGTAAAACTTAGAGAAAAGGTTTTTTTTTTATTTAAATCAGTATTCAATCTCATTTTTAAAAATTATTTTTTGAAAATTATATCTCCGAGATGGCGGCCGTCAGCATTAATACACTTTTGTAGACGATCTCTGAAGCTCTCATATGATTTTCTATTTAATTTCTTCTATAGTATGTGGGCGATGTCTGAAAATCTTATCCTTAAGGTAGCCCCAGAGGAAAAAATCACACATGCCTAAATCTAGGGACTGAGCTGGCCAGCAAGAAGAAGAATTCTCCTCAAAGAACGGTCTGATATTCGCAATGCTACAGCGTGTTACCGGGCCGAGCGTCTTGGTGACTGCTCAATTGACTCTCTAATCAACTGCACATTTTCGGGGGTTCTTATCGTTCTGGGTGCTCCGTGTCCAAGTCTACTACTTAGGGTACTTCCAGTTTCATCCAAATGCCGTATCCACAATTTTATATTGTTAGCAGAAGGTACAGATTCAGCACGTGGAATGCCGAAGTGTATACGAAAAGCCCTCTGTGTAGCGGTCACAGAATGATTATTTTCGTAATACGCACGCACGACGAAACCACGATGTACACCTGTCCAGACCGGGATTACGAATAAAAACGGCATTACAGTACAATTCAAAATATACCACTTATTAAGGCCGGCTCTTATCATATAATAGGCTAATGACATCATTAAACCCGCCAGTCGGCTCTGCCGCACCCTGTATATATATATATATATATATATCATTCATTATTATGATCAAAACATCATTTATTTATTTTTTTATTTATTTTGTTCAATGACTACCATCTATAGGTCCTATTATAGTCTATTACTACTGTAGACTGCCGCGGTAATTATAATAATTGATACGGTCCGGGGTGGTCAAAGACTCAATGATATTAAATTCCATTGTCCTATTAACAGGTAACCAACCCGCTCAAAGGGCCCGCTGCTATTTAAACATGTAACTAAATAATGAGCCGATAGTTTGTCGGGTAATGCAATGCGTCCACGACGGAAACAAAAAAAAATTATCATTTCGACGTTTTTTCTCCCAAGATTCCGAGCGGACCGAGAGGTTTGTGTGGCATTACAATGGTGTTTTCTGTAAATACTATTTCTACCGAAAGACTACGTCCGATCGATACACTCCTACATTGTTTCCGATGGTAAATATTGTCTAGTTGGAGTACTTTTATCAGGCCATTTTTCGGTATACCTATTAGTTTTTTAACGCGACAGAAAAACCTAGCGATAAAATGACGATAAAACGGCAAAAACACGATTTCGTCGACTCGAGTTTTGTTATTTCTTTTTTTTTTTTTATTCATGTTTATATCTGAGTAACCGTGACAACAATAAAACACACGACTATAACTACTTCGCTCAGAATCGTTTTCTGATCGAATTTTATCGCTGCACGCAGATACTAATTCTATTACTATCTATATGCTACCTTTTCAACTTCCCACCTACGATAATCTTACCCATGGTAAAGGCGAAGTATGTACGACTTTTTATCATTAAAAACCAAGACGTAAATTAGAACAAAATAATAATACAAATAATACAAAATAATACAAACCTGTTTTATGAATAAAAATAATCCATTGGAATGCTAACAGTTTGATTAGTTTTTAAATTATTTAATTTCGTGTGCTTAAATCACGGTTCTAGAATATAAGGTCAGACAACTAGTCCTAACTAATCAGTTGTTTTTTTACAACGATCGTTGTAGGCGAATTTCGTTATAGTTTCTTTCATAATTCGGGAAAACCGGGAAATACTGTAGGAGAAACGTGAAAACGTAATGAATAATTTCATTATTTTCAAATTTTTTTTTTCTTTTTATTGTTTATTATTTTTTTTTTCGAATTAATTAAATAAAATTGTTTTAATCGAACAGGAATGCACGAAAATTCGATACAAGGTGCATCATGAATTGTATACATAATATAAAAAAAGATTAAATTTGAGGGTAATGTAATAGTTCTATTTTATAAGCGTTAAGAGTTCATTTTTTTTTTTTCAGAAAATCCTAAAAATTACGGCATTTTATAACATGATTAACTGGACTTTGTCGCTCAAAATCGTTTTTCGATAGCAGTGTACAAATATAAATGCAATTCTCCTCTATGTCCTTCCTTCCCAACATGTTCTCATGTACAACATTTTTTTTTTATTTGCACTGCACACATGCAACGCAATACATAAACCGTATCTGGTGCCTACGCCACTATAGGAACTTTTTCCTTATATATTAGGTTTAAACAAGTGAACAGATAGCAATTTATTGTACTCAATATAGATTTATCAGTAGGTTAAACTGGTAAGACACAAATCAACTACCTACGAATCCTGTAGCTTTTGCCGTTTTAAAATTGTACGTACGTCATAAATATCGTGTTAGATGAATGACATAGATGTAGTTAAACAAAAAAAAAAAAAAAAACCTAAAAACTTTTAAACATGAGTATAATAATTATTACATTAATTGTAATCAGAGGCGTCTCTAGGGAGGGTTTTTGAGGGGAGGGCGAGGCGCCATCTCCGCTAAAAAAAACGCCAGTCCGTCAGTGATTAAAATATACCTATATAAGAGAATGTTCTTCCCTGTACGTATCGTTTGTAGTTCAGTTTCAGCGTGCGTACGTAAAGGTGATTAGTGTTTCGTTTTTCTAAAAATCTAAAAATGTCTAAACGCCAACATTTAAGTTCGAAACAGAAGTGCGAGTTATTAAAGTCATACGATGTGCTTCCAAAAATTAGTTTACGTGATGCCGCAGCTCGTTTAAACGTTTCTCATTCCACATTAAATAGGATTTTAAAAGACCGTTCGAATATTGAACGCGCAACAATGGTAAATGAAACTAGTAGTTGGAAAAGAATAAGTTGTAGACAAAGCGTTAAAGGAATGGTTTTTACAAGTGAGAAAAAAAAGATGCCCGTATTAACGGTCCACTTTTACGTCAAAAAGCAGAAGACTTGGCAAAGAAAATGGGGAAAGACAAATTTGTTGCGACGGACGGTTGGTTTCAACGTTGGGAGAAAAGGAAGAACATCAGCTTCATTAAAACACACGGAGAGCAAGGGGAAGTCCAGTACCGTGCGGATGAAATAGGTTTTGAGCAGCATTACTCGTACGGAAATGTGGTTATGGTTGTTACTCGACGCAAAAAAGCAAACTTCGATACATACATATTTTAAATCCATTGAATTATATACTTTTTTAAATACATATACATGTTAACATAAATATATTTTTCATTTTTTTTTTTTTAGTACAAATCATACCAATCGCTTATTAGAAACAATCGGTTAGGTTAGTTGACCCATTTCACCTTGGTCCCAAAGTGTTTCTAATAAGCGGCTTCTACTGTACTTGCAAATTATACCAATGAGTTATTTTATATTATAAAATATAAAATAATAGATGAAGTGAATATAAAATAGACAGAATTCTGATCATATCATATTTTTTGGTGTGAATACAGGATAGTAAGATATATATATATAAAAAAGGTAATTTAGTATTTACCTGTGCGCAAAAATGAAATTATTATACAAACTATTCCGAGAGAAGCACGGTTAAACAAGTTTCTAAAAAATTCACATTAAAAATTACATTTATTTGTATCTACAAAATAAAATAAAACAGTTCATGTGTTTTCTTTTTAAATGTTGGGCATTTTTATATATTTAATGTGATTTGTTTGTACGTAAACGAATTATTGTTTGTAACTTGTAATTGTTGAAATCAATGTACGACGAAACAATTACAATTGAATAAATAAATAAAAAAAAAAATTAAAAATTATCGTTGTATAAATCGAGAACGGAAATATAGAATTAGGATTTAAAATACAAAATTCGATATCCAAATAGGTGCACAATTTTATGGGAGGAGGGTGAAAACGCTGTTTTCAGCATGGATATTCAAAGGCCGACATTCAATAGGAATTGTAGGTAATTTCGGCATAGGTTGTGGGCATTTTTCAGACTTTCCGACCACCTCCTCCCACCATAATTATCGTTTTTTAATCTTATTATCTTATAATAACTTTTATTTTTTTTAATATTTCAAAATGAAAAATTATTCTGAAAATGATTTATTTTTTTATTATTATCGGTTTGGCATGTGATATTTCTATTTTATCCGAGCACATGGGTACTTATCAACCGCATAATAGACCATCGGCGATTTTTAAAGATATATGCAAGATATATCCCACGATAGCGATTTATTATTTTAGTAAAAAAACAACCAATTCAATCGTCGAACACAATGGGTATTTCAATAAGGGAAAAAAACAATACGAAAATAGTCGTCGTACAATTGTGATAACCTGCTCGAGAGATCGATCGGACGTAGTAAATATTCGATTTGTATTATTTTTAGCATATTATTATACAATTTTAATATCACGAAAATTAAATTATTGCTAAAGATTTTAGTATTTTACCGAGATAAGTTGGACTAGACTGAGATTTAACGTTGAGTATTTTTTTTTTTTTTTTTTCTACACTTTTTGTTCTAAAACTATAATTGTAATTTAAGAATCCATTATAATATTTATGTTAAATTAAATTGAAGAATTATTTATGGCTACTCAAGAAATTCTTTTATGGGATTTAGTCTATTGTTTTTTTTTTTTTTTTAAGATTTTATCAATGTTACAATATTTGACTTTATTTTTACATTTGTATGAAAAAGCCAGTATAGTTTTATTTGAGAATTAAAGATAAAACATATATATATATATATATATATATATATATATATTTAATCTATGATTTATTCAATAGTGCTAGGAATATTTTATTCAAGAGTAAAGGAAATAGATTATATCTAAATATATATTTGGAAACACGACTGTATTTACACTGATCTTCTCAGTATTCTGTTGGCGTTTTCGTGCATTACTATTCATCCGACAAAAAGAGTCTGGTCTTTTGTTACTTTGATCAATACACTATACGAATATTTATATACTGGTTATCAATTTACATTAAGTACGTGTTTCGTTCAGTTGAATTTTCGTAGATACATACGCATATTGTCATAAGTTTATAGATACCTCTTATATTTTAACAGTGACGTATCCACGGTGGTTGACTTTGCCCCCCTGCCATCCCCGTGGCTAATGTAATAGTAAAAAATTCACCAAATCATATCAATATTTAATATCTAAATACAGTTCTCTATAGAATATTGTGACTACTTGTGGCCCTTCAATTCGAATTAACCTAGGACTCAACAATTCTAGTTGCGACGTTCTATTCCAGGCTTTGTATAGTTTTAGATCTACATAATTATTGTTTGGAATTTATTCGTGTTTTTGAATTAAATTTTGATATTTGATTGATTTCTAAAACATGCATATGCCAGTTTGTATAATACTATAACTTGGCGTGGTTGCGCGTTACCAAAGTTACAGTGTGAATAAACAAAAAAAAAAAAAAAAATTTCGAGAAACGACGAAGATATATACTATTCTCAGTATCTACTATTATCTACGTATTTATTAAAAATAATTGACAATATAATATGATATATTGGTTTTTTTTCTATATAATCAACAGAGGTAGTGACAATATGAGAATATTAACTATAGTCGCTCGAACGTAAAAGCATATATATATATATCTATCAATTTTATTTAATTAAATTCGGTTTTTTGTCGTTGAAAAATTCCGGACGACCGGACGGTTGTGTGACTGCTGCGTCACGGGGGTTCGAGCCGAGCAACCTGATCTACCCTGACCTAAATGACCTAACGACTGACTATAAGACTACACTGAACGACGAACGACAAATATCGTTTTACAAGTATACACGTACAGATACATAAAGGATACGACAAGTCCGCACAAAATCGCACGGTTGAAGAGTACACCGAGGTAACCGTAAAGGGTTACCACTGGGGTTTTGTTCGGTTGCCATTCATATAATGATAATACCGTATTAGTATTGGCACAATTTTTTACATACTAGGTTCGATATGTCTGGAAAAATTGACCGTCTGTCTGTCTATTGACCTTTATATACTTTTACGTGATGGCGTAATCGAATATTTCATTATCGTAGAGAAATACTTACAATAAAAAAAAAATATATAAAAATACGACTATTTCACAAAACAAGAAAGGCCAACGATGCCATTGAAATAACGTATACATCATATTACCTATTACGATTTATGACTTAATATACATATACGCGCGTATAAAATATTGTTGTTATTCAAATTTAACAACAAATATATTTCTATTATCAGTAATTTTCGTTTTGATAACAAATCGATACCGCTGTAATGGTTATAACAAGGAACGTGGTAGGTCTGGAGTTTTTCTGGCACGTGCACGAGTTATCGTAATAACCGTACCCGATCCTTTATGTATTATCTGGTTTGTGTATTTTATCTATAAAGATGTATTTTTTTTTCTTTTATCTTATAACTAGAAAAGTTAGAAATAAATTATCGGATACCGTTAATTGAGATACATGATTGATATCGTCTATACAAGTATGTCTAGGTGACATTTAATGTTATTACTATTTAAATATCTTTTGAATAAAAATTATCCAGTTTAATACACAAACAATATAAATTATTATTTCGAGAATCACTGACATTATCGATAAACCTTTGTATTCTTCTCATAATAATTTTTATTTAACTAGATGTTAAATTCGTATTGAACTATTAAACAAGAAGAGAGTTTGATATATCAAATATTGACTTTTGTAAGTGGATGGGTTTCTGTGTAAAGAAACAATATTAATAATTGCGGTTTTCAGAATTTCATTTCAGTTCAGCGCAGGTACTAGAAATTAATCGAAATTGAAATAATATAAAAAAAAAAAAAAAACCATTCAGTTAATGAAACAACGAATTATTATGCGTTACATTCGTATATTAATGTGTACCGTTGAAACTGTTATATTTTATTAGAAATTTAATATATTTTTGTGACTTTAGTAACTTCGCGTTTTTATATATATATATATATATATGGACATCGTTGTTCGTTATACACGTGAAACAAATTACATTTTGAAAAATCTCGAGTTGTGTGTGTGTGTTTTTTTTTTTATGAACTATTATTTTTTGTGCCGTATGTTTAGCTTTTATCCTCAGACAGTGTGTGTCTGACATGCAGTGTCTGTCAATTATTCTACTGTATATTTAAAATAAGAAAAACATAGAATTACAAACGCGTGTTTAAGCGTTAAACGCCAAAACAACATATTTTTTTTAATGTCTTAAATATTCCTAGTTTATAACGTTTATATCGGTTTTAAAAATGACTAGTAGTTGTTATAAAATTGAATATCCCGATACGTAAACAGTTTCGATTACATTTCTTTAGCTACTAATAATGACGAGAACCATATATCTCGTATAACAGTAATAACCGTAAATCTACTTGGAAAAAACCACGGTTTCAGTCGAGAAAACCAATCGTCATTTCCGTTTTTACACGTTAAAACAATATTGTCGCCATTGGGCCCTTCGAATCAAATACATGCCAAGTTGATCGCGAGATTTTCACTGTTATTTCGTTATATTATACCAAACCGCTGACCTTTATGCAAATCCCCATATACCATGCGCTTATTAATTGTATTAACGACGTTATATTGTAAGACGCCGTTGACGGTTTCTAAACTAATTGCCGCAGTATATTCTGAGGTCATTCATACGAAACTTGTGTTGAATTTAAGCCGTTGGGCCGTTCAATAGGTATTGTATACGAATGCATTATAACAAATCGAGACTGTGCGCATAAAAAAATGCTCAACGAGTAAAATAAACTGACGATTATTTAAAAGCACAGCGTTCGGATTCGTAATTGATAGGGATAACGATCGGGAATTTACAAAATGGGAATCGAAAAATAAACGTAGGTACTTACCGCTGCCTATATGATTATGATTATGAATGCCGATTGGAATAATATTAATTTTTATTCGTGTAATTCGATTAGAACTCGGCATGCGATCGACAGGGCAGCTAGACGGTATATATATATATATATATATATACAGGGTGCGGCAGAGCCGACTAACGAGTTTTGATAGGCTATAAATAACGAACAGTAAAACTTAGAGAAGAGGTTTTTAATTTTAATCAGTATTCAATCCCATTTTTAAAAATTATTTTTTGAAAATTAATTCTCCGAGATGGCGGGCGTCAGCATTTATACACTGTCGTAGACGATCTCTGAAGCTCTCGTATGATTTTCGGTACATTTCGACTGGTATGGCCTCGACTTCCACGGTGATCTTCTGTTTAATTTCTTCTATGGTCTCTGGGCGATATCTGAAAACCTTATCCTTAAGGTAGTCCCAGAGGAAGAAATCACACATGCTTAAATCTGGGGACCGTGCTGGCCAGCAAGAAGAAGAATTCTCCTCAAAGAACGGTCTGAGATTTGCAATGCTACAGCGTGTTTCCAGCGTCTTGGTGACTGCTCAATTGACTCTCTAACCAACTGTACATTTTCGGGGGTTCTTACCGTTCTGGGTGCTCCGTGTCCAAGTCTACTACTTAGGGTAGTTCCAGTTTCATCCAAATGCCGTATCCACAATTTGATAGTGTTAGCATATTCGGCACGTGGAATGCCGAAGTGTATACGAAAAGCCCTTTGTGTAGCGATCGCAGAATGATTATTTTCGTAATACGCACGCACGACGAAACCACGATCTACACCTGTCCAGACCGGGATTACGAATAAAAACGGCATTACCGTACAATTCAAACTATACCACTTATTAAGGCCGGCTCTTATCTTATCACAGGGTAATGACATCGTTAAACCCGTCAGTCGGCTCTGCCGCACCCTGTATATATGTAGGTACACGGCGATAAAAAAAAAAAAAACAAAAAAACATTTTACACCATTGTTGTAATAATAATGGACGTTGATAACATTATGCATAATGTTAACCGTTTACATAGTACGATATTTTTTAATAGACTATATTGTTAACGAACCGGTAGCAGATCGTTTACGATAATGATAACGAAATAAACGAACGGTTTTTTCGTTTTGTTTTATTAGAAATCGTTTCAATCGAATACGCGTCGGTTTAACGCCGTCCGATTTAGCCTATAAAAATACGAGTGTGTCGAATGAACATAATGTGGCGTACGTGAAATCGGCCGTATGTTTACTGGTACGCACACAAACGGTTTCGTTGATCCAACCGTGAATATCGCGGAACTTACTAACAATAATAGAGAATCGGTCGCCGTGCGTCTATTGACGATGAATAGAAATGTAGAGCGGTCCATTATGACTCGCGGGCGTTAATCGAATGGATTTGCAGACGTCGCCATAAGAGCGGTGCGGAGAGCGGATACGATTGAATGGATAATATAGGCGAAATATATGAACGTCCGAATCTTGGCGTTAGATCCAGTGTTGCCGCGTTTAAGGGAATACAATTTGTATTGCTCGCGCGCGCGCACCGCAGTCGTTTAAACTTTGAAAACGGGCTTAAATTGTAAATTTCGGCATCAACGGACAACACAATCAAACTTCACCCGTGCTAAAATTATTCGTATTACCAGTAGAATGTTACTAAGACTACTACGACGACTACTACTACTACTACTACTACTACTACTCTTACTCACAAGTCATTATTCCCGCGTCACAATATTATTATTTCATTAATAATTCTATTATACGCCTATGCGAGGACGATTACAAAAGTTTATAGTACGCTATTCAATTATTTATATACGTGTTTATGTATACAGACCTATACTGTTTTAGTCTAATGATTAACATTAGTTCAACTACTATCAAAACCCCGGCGGTTTTTTTTTGTTTTATGCTATTTTACGGTTTATATTGTATATTTTGTGTCACATTTACATATCCGACAATTTTGCATAGAATTATTATACGTTATTGTTCTCAGTCGTCGCGTAAATAATGATTATATTTGATTTTGAATATTGAATTAGATTTAAGAAGTTTCAATATTTTTTATTTTGTTTTTTTTTTTTTTGTTCGAGTAATACAATAATCGAGTATAATCGCGTAAAATAACATCACTCGTCCCCCGCCGTAATAATAATATACATAATATATGATTTGGTTTTTCACCGCATTACGCGGGGTAAGATGTAATCCAGTAGGAAATTGGCCGGCTTTTCTGTAGTTTTACTACTGTATATATTGAACTCTTATAATACTTTGGCCAGTAGCTGGCCTTTTTATTCATAAAAAATATTAATCTATACCAGTGCACGATATCAATAATTAAGTAGCTTTTTTTTGTTTTAAATGTGTCTACAACCATCGTATTTGTAATTGTGTCGATTTATATAGTTTAGCAACCGACGTTGTCGAATGCATGTTTAGAAATTCATTATAATTTCGCCATAAAATATTTAATGGACCAAAAACAGAATGTAAATTATTTGAAATAATTATTACAGTGGAATAATGTACACCACTTGTTGGTTTGGTTTAAATTGTCGGAGAAATATTTTGATTGTAAATACGATCGAACGATTTAAAATAAATACTTCGTCAAATATGATATGATATACTCGTATAATATTTTCCGTGCGAGTTCGTGACGATTTTGTATTTCGAAATTCATATACATTTATTCTGCGATAAATGTTACACCGTCTAAAAATCATATACTCGTTGGTTAAAGAATGCTTAATTAATTGTCTATTTTATTAACAATTTTACGATTTCCCAGTGAGAGGTTTCTGTTTTATTATCACCCGAATTCATGCGATACGCAGTACAGGCTTTGGTCTTAGGGTGTTGTAAATATGACAGAACGGACTATTAGAATAGGCTGAATACTTTTGACATGTACAATATTGTCAATGAGAATAATAAAAAAAAAAAAAAAACCTCTTAAAATAGGAAAATTTCTGAACAGGTGAAAAACTTCTGTAAACTCCTGACTTTATTTTGTTTCTATTCTACATATTTAATTCATATTACATATATATATATATACAGTAGAAAATATGTTTGTTACTTTTATTTTTCAACTAGTTGACCGCACTAGCGGCTTTGCCCGTGCACAGTATTGAACAAAAAAAAAGAAGAAAATCCAGCCTCTCGGTGTTTCCATCCCTGACAACTAGTGACGTACACAAAAAATTTAATCGGAACAGCAAATTGAACCGTTAGTATACCACCCGCCCACCAATTCGCTCTCAAAAGCAGACCGTAGGGACTCGATGGTCGTCAATTGTAAAAATATAATTAACTTAACTATATTTCATTATAGTTATCAATTTACAAAATTAATTTCTGAGGTATTGAGAACTGTAATTCTCTGTTCCCCTTTTCGCCTCCTGAGTACGTCACTGCCTGGTAAACAATATTATCACTATAGTTCTAATAGGCGATACTGACCAAGCCTTACGCATCCATGGAAAATAATTTGTGTTTGGCAGAATCGCTGCAACCCCATGACTCAATTCCAATTTTTCATCTATTTACTGTTGATATACAATAGTTGGAAAAACTTGTTTAACCTCCATGACTGTATCCGGAAAACTCCTAGAAACACATTTTTTATAACCGCCACTCAATATAATAATATGTATTCAGCGATTCCCATAACTTCACCTCGAACTCGCGTCATTACCGCACAAACTGCACTCTAGAATTACACATACAAACATTGCACCCATGTCTCCCGGAAAGAGTCTGCGATCTCTGCTAATTTAAATTTAAATTTAAAAAAAAAAAAAAAAAAAAAACTACTAACTTTAATTATAAGATAATTATAAACATTAAAAATAATTCCTTTGATTTCTGACGAATAGTTATAAAAAGCATTTAGAAATGTAAACTAATTCGAGTTTATTTTAATAGAGCACGGAAGTAATACTGTAATGCAAATTTAGCGTTATTTAAAATTTTTTGCTTTTTTTTATTTTTTTTCATTTCTCGTATTCTTCAATCAGTGAACACGTTTGTCAGTGTAGTGTGCTGATATATAAAACTAGCATTCCGTTGTCGATCACAACGACAATTCTTCTACGAATCGACTGCAGGCTGTCTGTTACAAACAAATTTCGTATGATGTGGCAGGTACCTACTGACATATAAGTAATAATGTAAAAATCTGTTTCCGATTACGTCTCTTGCGTTTATCGAGCATTTCAAAAACGTAAATATTTACATTTTAAATCAGAAAAACCAAATTTAATATTAATAGGACGTCAACGTATTTCGAATTATTAAAACTTTAATCGCAGATACACATGTATGCTACAATGGGCTGACAAATGATCTACCCAAAAGTTTCAAAGTACATTTTTTTTATTCATTAAAATAATATTATTAAAGCAATATTGTCCGTATAAATCAAAAGTAATCTTAAATAAATTATTTGTCGTATACAGAGTCGACTCGGCAGACAAATCCGGACCGGGACATTTTTTTTTAAGAAATTGTTTTAAACCACATTTGTCTAATGTATATAAAGCCGTAACTGGGGAAAAAAATACTGGAACGGCAGGGGGGGGCGTTCAACATTTATTTTTTTATTAATTCAATTACTTTTTTTTTCTTTTTTAAATTTACATACAAATTTAATTTATATTAAATGAATATTAAACATTACTGTATTTAAATTAACATTAAAAAAATCATAAGATAAAACTTAATATAAATGTAGGTATAGATTAATCGTTCAGGATCACGGTCTAGGCCACGGCGGACTGGGTCTCTGATCGTGTATATAATTAACAATTTAATATTATGAGGATTGTGCTGTCATTATACAAATATCGTAATTTTGTTTTAAATGTATTTTTTTCTGGCGTTCGAAACCCCTCCGTAAAAAATATCATACTCAAAAGAGATGCTTTAGGAGATATCCCGGTATGTATATTGTACTCGTAGAACTCAAGCGAATAGATTTGAGTTGGAAACGAATGATGACCTACCACTGTGTTTATGACTTGCATGATAGCAATCGAAACACAAACAGAAATTAAATAATACACTGCTGATCGTAAACTGTGCGTTTAATAATATTTTTTTTGTATCGGTAGAACGCCGGACGACAGATGCCCGTGTGGGTGGGGACACAGTCATTTTGTCATATTAAAAAAATAATATTCGTACTGGGAAAAGAGAATAATTGATTTTGGGTTAAATAGGTATGGACGAATACAAAAATTTTAACCGACAAACATACATCCGCCAGGTTGAATTAAATAAACGCTTATCGTGAGTATTGTTTCTGTCCAAACTGAGTGTATTTTTATTTATTCAACGCCCCAATGGCGTATCTGAGGGGTGGGTATGATCCACCCTTTGGAATTTTTTAGCTGTGATGTTTTAATGCCTACTTATGGCGACATTACTCTAGAAAATCATTTGAAAACCGACGACAGTTCCGATATTGTTTATCCCAATATCAGTTTTGTGCCCCGTATATCCCGACTTCATTCCCAATAAGTATAGCAACTGCTGAACGTAACTTTTCTATTTTTCGCAGGTAAATTACATAAGCCTATACATTTTAGCTATTTATTTATTGTAACAGATGCGTTTGATTTTACTATATTGTGTGTAGCATTGTTTCGTTAAACTTAAGACTTGGTAAAGGTCTAATATGGATGAGGATAGATTACCAGATTTGGCATTACTTAATAGACATAGAGATATCGACGTGGACGTCCAAGTAGTAGTCATCGACTACGGTTTGCATGTGAAAAACAAGAGAAATATTATTTTAAAATTGTTGTAAATAATTTGTTATTTTTTTTTAAATTTTGTTTTACGTAAATAAATACATTTTTTTTTTTTTTTGTAAAATATTTATAGTTTATAGCTATAAACAATTGGTTTTAATTGACAAGGAGTGGGAAAAAATTATAAAAATGAAAAATATTCGAAATGGTTAGCCTCGCCACATATTTTGTGGTGTACTAAAAATGTTTAAAACCGGCTGCCCTCATCGATCCATCTCCAGATACGCCACTACCGTCGTCGGTTTGGAGCCGGATCGACCGTTCCCGTCGTACGTACCAGGCCAACAGCGACATAAGCGTGCGATTATTTACTGATCGCTGGCGAGTTTAACGCGATCCGCGACGGACGGTCAGCCGTATTTGCGTTCCGGACGCCTTAAGACGTCGTCGGTCAATGGGGTTTGGTGTCAAGCAAGTGCACAGGTGAAATACGAGTGAAATGGGTACGCCGTGGCGGTAAATCACACGGCCGCGAGTCATCGTCGGTCGGCGTCTGCGGACGCGGCGCGGCGTCCCCGTGCGGTCAAGGGACGCGGCCGCCGGTCTCCGCGCAGAATCGCCAACGCTCTTTTACGCGCGTCCCGCTTCCAGATTGCCGCGCGGCGATAGTTTTGTTACCGCGTTCTTCGACCCGGGTACACGATTAATCGGAAAATCGCGTCCCGATTTTGAGTGTTCGTGTTCGCGGTCCGCCATGGACCCCTCGCCCGTCCTGCGAAATACGGCTCTCTAATCGCATCGGGAAATTCGGTTTTCCGTTCCGGGCCCAGTACTATTATTCGCGCGTCTATCGAGATATATGTGCGGGGTCCGTACGATCGTTCGATCGTTTAATGGAACTATCGTCGAAAAGATATAACGTTCGAGATTAACTTTAACAATGGTGTCCCAACAAAGTTTGGTCTAAAAAAAAAATATTTATACGAAGGTTTTTTTGTTTTTTTTTTTTTTTTGTTCTACAACACCGCGTAAATTTAAAATGTTTACAATATATATTTTATTTTATATACAACGTTTAATAAATACAAAAAAAAAAAAAAAACAATAAATAAATACTTAATCCTACACCGAAATCATCGAATTGCACGTTGGCAGAAAATTCACGTCCGCGCGGATAAACTTATCACTGTATAAGGTTTTAAAATTATTTTTATTTTTTATTTTTTTTTTTTTTTTTTTTTCTATACATTTCCCGTCATGTTTAATTTATGTTATTAACTGTGTTCATTATAAACCCTTATTAAAAGTTCAAAATAAATCTTAAATTAACATTTTAATCCGTATAATCGTATTTGAATTTACTTAAAAAGGACACGGTTTGCTTGCTTGTATTTTTTTTTACAGCACAAATAATTAAAATATGTTAAACCATATCTTTACTCTTTATCTGTTTCGTGTGACACTATAATGTAGGTATGTGTCGGACATAATATTATAATATAATATATTAAAACAATGGTTGACAAAAGCGGAAACATAATTTAATAATCACAAATTTCTTAATAAATAATATTGGTGTTTTAGATGCTGAGCGTATTGAGGTTTGTATTGATTTTACTATAAGAAGTGTTATTATTATTTTTTTTTTTTTAATTTAATTTTTATTTGCATATGAAGTATTTTTTTTTTTTTTTACCAGAAAATACTTGAAAATCGGAGAAATATTTCTGGCGAGTATGTGATTCGTATAATGGCAAAAAAAAAAAAAACTAAAAATAAGTCATAGTAAAACCAATACACTTCAAAACGCTTCCCTGAAAATCTTAAATATTAATAATAAAAGAACGCAAAAAAAAAAAAAATACATATATTATTTTCTAAATAATAATAATATAACAGTAGCAACTTTTCTAAAATATTTTTTATTCAAATCGGTCATTTGTGGTGTAATTTTTTTGATATGCGCTGTAGTTATCTTAATAATTGAGGGGGGAAGAAGGGAAAAATGGGAAAATTTACGGCAATAATGAATTCATTCATTTAGATTTTTGTCATGTTTTTCTAAACAATTTTTGTCGATATCATTAAAATAGTGTCATAAGCTTACCAAACGCATTCGTTGAAATAACTTTTTTTGGTCTTTTCATATAAGGTATTAGTATTTGTTTGTCGTATTTGACCACATATTTTATAAAAAAAAACCGAACTGATTAGATCAGACATATCCATTTAATTTAAATGAAGGTTAAAAAAAAAAAAAAAAATCACAATATACAACAGTTTTGTGCACACAACCGGATGATTATATTCTTTTACATGTAATGAAACGTCGACAGTATTTTCCATTAAAATTTATCAGGTAATTTGTATTCATAAAAGTCACCGTCTAACGTTACGAATATGACGTAGAGAGTAAGAGGTTTAGAACCGAATTACACTGTATAGAACAATCGCACTGTAAACGAAGAAAATTCCCGTATAAATTCTTAGTGACTAACGTCATCTGTTTCGATAATATATTGTAATAAGTAACATAAAATACAAAAATGGTGAATTGGGGAGGAGAAAGATGTTGCAATACGTAATCCCCACTGATCGTATAACCATTGCTGATTTCACGTTATACGTGTGTAGGAATAGATTCGTATGAAATTTATAAACTAATATTACCTTTTCAACGCAGAACTTCCTGAGCTGTGGAGTTGAATTGGAAGAGGAGCACAAGTTGTTAGGGTATAAAATTAGTAAATAATTAGTATATTATTTTTTTTTTTGTATTTTAAAACATACACAATAGATGTGAAACGAGAGCACACACGAGAAACACGACAAGATCGCCGAGATCTTACGAGATTCCAACGGGAATGAATGAGGAAGAGAGTGAGTTCCGGTGACCGAGTCAACCCCGAGGGGGTATTTAAAAAAATGAAAAAAAAAATGATGTGTGTGTGTGTGTGTGTGTGTGTGCTGTCGTCCGGTCGATCAATATTAATTTTAATATAAGGTGACAGATAAATTATATGAATGGCTAATAGAGTACAATATAGATATTATATACGAGTATTAAAATCTAATAGTACAATATTACTCGTATAATACTGTTTTTATACTGCTCGATTCAAAATACTAAATCGTTGAGAATAAATCTCTATCTATGTCACATTATTGTTAACTTACTAACTCGCGTTCCAATAATTTCATTTTTTTTTCTTCCCCTTATAAATCGGCAACGAATACTACAGCTGAATTTCCGTTAAAATATTTGAAAATAAGTTATTGCAAAAAAAAAAAAAAAAAGTAATAGATAGAGTATACCGTATATGATTCCCAAGACGTTTACGTGTAAATGTAGATTATCGATTTTAAAATTCATTCGGTTATGATTTATTTAAAATTTACATAAAAAGCCCGATAAATCTAACTCATTACTATTAAAGTTACGATATTAATGGCTTAGTTATACAATACCATTACTAACATTCCTATGTCGCCGATGTTAAATTATTTTTATTACTTCTGATTTCGCGTTATCCCTTCTGTAACTCAACATTTTTTTTTTTGTATTCAGAGAATTTCAAAAATATGAGTTTAATATTAAAATTACGAATGCGTCTCTTATTCGTCATAAAAACATTTTTACGATTTCAAATTGCGATATGCACCAGGAATCGTAATATAAAAAACACGATCATTTTGGTGACATACTTCAAACCTTTCTATCATAATTATTAATTATATTTTTATTAAAAAATACCGTATTTATAAATTTCTACTCAGAACCCGTGGTTCGAACAATAAGACGAATACGTTTAGTCGCTGTATTTTTAAAGTTTTTAACACATTTGAGCAATTTCAAATATAGAAAAAGCATTATACGGACTACTAAAATTCGATAGAGGTATGTAATTACAAATTCCCCGACTTTAAAACGGTTTTTATTTATTATTATGTCTTTTGATAAACGACAATAAATTATAAATTGTACGATAATATTATAACCGTTATTATGTAATAAATGAACTTACCAAAAACAAAACCCTAAGAATTTATAAGTTTGTTTGACTGGAATAAAAATTAAATAATCGTTTAACTACCGATTCAGCAGACTAAATTTCTAAATTTGTAGGGGTGTCACACACCGTCATGTACATCCATAACTTTGGCTCATATATTTTGAATTTTACTTTGAATATTAATAAACACTTGGATTATATAATTCGTTTTTTTTTTTTTTTTTTTTTTTTTACAACAGAATAGCATTTGCATATTTCTTTTATTATCGAATTGTTATTAATATTGTATGTCCAAAAAAAAAAAAAAAAAAAAATGAAATGAATTGGATTTGTTAGGTAACAATATTTCATATAAAATATTCAAATCGGGTATTTTTACTCACTTAAAAAATTCAATAGTAAACGAAAATGATTGCATTTAATTCTTTAATATTATCGTATTCGATAATCTTTTTTTTCGATAAGTTTTTGTTATAACTATAACCTATAATGTATATATATATATATATAAAAAAAAAAAACAGATAAAATATTAATTTGAATGTGAGACAATGTTTTAACAGTCAGTTAACAGTTTTAACAAAATTTAACACATTTTGAACGAACAAAATTCTAAGGAATGTGGCTTGGGTTTATTTTTATTTTATATATTTTTTTTTGGGGGGTGGGAGGGGGAGGGAGGCAAAACAATATTTATTCAAAATTATAACTTTATATAGTAATACATAATTTCGAATACAGGTGTAATACATTATATGCGAGTACGTAACAGTTTCCGAGGAGGGGGAGGTCCAAGCTCCACGGCTCCCCTAGATACGTGATAGTTTACGGTATTCTTTAAAAAAATTTTAATATCCTATAAATGTTTAGTCGATTACTATGGGTTGGTTATCTGTTTAGCATTCAGCACACTAAGTCGTGTTCATTGTATTATATCGATTATATAGTAGTTAGTTTTATCGATATACATAACCGATTTCGATCAACTATACGATTACCGAATACCTAAAAAAAAAAAAAAAAATATAGAATATTTATATGGAACACAAATCATCGAAAATAGACTTAGTACCGCGCATTGTGAATAACGGGATAATTTGCATTTAATTCTTCGGGAAATATGTATTGCAAATCAATATCGTATAGTTGCAGTCCAGTAGTATAAGGACAGTCTCCAATACAAACGTTTTATATAAAATACAACTAATTGTATGATTCCGTTTATAACGTTTATAAACAATATTTTATATTCTGCGTATGGGTAAAAGCTAATTTTTTTTTACTACGATGTGTTTTTTTCTCGGAAAATACTTTTCATTTCGTGAAAACGTTCTAATATTTGTATTTTATTTGTTTTAGATAAATAAATTAAACAATATTACAAAACTAACGCACTTCGTTATTGTATTGCTTAAGTATATACATTCAGTTATAAAAAAAAATGTATATATATGTATTCTATATTGTGTTTAAATACATTCTAGCGGTATGAGAACTTTATTACTATTTCAAATATTTATTTTGAATTATTTTTACAAGACTACAATCTCTATTCAAATTCGATTTAATAATATACTTTTATTTACGAGACAGGATAATGATAAAATATTAAAGATTTCGAATTCGCCGAAACATTTTAAAACCGCTATCGAAAAACTGTAAAAAAAAAAAGAAGAAAAAAAATGATAAGAATAAAACTATTGAATATTGGAATGTAATTTTAATAACAATATTGTAAATATTGTGTCTTGCGTTATAACATTTTTACAAAACGAATGCGGCGTGTTCGGTAGGCAATATGGCTACACGTATGCAGCGAAGTACTTGAACAATAAAAAAAAGAATAATCGTTTTAATAATATTATTATTGTTATTATACAAAAATATTAATTATTTGATTGCAATCTATTTTGGATTTATATAATATTTTTCCGTCACTTTAACGTACGATATGCAAAGGTTTTTCGTAAAAAAAAAAAAACGAGGGTTGCAAAATAGTACAATAAAATATTGTCCAACATGTATTTATATTCATAATTAACAGATATAATAATAATAATAATAAAAAGAAAACCTTAAGCCCCGGGTCCATACGAAGCATTCTTTTTGTCGTACGGCTCGATTTGACTTCGTGCCAAGCGACTCTTCGGCGGAAATATTCATATTTCACTTAGTATTACTCTGTTTCAAATATAATTAATAAGCCTTTTATAAGTACTGAAACGAGAAAGACATTTGAACGGCGGAGTATTTTCAAACAGTCGTACAGAACAATATTTCCTATAAGAAAAAACACTCGATCGAATTGTTATATCACATTTCCGGATTAAAATTTGTTCACTATTTCTAATAGATCTCTCTAGAAAAAAAAAAAAAAAAAAACAAAATTCTATATTATTATATGTTTGTGTGACGTACAAAATATAAAATCAAATAATTATAACAATAGTAGGACTACTGGATTAATTCCTCGTTAGACGCAATGGATTTTATGCACCATAAAAACCGTTAAAATGCACAGAATTCGAGCATCACTTGTCACACAAATGACGTCTGTGTGTGAATTATATTAAACTATTTAAAACACCACGGTTAATAGTAAAAAATTCTATACTACTGATATATTTCATGGTAATATTATATTTTATTCCTCGCCCGCGACGTACAATTTACCACGTCGCTTTTGCTGCGAGCCTGTCTGGGGAAGTCCATGGCATTCAATAAAATTATCCGACTTAATATTGAATACGATTGCTTTTAAATGGACATTTCCGCAAATAAAATTCGCATATTTTTTTTTTAATTTATGAACTTTTTTACGATCTGTTTTTTTTTTTTTTTTTTTTTTAATAGAAAAAGTAAATTTAAATAACAAGTAAAAGATGAAATATAAAATGTTTCCATAAAATACAAATGTGTATATACACATTTTTCTAAACGTTAAGAACGTTTATAGGATGGACGACCAGTGTCGGAACCCTCTGAATTATAAATTATTTATGGAAACTCAGCAGACAAGGAACATATGATCCCAGAGTGCATTTCATACATAATCTCGTTGTAAAAATTTCATTTCATCGAACTACCACGGTGAATTTTCTGTGGAAATTAATTTTGTTTGTTTTATAAATTTAATACGGTTTTTAAATTACTGTCGAGTTAGATACTATGGTTAAAATGAGATTTTTTTTTTTTTCTTTAATAACATTGCTGTTATCGAATACTATTGCATTTTTCGAAAAACCAACGGATTGAATTCAAAATTAATATCCATCAATAATATACTCAACTTTATAATCGAATATTTTTTTTTTTTTTATCGTTCTACACATAATAGACTTTGCCTACTTTACTGTCTATACTTTATGGAAAATATAAAATAGAATATTACATTGGGATGTCTGGACGAAACGTACACATATCTTGGGACGAACGATTAGTGAAATATATAAAATGTAATAATGTTAATTCGATAACCGTTTGTGACGAATATGTCCGTAGTCTACGGGATAATAATTTCTACAAGGGCATTCTTAATAATAACAGTCTAGGTATATGACCACTACAGCTTTCGAAGTCATCGAACGATTAGGCAACGTTCGCAAAGCTCGGTACGAAATTCCGAAAAAAATCACACGTTTTATACGACACGGTATACACCTTGATGTTCAAGCTGGAGCTCCAAAGGTATTCCAGCTTGAATTTAAAAATCAAATTACGGTGAAATCTTTATTAGTCATTTTTTTTTTTTTTTTTTTTGAACAATTCTTTATTCTACATATATACCAATGGTGGAGTTGATGCACAACTTAAAAACCACGTCTGCTTATAAACTTGACGATTGCCGAGTCTATTTATCAGATAACCAATTATTATTTCACGTTCGAGCACACATGTGTAATATAAATGATTATTCAATTATTATTTTGATGGTCTTTGTTCATCACTAATATTGGATTAATTATTGTATCGAACTTATATATACAGGGTGGTGCGTGGTTACTTCCTTATTTAAAAAAAATCATAACACAAAAAGTATTGGCAATATTGATTTAATTATTTTTACTGTGTATAGTGGTACATTCAATGTTTCATATTATTCGGTTTTAAATACTACATTTCGAAGGTGGCCACCGTTCTCGTCAATGCACTGAGATAGTCGGAACATGAAATTTCTGTCCAGTTTTTCCAGCATATATGTGTTTATGTCGACAATAACGGCACAAATATAGTTTGAGGCTCCAATTTCGCATGTTTTGTTTGTTCACACGTCCTGAAATATGGAAATGTGCCTCGTCACTAGAGAAAACAAGGGCGTCCTGAGGCAGGTTTTCGAGGAAGGCTTCACGTGCATTTTTTCGCGCGACATAATCGCGTGGATTATGTTGTTGCACTACTGCCAATTTGTATGGGTGAAAATTAAGTTCCTCGTGAAGAATTCGTCTCACTGTGCGACTAGACATCCCTGAAGCAGCCGAATGTTTGTGTGCAGATCGCCCAGGGGATTCGGCAAAATCGCCGCCCTTACCCTATCGATGTTTTCTGGCGTCCCGACGGTTCCGGAAGGTCCACTCTGTTTTTTCTGCACACTACCGGCGTACCTGGACGTGTCCACCCACAAACGAATCGATTTCCGATCAGGCACACGACCTGCAGGTGCGGCATTGAAATGGTTTCTGAAAGCACGCCGAGTTGCGATGGTCGAAAGAAAAATAGGCTTCCACGGCGTACGCGCGCTCTTGCTTTGTCCACTGCACTGTTGACACTGAACTCGAAGTTATAACAAAAACTAAGCTCTAATATTAATAGCCGCTCAGTTGCGAGAGTTTCAGATAAGGAAGTAACCACGCCTCACCCTGTATATATTTAGCAGTCTGAAATCGACACGTCTTATTAGATAAAAGCCATAATCGGGACACGGTATTGACTTATTGTGCGTAATACTTATCTAATGACAAGCAATCGTCCCGGATATGACGTGATAACAATGAAAAATAACTTGTGTTTCACACAAACATTTAATCGTAATCAAAACGAGAGTGTAGATAGGAAAGTCTTCCCCCTCCCCTCCCGGTCCAATCTCGTAGGCTCAATTATTGACTTCAATAAAAATCCTATTCCATACATTTTCCTATGGGGTTTTTATTTTTCTTCAAAGAAGTCCCTCCTGCCAAAATTTGGTTTGGCGCATGGAAGTTTAGTCCGGCTGCAGGCCAAAATTATAATGTAAAAATACATAAAAAAAGAGAGATTATTACACAAACAAATAGATAACATTAATAATAATTTCGAAAAAACACTATTTTTGAAATAAAGTATTTATTAAACTTTAACATCAATACGATGATAGTCTTGTACATAAATTGAGAAACGTGACGATAGATAACAGTTCGTCGACACTTAAAGTTATCATTCTTAAATTCATAAATAAATACGAATTTTGTCGGTTAATTCGTAAATTGTTTATTCAATGAAAACACCAAGATAGTACTTCGTATTTGGCGTTTTTAAAGCGATTTTTAAATTTTCACATATCAAACAAGAACGCAATACACAATTCGCATCACTCGGTAGCATTATATACAATATTAAGTTATATTTGTCCATGGCCTTTTTTTTTTTTTTTTTTGTGAGAAATACTTATAGAAAACATTCGACTTCACAATTACAATATTGGCCCACCTCTATTATATTTAATTTCTTTAAATATTATTATTGTTTTTTTAAATTTTTTTTTTTTAAAAACGTAACAAACATTTAACAATAGACTCTCAAGTTAAATATAAATTCGTTTTAATTATGATGATATTATTGTTGGCCATTGTTCAATTTGTTTATAATTTCCATGAAAACATTCATTATATCTACATTATATAATTATATGTGTGAAGTCGTATATAACTTGTGCGATTTACGAAACTTATTGGAAACATGTAAAATGCAGGCCAGTCAGTGGTTACTATATTTTATCGGTTAGACAGTGTATTGAGTTGACGAACTCTGTCTGGTGAACTGAATAAACTTAAATAGTATAACCGAACTAATTCTATTGGTATCTATTGGTTGTCCGAGTATAGTTGTATTCCTATTTATTTTATGTATTATTTATTAGTTTTCATATTCCATCGGGCAAAGTGGGTTTTTTCTGGGTTGTTTGCGTGTTTGCCATATGCATTAAGTGTTATAAACTAAGAAGCCGAAACTGACCGTATAGGCTTTTAGAGGAGTAAAAGTGAAAGTAAACCGATTAGATAAAAGTTATACAGTCTTTTAGCTTTAAAGGTCTTCAATCCTACACTAATAGTTACCCGCGCTAATGAATATGTGAAATCGATTGCGTGAGAGGACGACGGAATTGTGTTATTTTATTTTATTTTTTTTTAATTTTGGCCGTAGCTACGTTAGAATTTATTGTCTATCATTTGACGTGTACACACCCAACGATTTATATTCATTATTCGACATTCGTTTATTTTCCACAATAATATCCAAAACCGTGTGCGGTTATATTTGATTGATTTTTTTTTTTTTTATGTTCAACGGTTACCTAGAATTATTATATTATGATAGGAATTTCATTAGACATGATATATACGTACAGAGTTGACATTTCAAAGCAATTTTTATAATTTTTATACAATTCTTAAGAAATAGCAGAATAAGCTTAATTATTTGAACCATGACATTAAATTTAAAATTAAATCTCGCATAATTTTGCAAATTTTACGATATTTTTTTTTTTTGATTCTATTGCTATTTATCGACTCGTCGAGACATTTTTGTATTTTCGATTGTTTTTTTTTTATCAGAATTGGTTATATATTATAATTATAAATATTAACTAATAATACTTCCTATAAGTTATAATTTATAATACGTTAATATCAAAATCAAAATATTGAAATTTTCTACTAATAAAATAATAAAAATTAAATATACGTGTATTCTGATTATTTTCAATCGAATTTATAAATTGATAAATTACTTATAAATAATAATAGTTTTCTGTTTATTTTTTTTTTTTGCATTTTTCGTTATTTTCATCGCACATTTTTAGCGCATATTTGCCCATATTTCAGATAATATAAAAGCGCACATTTATGCGACAGTAAGTGCTATAAAATCTCAACCTTGTATATATGCAAATATAAAAAATGTAAAAACCTTATTTTTTTTTCTCGAAAATTTTACACTAGTGTCTAAAATTATGATTGTAAAGTCAATTAAAAAAAAAAAACAAACAAACAAACACACATTTACCTTTCGAAATATATTCGTGTGTTATATTTTTTTTTTTTTAAAAAAAACCAACAAAATTCGACCAAAAAAGTTTTGGATACGGTACATTTTTAATCGGGCCATCCTTTAGTTTCGTAAAGACATACGAGATGGGCATTATAATGCGTTGGGATAATGGCGTTTAGTGTTTACATTTGGCGGGTACCTACCCCGTCGCAGGTCACTGCCGCTCAGAGGTTTTTTAATACAGTGTTTACACAATGCGTACAATATATAACGTAAAGTTAATTTTTTTTTTTTTTTTTTATGTATGATTTTCCGTAAAAATGTATATAAATATTGTTTGTACGCGGTAAGCTTGCAATCGTTTGGACTCCGAACAGCATACAATAGGGACCGAGAAAACCACGGTGTTTACAATTGCGTATAAAAAAAAAACTATGATCTTATGAAATTATGAAATTAAAATGCACGTTTATTTCGTTGCATAGGAAAATTTCCTAAGCGAAGTACAAATCCATTTAAACAAAATAGTCATAAAATTACAATGTTGAATAATGTACGTTTTTTTTTTGGATATTTTAGGGTTTTTCGGCAAAAAATATGGCGTATAGAAGATTTTTTTTTTTTTTGGCTGGGGAGTTATTAGCCGATATTCCGTGTAAATTGAGTCAATTATTATTTTTCATTTACTCTACATTTATACATAATCTCAGTATTTGTTTCGGTTTATTTGTATTCGTTTTTCATTTTTATCTCTATGGGTTTTATGAGTTTAACAGTTTGTAAAAAAAAAAAAAATCAAGATTGGTAAAGATGATAAAGTTTTATCAACAAATAATAATATTTAATATCAAAATCAAACGATATAAAATATAACTTTTAAAAACTGATTTTTCAATAGATAGAATTCGTTTTTTTCTAGCGCATATAAATGAATATTGCCGAACTTTTAAGTGCATATTTTTCATGTTTTTAGGGCATAATTGCGTGCTATTTGTACGTTTTTTAGTGTGTGAACTAACGAACTTAGGTCATAATTGTTTTATTTTTATTTGAATTATTTCCATCTCATGCGGGAGGAATATTAACATATTTGCATTGGACGTGGTAAAATACAACGGTCATACACGAAAATATGTTTTCTACAATAACATATTTGTAGAAAACATATTTATGTGTATTGAAATATAACGGGATTTTATTTTATTTTTTTTTTTTTTGCATATTTATCGTTTTTCTAATTACATATATTGTATATAGAACACGATATCATTGCACAATAATTTATGTCACATTCGTTTTGAAAAACAAAAAAAATCTAAACAAAATTTAGGTTGGTTTTGTATCGATATGAAAACATACAAATGTTACTGAAACACTAATATTAACATCAGAATCCGAGTTTAACAAATGCCAAACCGATTCAAGAACGATTCAATTTTTAATTCTTATATTTATTGATTTTAATTTTTAAATTTACTCTTCTCGGCCAATATCGGCGTTTGTTTAGTTTTTTTTATTTTGTCCTAAATACTGTTACTGAGTATAATAAATCGTTTTCCGAAAAAAATAAGCGCATTGTTCAGTTAAAACTGGACCATTTTAGTAAAAATTTACTCTCAAAATTGGCTTTTTTTCAACTGGGAATATGCATTTAAACGTTATTTCAATGAATTTAAAATTTAGTAAAAAAATGTTTTTTGGGAATCGAAATTTCCAAACAAAAAAAAAAAAGCTTACTAATATACGTCAATTATTCCTAATAGTACTATTTTCCGTTTTATGCGAATAAAATTCGTGTTCATAAAATAAGTCCTATACTATTCCTAATCCTATTCACGCAAAAAAAACACATAGACAGATGTAATTTTTTTTTTTTTTTACAAATATTAATTTAAATATACCAAAACATATTTAAACCGTACCTTTCGCTAAAAATCAGTTTACGTTAACAATGATTTATCGTTGCGCAGAGATATCAATTAAATTCCTCTCTATATACCAACTTACCGACTTTTGATCTACAACCGTGACCCACCCATGTGCAGTATCTTTCTCATTTTACCTCGGCCGCTACCATTCACCAACCTTGTAAATAAGATTTTTGCTTTGTTCCCGTCTTTTTGTAGGTGTAGACCAACATTTTTTGGGTGCAAAATGTCCTATGGTGAGCACACAGTCCGTTCCTTTGTCGAATCTCTGCTGTCGCAAAGCCCAGACCATCAGGGGTTGTCTCGTACGTTTCGTATACGTACTTCGTAATCGATTATCGTATTTATTTTTTTTACTTTTGTTCATTACTTTCACACAAACACAAAATCTGCACACTCACGATAACGGCACGTGGTTGACGTTTATACACCTTAACTATACACAGTTTGTAACAAGGTTCGTTCCAGCGGAATACTCGTGACGTCTCATATAAGTGCCTTTTTACAGGTATAACATCATAATAGAAAATCGGTGAAAAAACAAATAACGGCCTAACGGTGTTACGTACGTGATCGCTGTACATTTTTATGGATTTATCGATAACAACGAAAAAACAAAAAAAAAAAAAACAAAACTTTAACAGGCTGTTCCAACGATCGCCGACTGCTGCGTGTATTATCCATAGTTGTCTGCAGTCTAGACAAACGATATTCTTTACAACTATATTAATATTACCGAGCATATTATAATTACAATTATAATTGATGTCAATAAAAATTGCAAAAAAAAAATAAAAAATTAAGGCATATAAAGAGAAGTACCGATCTCGGAATTGAGCTTTTTCTGATAAAATATAAATTATTGTTTTATTTGACGGGCGTCCCAAGTATCTATTAACAGTGAAATTAGTTTTAAATTGAAAAAAATGTAAAATCAACTCCGTCGTCAGTTTTGTCGCATTTCAGTATGAAATCGATTGGGATAGGAAAAAAAATAACCGTAGTGACTACGTCGGGTCTGTTCCTAGTAAAAATTATAAAAAATGAACGAAAGGATATAGAACCGTCGCAGTATATGTGTTGATTATTTTCGATTAAACGCCAAAAGTAAATAATACCTGACGATCCCGACGACAATTTGGGCTATAAGATGTGAACGATGACGATCGATAATATACAACTATAAATTTACTTATATATTTAAAAAAAAAAAAAAAACACACACACCGCTTAATGTACAGCTGGAGTTTGCCGGGCGTAAATCCGAATCACCGATCTAATCGTTTCGCTTTTTTATATAGGTATTTGTTTTTTTTTTAGAATATTACGTCGTGACGGTGACTTGAAGGGGTACTCGCTTGTAGTATTGAACTGTAAAAAACCGTGTGTTATCTGCTAAGTCTGAGTGACTGTAATCGGTAAGACGACGTGTCGGATCCCATGACCGGAATTCTTGGCCGAATCTTGGACAAAGGTCGTCAAACCCACGACACACGATACCGTTTAACGTACGTGGGTTTTATGATTTAAAAAACTTATAAATAAATATATATATATAAAAAAAAAAAAAACGAAAAATCAAGTATACGGACGGGTACAGCGGGCGAATAAGTTATTAAATAAATAAAACACGCGTGCCGATTGTCGGTCGATCATTAAATGTATTGTCGGCCGAAAAAAAAGAGAAAAAAAAAAAGCAATTACATCGGCCGGACGAAATGGCTCGCGGCATAAAAACCACACGGAGAAAATAACAAAAACAAACTTCGCGCAACTTCCGGGTCTTGGGCCCTCCACTGCGGGCGGCAATAATTACGCGCTAGGCGGAGATTTGCGGAAATGTGTACTTATGTATAGACGAAAAAAATATACAATACGCAGATAAAAAAAATAGAAAAAAAAAACAAAATAATAACACTTTGGTGTAAAAAACGGGGTGATGCACCGACGTACTCTTGTCCGCGAATCAACGTGTTGGCGAAAACTATTTCACGGGACTCGACTCCGTGGTGGGCATCGGACAAAAAAAAAAAAAAACAATAACTGTCGGAAGGTGATTGGCAAACGGCTAGGAGAAGATTAAAAAAAAGAAAAACAAAAAAAAACTGCTCGCACTTATGAAGAAACGCGTTCTCGCCGGTAATCACAAATGATTATAATATAATAAAATGTCGGGAAATGAGGATATTGAAGTAAATTCGATTTATATCAGTAAGCGGTAATAAATCATTGCTAACGAAAAACGATTCCGAGCAAAGTTCAGTTAATCGTGTTTTAAAATGTTATGTATTTTATTAAGATTTTTTATCAAAAAATTACACTTAACGCTTATAAAACATTACCTCAAACCATATCTTTTCGGTCATCGAGTATACTCATTCACGATGAATCGTGTGCCAAATTATCGTCGATTTATATTGGGCCGAAACAGTTGTATTCAATCAATTCTAGAAAAATTATAATGATTAAAATGCCTATAAATATTTCACAATGTTTTACGAAATCGTCCACGTCTCGAAAGTTCTAATATTGATATCCTGCGAAAATTGCAGGTCCCCACGCTTGTTTATAAACGAATAACAACAGTAAGAACAAATTGAAAATAATCAAAACGTCATTGCCGTACATTTTCTACGTTTTTCCCAAGCTACAATGAAAATCAAAAAAAAAAATGACCCCGTTAATGCACCAACGAGATCACAATTTCTTTCACAAAAGGATGTACACTTGCAAATCGGTGCAGGGTGTCTGGGTAGAAATGTTGTTTACAGGAAAATAAATATAATAATAATTACGCAAAAAATAACCGCATCCAGTTAGAAACGTTACGTCGGTTCGTGAAAAGTTGTCTAAAATAGAAAATCGCTTAGACAATAACCGTACAATGGATGAATTAGTGATTATAAAAAAAATATTATGAAGGCTCGCTAAAAATTACGTTATTATACGATTAGATACAAAATAATGCGTAGTGTTAGATTAGGGTAGGTTTATTTAAATGTCCACTATATATTGTGCGAAACGGACGAGGTTCAGGTTCGTTTTAGTTTATTTTTTTTCCCCCCCTTTTAATACGTTAATTTATTATTATGTTGTGAATTGCTTTGTTAGACGCGTAACGACGCTAACAACTTTCCGGGGCGTCTCGATTTTAGAACAATAAAAACAACGCTGCGGGAGTATACGAACGTCGAATTATGTCTAGTTTACCGAAATTCCTCTTCGATACACCGGAACAGTCTGAACCTACCGCAAATTTAAATGGACGAAAAATCGATTTAAAACCAAAAAAATAACTCGTCCCGAGGCTTATCGCGAAGCAATGCAATAATTACCTACATGGTTACACTTCGAATAACACCACGAATCGATGTTCCCGGTGGCACAGCAATATCCAACCGGAATGAAAACGCACCGTTGTTGCTTATCACCCGGCGAAGTAAGTAATGGTCGAATACGATTTCGAAATTTTAAAACCGAATTGCATAATACACCGGGATTGCTTCGGCCCGGTGACGACTCCCCCTATCGCGCGTAATGTATTACCGGACCACCCCGTATAGTAATAACGCAACACGCCGATTTGTTGTCGCGGTATTATATCACGGACAAACGGAAACAATCGTGAAAATTTAATCCGTCTCGGAGATTAGCGGCAATGGTTGATTTTATTGTACCGGCGGTCGATTTTGGACCACCGTAGACGAGCGACTCGAACACCAACACTGAACGATAAGTAATTGGTATTGAACCTAACCAGCGAACGGTATTATTTTGTCGACGGTTCAATTGGCGACGTCAAAAACCGTTGCAAATGTGGCGAAAATTTAATTTTGAATAAAGTCCTGCCGGTATGTATTCAAAATACAATAATCTAAATACGATTTAAATTGTTTTCGACTAAAATAATTGACGCCCACTGACGGAACAATATCCATCATATTTGTTCTACAGCGGACTCTAAATTATAAAATGGGACAACATAACGTTCTTTTACTTTTCAATTTATGAAAGTACCTACGGAGTTTAATTGTGTTTCAACACAATGTGCGTGTCTGTTTCTTTTTCTCGAATTCATTTTGTAAATGGTTATATAGACGGGGTGACTAGAGGTCCTCTTTTACGAGAATTTTATTGATGTCCTCGTTTGTCCGGACACTTTTTTCATCAATACCATAATATCCTATTTTTGTTTTTTACATTATATGCATTAATTTATTACCCCATTATATTCATTCAGTTATCTTAAATTATGTAACTGTTTTTATGACCAAAAAATTCATAATTATCCCATTGATAACTTGAAAAAACTTGAGATAATTGTTAATATTTTAAGTTGATTTTAAGAGTGTAGTAATTTTTTTTTTTTTTTTTTTTATCGGTGTGCTGGAAAATTAATTGATATAAAACTATAAATTATGTATTTTATCTCTATATGTATCTGTTTGTATTATATATTAATGTATCATCTATTGTTAATACATATTTGAATTTCGGGGAGACATTTAAATATTAAAAGTTCCTACTAAATCAAATTTTCCCCGGAGACATTTTGATCCGGGAGAAAAAGGAAATTTGGTCTGGATGATAAAATAATTATAAAAAAAAGGTTTTTATTTGGTTGTCACAATAAGACAAGGTAACAAATACATTTATTATTGAACATTGGCCGTGAGATGAGGGTTAACGAGGAGTTATTGGGGAAGTTTGGTTAAAAGTTTGAAGGTGTAGGGTGTAACAGCAACGGACATTTAATTTGGCATGAATAAAGCCGTACGATTGCAGCTAATACGCTAACTAATAATTATTAAAAAATATTATAAACGTTTATTAGATTTGCACCTAACCTGATTATTCCAGAACAATATAAAAAATGTACGGTTTAATTTTGTCGTAAAATAATACCTTATTATTATTCACCTCTCGGATTTTGATGGAATTCACAATCTTATTTAATATAAACATTTTCGTTCGTATTTCTTTAGAATGTTAAAGGTCGTACTCGAAATCGGCGGGTAAGGGCGGAGTTGGCGATCTGGAAATTACTATTGTAATTAGGCGGAATATTTTCCAGATGGTCTGAATCATATTGCGACCCGGTGGCCCGACGATCGGTGCAAACTTGACGGAATATAAATACGCGTATAAGTTACCATATCCAAAACCTTTAAAACACTATATTTTCTAATATAACCGTTATAATACCGTCCATTTTTTTTTTTTTTTTTTTTTAACAATTTAAATCGTTTTATGTCTATGAAATCTAGAGAGGAAAAAAAAAATATTGTCAAATAAAGTGCCGCCGGGTAGCGGAATTAATTACCGGCGAGCAAAAACGATTTCGGGTACCTTTTTTAATGGGGCCATAAAAAGATGGCCCGGATAAACTTCAATCTCCCGGCCTGAGTCTGGTTCCCACTCCGCCCCCGCGTTCCAGTTCCCATTAATGAATGCTTTTACATTATTTATAAGTAGCAAAGGGAGGAAGGGGGGAGAGGGGGGCGAGGGGAACCGGTGTCACTGGCCGTCTCAGGTTAAACGGTAAAACGCAAACGTCACGTCGTTATTGATTTATCGTAAGATTGATTACGACACATTAGATCATATTTATCTATATATATATATATATATATATATATATATCATTTGACGTCGGACTTCTTTTTTGTTTCGAGATTAATGTGTCACCGCGCGGTATGATTAATCTTTCAGGAATCTATGTCCGATCGTAAACAATTTGGTGGTCGATGCGTTGACATAATATAAAAGTAATTTTTCGTTTTTCAATTTAATACGTTTTTTTAATTTTATACCGAAACATGATTTATTAAACCGTTTATAGAAGAAACCCGACCGAATACGACATTTATATATAAACATTGCGTTGGATTAGTAAACGGATTAATCGCACGCTAATACAATATTTATATATTAACGTGCCACTTATTTATATACGAAACATATTTTTCGTCATTTTTCGAGAAGTGCAGGGCGGAAATTCGTTCCAGTGTATCTATATCATAATGTCTGTAAAGCTGAAGCTCGATCAAACGTAATAAACACGAGGTGACGTAAGCTCAAAGTCGTATAAATAAAACGTACGATTTCACATTAAGTCGTATACCAACATAGCTCACGTTCCACTTATTATTTCCTAAAAAAAAAAAAAAAAAAAAAAATAAAAATGTATCTCGATATATTTTCAAAAAGTTTTCCCCTTCTAGTGAAACCAAGACAAATATTCCAACACTCACACATTATGGAAATAATTTAATTTTAGTTTTAACAAATTTTCTGCATTTTATAGATACATACGAAAAATATGTAAACAGATACAACTGTGCATCTAATAATTCTCTAAACAAAAAAAAAATTCTTATAAACTAATTCGTATTTCACTCGTTTAATTTATTTTAAATTCACGATTATTCGTTATTCGCTCAATTCGAAAATAATATTTAACATGTTACGATGTTTGACGGCGGGCTATAGATTTAGTCCAAAATCGATGTATCGGCTAGGTAGCTTGTCAACGATTTAAAAAAAAAAAAAAAAACACATTTTCTTAATGTATAAATCTAAAAAAATAAATAAATAAATTCAAACAAAGAAGCGAACGATTCGGAGCGATTGGTTCACAATCGAAAAAGTGTTTTCCGAGGCGTAAAAACCACACTTTCCGGCAAAACGAATAGCCCTCAATTGTCGCAGAATCCAAAACAAACAACGTGAAATCAACTGTTGGCCTAACTGTGTGGTTAATTTAATAATTTTTTTTTTTTTTTTTTTAATTGCCTATAATAATCAATCACCGAGACGCCGGTAATGTGGGGGGTCCGGCGCAAAAAAAAAAACCCGAGCGGGCGGCAGCGGCACGCCACAACGCGGAATGACAGTCGTCAATAATTTAAACGCGTCGATTTTCACTGCCCATCGATGGAAATCGTTTTAATAATCGCCCGCCGCCTAAAGCGTATGAGAACGTTTGTAATTACCTAACCCCGTCGTATCCGTGTTTTTACGCTCCGGCGTTGCCGAGGCGTCGGCAAAAACTTTTCCGAGATATTATATTTAATTTCATAAACAATTTAAAAACTTAAATCCCCCGCCGTTCAGCCGTCGGCTAACTAAAAACACGTGCGCGTGGATATCGTTACTTTTAAAAGTATTTATAATTCGACATGGACACGTTACACGGTTTTCAAACGAAAAATTACAATTCGATTAGCGTGCCGTACAGCGTAGACGCAATATTCGATTCAATAACGTCATCGTCGTCCACGTTATTGATCTAAGCGTTTTACACATGGTGCTTTGCGTAAATTATGTCGATTTTTTTTTTATTCCGAGCGAAGTGATACTCCGGATTTATTTCCGTTTATAAAACAATCTACCGACCGAGAAATCTTTCACCTCCAATCGTCGATCCCGGGCAGCGATTTCCGGTAGGCGATTTCGTCTGGTTGGTGCTAAATAAAGAGAAATCCGGTAAAACGGGAACATTTGTACGCGATCAAAAATAGATTTTTGTTAATTTCGATTTTTCGATTCGTTTTGTTTTATCTTGCGTTAACAATTTCTAAATTCGATATAGTTTTAAACATATTCTGTCGGGTTTTTCACTTATTTACAGTTGCTGGATATTGTTGAGGTATTTTTGGTTGTAATACGTGAATAATCCATTTTCGAAATTATAAAAAGTGCTCGTAAAATTGAATGGAGTGCTGCTCGTAAGATTGTGGTATACATTTTAAAAATAACATAAATCCGTAATTACGGTTTAGATTTATTGTAAAACTCGTCATAAACACGAACAACTATTTAAGAACTAATTGATAATTTAATTTATCATAAGACTCGTATCGAAACTCCGCTCGGAATCGTTTCTCGTTTGCACTCATTTTTCGTTTTATACAGAATATGAACTATATTGCTTTGTGCGTCCTATCATCCAACTTTCCGCCTACTAATAGCGATCTAAATTTTGGAATACTATCCCGCGACAACGATCGTATAACGACGATGTAAAAAAAAAACACCCGCTATGGAGTGACATTATTTTTTATTTCTTTTACGAGGTGTGATCAAAAAATACCCGGACTGTGTTAATTATATTTATATCAATAAAAAATAACGGAACCCCGATAATGTCATTCGTTAAAAGTAACTTTTAACGTACAATTGGAGCGTTGGTTTGAAATCGATAACAATATTTATTTTTATTTTACGACATTTTTACGAAAACACGTTTCAGCCATGCGGCGATTTTCGTAATGGGAGCAATAGAAGAACAACGTGTGTGCGCGTACAATTTTGTTTTAAATTAGAGAAAATAGGGTATTTCAACATCATACCCGTAAATCCAAGGTTTCATCACCTGTTATAATATTTTTTTAAAAGTCTAGGTCAGTTTCTGGTCTTTCAAAAAGTTCTTGAGAGATTTAAATCTTTCGGTTTTGTTTTTGTTCATCGGTTAAGAGACTGAGGAACAAATTTGGCGGCGATTCGGCACGTGCCCAATTCTTTGGTAAATATTTCCCGGCAAGAACCATACGATATTCCGACGTCTTCTGCAACTTCTCTGCTAGTTATTCGACGATTATTTTGAATAATTACACGAACACGAGCAACAGTTTCATTTGTTTAACTGGTCGAGGTCCTACCAGGTCGTTCGTTATGCTTAACGGATGTTCTACCTTCCTTAAACCGTTAAAACCACTCGAAACACGTCGTCCAAGTTAAAACATCATCTCAAAAAGCTCGCTGCAAAAGTACAAAAGTGTCACTAGAACTTTTCCCTAATTTAAAACAAAATTTTACGCGCATACACGTTGTTCTTCTATTGCTTCCATTACGTAAATCGCCGCACGACTGAAACATGTCTTCGTAAAAATACCATAAAATAAAAAATGATATTGTTATCGATTTCAAACCAACGCTCAAATTTTCGTTATAAGTTACTTTATCGAATGACATTATCGGGGTTCCGTTATTTTTTATTGATATAAATATTATTTACATAGTCCGGGTATTTTTTTATCACATCTCGTATATATATATATATAATGTACGCGAGAGAAAAAAAAAATGATATACGTAAATTAGTAAAATAATACTTACATGGTTGGGAAGTGAGTGAGATAAATTTTGATTTTCTCCAACAACGGCACCGTCGAAACATATCAAATGCGACTGCGGTGGAACGTGGGAGATTTCTGGTTCGGTTCATGACATTTTTTACGCGAATAACATTTCCACCGGATCCCATATCACTATACTCGAGTAAAAGAATCGGATTTTTCAAATGCCAACCAAAAACGTATCGTTGTTTTTGCGAGTATAATAATATTATTGGCATTCTGCGGAGAGTGCCCAAAACCGATGACCCGAGCCGGTATATTATAGAGTTGCTCAGCCTGTATCTGACGCGTTTGATAATGGTTTTTTTTTTTTTTTTTTTATATTATTATTTTACCGAAATAACAATACTTTACCATATTATTATATTCCCTATTTTTTTTTTTTTTTTTTTTTTTTCTGTAAAACGTCTAATTTTAACAAGTGGTAGTTGTTTTTATCGATTGACCTAATTACAATATCAAATAAGTCTGAAATGTCTTAACAGCCGGCGGGCACTTGTCGCGTTCAATATTAAAATCGAATAAATAAAAACGGTACACACCTACGTGTTAATATTTTAAATTTCGTTTATCGTGATTAACTGCATATTAATATAAGGCGCTGACCATATTATTATTTCGATACATATCCAATAAGATAACTATATCGTTTAGTCCACTGTACAGTGTACCGACACTTACGAGTAATTGCACCCAATCCGATTGATATATCCTGTGCACGCAACATAAAAGTGATTTAATAATACATTGAGAATTATACGTAAAATACATTTAAAAAACGGACACAATTCGCACCGCGAATCGGTGAGCGGTGTTGGTGGGATGTAGAGGGGAAATTCATTTGTGTACGAAACGGTAAATCATTGCTAACGAAAGACGATTCTGAGCGGAGATCGGTAAAAATTGTTTGATTCGTGAAAATCGAAAATTACAGTGATATGCGACTATAAAATGAATTACAATATTCCGGTGTTTTTTTCGTCAAAACCTTTGATTCGGATAAACCGAAAAATATGCCGTAATTTTGTCGACTCCTATTAAAATTTTAACCTAACGCTTATAAAAACAATTGTGAACACGGAATTACGATATTTTTATATGGTAACTTATGATGAATTTTGTGTACAATTTTTGAACATTTTTCAGGTGCCAAAAAAATTAAATCTACATAATAAAAAGTAAAAACTAATAATACTCAACTGGCTATAAATAGCTAAATAATTGCAAAACTATTTTGAAAATTCCACCACGTCTAGGAAGAGTAATGTATGTATGTGCAGTAAAAATTTATAAATAAAATTAAAAAAAAAAACTAAATCGAAAATAACAGTGATTGCGTAAATATTCCGGTTTTTTCCCTCCGATATAATGGTAGCTATACGTGCGAGAAAAATAAAAAAAATTTACCTTTTTAACTAAAACTACTGTAAGCTTTTGATCAGAGCAAGATTTTTGATAGAAAAGTTTGAACAGACGCAAAAAAAAAAAAAAAAAAAAAAATTACCACGCGTCATAAGTAAAATCAACACATTTATCGTTACGATTAGAATCTAAAAATGCAGTAAGGAGAAATCTCGGCGAAGAAAACACTGACATGCTTTTATTTTTTTTTTTTTTTTTTTGTATGTGTTTGTGATATTATACGTTCATGATGATAATAATAATAATAATAATAATAATAATATCATATCGAATAACTACAAAATTTTGTCGACCTATCGTACTGGATAGAAATATGATATAGGACCGCACATACGATCATTTTCAGAAAATGTTACGCCACGTACACGCATTGCCTACGTGTATTTGTGATTTATCAGTGTTTTTCAACGGTCGTGAAAAGGGAAAACCGTGAGAAACGGTAAAACCGGTCGTGTCGCCGTCGTTGCTCTAGTCAAAATCGACTTTAACTAAATTTTTGAATTGTTCGGTAAAGTAATCGTGTAGACCGCAGACAACTCTGCGCAAGCGGCAAAACACCTATCTGCGAAATACCAATACAATAGGGGGTTTTTTTTTTCTTTTTTTCTTTTTTGTAAACAACTCGAAAATATACGTATATGGTTATCGTATGACAAATTCGGAGACGCGCGTGAGCGCTCTGCTAACGTCGACTTCGGTGAGTACTGTGTACGCGAAAAAATTTTGCCCCTATAGTACCCGATGAAATCTCACGGGGTGATTTTCCCTACTGTCAACAACGTTAAGTATGTTGACTTTGCAATCGGTAAATATAAAAATTTTCATTGGCGACCATACAAATATAGCTGAAATTGTCCGTCAACACGACATCTGGTCGTTATTATTATGTAGACGTACGTATTATATGCATTCGTGCCGCATAGGTATAAACACGCATCCACAGAAATAAAAGGGTGCGATCCCCACAAAAAAGAAAAAAACAAAAAAAAAAACCCCTTCGTTTCGTTTATTTTCTTTATTTTTTGGTAGTTTTCGGCAATTTTCCGGACAACAGGAAATTCGAGAATTTATTGTCCATCCGTCTAGAGCAGTGTTTCCCAACCGGCGGTCCGCGGTCCCATAGATTTTTTCTTCGATTTCTATTACAAATTAATTATGATTTTTTTTTAAATAGTGAAAAAAATTGCGACTTATTGAAGAACCGTAAAATATTATACGGTTATCTTATCGTTGTTGCTGCTGTAGACCTATAAGTATTTTTCACTTTTATAAGTGTGTAGGTATCAGTCACAAAAATCACACTGAGTAAATTATTTATTATAGTAAAGTATAATGTATTGTAATTAAAGTATTGTAAAGTAAAATAATAAAAATTAACATTTTTCGATAAATTTCGTGTATTCTTGTTAATGAGCGAACAATAGGTATTCCTAGTTTTCGTAAAATTAAGGTGGTCCGCTAACTATAAAATATTGTCGAAGTGGTCCGTGGTGGTAAAAAGGTTGGGAAACACTGGTCTAGAGCGAAGATCTATCTTTATCTATCAATCTATCTTTGTCCCCGTCTCTAATGTGTAGAGCGCATTGCTTTTGTCTGCGGTTTTCTGACCATAAAAAAAAAAAAAAAAAAAAAAAAAAAAAACTATTTTTCACGTAACTCACCTGCCTTATAACGTCTGTCAGGTTCTCCGTGCATTTAATATGATTATGCAAATCATGCAGTCCATTGCCGCGATTCGCGTTTTAAATTGTTATAAATATCACATTAAACACGAGTACATTATTAAAACATTTTTTTTTTTTATTATTCAAACTCGTAACTAATTATCGTTTACCAACGATTTCGATGATTCGGTACGATATATCGATACCGTGGGCTTTTTTTTAAGATCCATTCGATGTCGATAGCCGAGGAAAATTATCGAATATTTTGGCGTAACCTTAAGAAACCAACTCGGAAAATATGACCGACAACGGGGTTTTATAACATTAAAATAACAAAAGAATAAATATTTGACGATTACTATTTGCATATTTGTATTTCGCAGCCGTAAATACATAAAGCCTTTATAAAGAAATTTGCTTCGGGTTACAACAAAGTCAAATCTGCATTTTTATCTTGCATATTTAGATCTTTTTTTAAGATATTTTAAAACTTTGTATACTATTCGGTGGTTATTTTTGCTTAATTTCTTAAAAAAAAGAATATTAAAACGATGTAAATCAATCGTTTCATGACTACCGTCGGATAGTCAATAATAAAAATTAAATCAATAAAAAGTAAAATGAATCGAACAAATTTCTAAACAAGACAAAAAGTTATTTATCAATTTGTCTACGGCATGGCACATATAATTTAATAAGGTAGGTAATTTTTTTTTTATTATTATTCAAGATGTTTTTGAACAATTGATATGTTTGATTTAATCGCTAGAAGAACGATTTAGATGGAGAAACTTCGTTCAAATATTATACGTGTTGATTAATTAACAAAAAGCTTGTTGAGATTTGTATGAAACAGTTTGTAGAATGAAAACCTTTTGAGTATTATAGACGGGATGACTTTCATGGACTTATGAAAATATTTATGCTGCCTGAGATTTTTTTGTCACAGTGTTGTTACAAATTCCACCCCCCCTCCCTCTGGATTTCATAGCGTTGCACTTTTTCCCATTTTAAGTCAGTGGACGGGTTGGGAGGGTACGCATTGTATTTCGTTGTACCACTTTTCTGACAAAGCATATGAATAGTTTCACGATTTTTTTTTTTTTTTTTTACACCTCTTCCCTTATATATCCCAGCATCACTATTTTTTCCATTTTTAATCCGAGGAGGGAAGTGGAGGACGCACATTGTATTCCAATGTGTTCCACTTCACTGACGAAACTTTCGAATCATTTTACGATTTTTTTTTGTCCATAGCATCGCTCTTTTTGCCATTTTCTTACGTGCGCGATAGTGAGCCTAAAATATCAATAAGAGTTATTGTACATTATCATAAAATAAAATTCATAATTATTAATAGTTTTTTTTTTTTAAAATCATTATTTAACAAACGTGCTAATTTTTTTTTTTTTCATACGAGCGTAGCCGAGTTATCCGGCTAATATGTATTGTGTATTTGTAGGAAATTTATAATCAATATCTAACAACAATATTATCGATTATTATGTTTGGTTGATTTTTTTTATATACGCCACCTGTTCTAATACTTTAAGCTGGTTACACGCGGAGCGTATTAATCTAGCGCGATCGATAGCGTTTTTAATCGTCTCAAAACTAAACACCTAAAATAATATGTTTTGATGAATTTATTAAAAACACGCGATTGACAAACGCATTAGACTGCGTGAGATGTAAAATATAAATTTACATCTTACATTGTAACCGAATCGACAAGTTGTACTTTGTGTTTAAGTAATTGCTAAAGAAATTTCGTCCGACAGCGATGGCAATAATGGTCGTGTACCATTGAATGTTTTTATTTTTTTTTTTTTATTATTATTAATGTCTGTTTCCAATAGATCCACAATGACATTATTGAACCCTTATAGTTCGAGTGCCTATAGAAAAAAATTTTTTAAAAAAAATGGTTGCGAATTCGTATGACCTGCGGATGTGATTTTCGATTTGCGGGAATGGACTTATAAATCGTTGCTAATTTCTTCCTGGCATCATTCAAATCATGTTTAAACAAAGTCTATAAGGGCCAATTGTTTATAAGGATGTCTAACCTATGAGCGTTTATTTTCACATCGGAAACGTAACGAAACAAATAGACTACTACTACTTTGAAACCCGGATTTTCGAGAGAATAAAAATAGATCTACAATCAACTGTACACTAATATGTACTTACTTTATTTTTTATACATTTTTGCATTTTCGTGCCAATTACATTGACATTATTACGGGGTAACGTTACCTCAGCACCGAGATCCAAGAGGCGTATTTAGAGGACTGAGGACTTTCTTAGCAACCCCTCCCCCTCCCAGAGATAGATTTTAGCCCATCTGACAGTTTTTTGACGCTATATGCATAGAATATTATTTCTCATAGATATAACATTTATACAATAAATTACTAAGTACAGATGATAACGATGATATCATTTTCTAGTAATTGTAATAGTTAAATTAATAATTCGGTATAAATAATAAAAAAAAATACGACTTGGGGCTTGAACCCTCCACCTCTTCCAGAACAACAGCCTAAATACTCCTCTACCGGATCCATAAGTTCTTACACATAGAATTGTCTACAATGCGGTTTCCAGGGTAACTGACCTAAACAAATATTTTTACTGTAAAACTAATTCCTAACTCGCCGTGTCTAAAATTAACAGTAGACAATTATTACGAAACTTATTGATTATTCAACGCGACTATACCGTCGTAATATTTGCGCATAAATTAACCGACGAAACCAAAGTTGTTGTGGTTTCAGCTTCTTACATAAATTTAATATTATAGACAGTGGTGTATTTAGGAATATTCTGTGGGAGTAGAGGAATCGGATAATTTTCTCAACTGTCATATTATCTTCAATATAAACACACCGTATAATAGGTATTCGACGAAATTATTTCGAAAATAATTATATTTACATGTTACAATGTGCTCGTCACCTCATCTGATTAAATGTCTCGAGGACACGACATTAAACAGAACTATAAATAGGTCTATAGGGTAAATTGTAAAAAAAAAAAAAAAACCTACATAAATTACCAAACATATAACTAAACACAATCATCTATAGCACACGTGACAATACAATTTGAAATAATTGTGTTGTTAAGTGTATAAATGGAAATTGAATAATATGACGGTATGCCATACTTCTTAAATCGTTCATAACTATAATTATTTGCTTAACCGCGGTCCTCAGGAGGAGATTAATTCCCTTCGTCCCCTGTTATTTTGTAAATACGCCGCACGGTGACCATTTGGCGCTCGTGGAATTATAACTTTCAGTGGTTTTACTCTCCTCTACTCGAAGTCTATCAGTCGACATACCTTTAAAAATTGGGTCGATGGTGTTAATTACTACTGTCGTCAGAGAAAGTTTGTCTAATCTTTTGGATTTAGTTTGAATGTTTTCCTTTAAAATGAATGGTTTTGTATCAAGTAATATTTGATGATAGCCTTAGTAACAATCGGTGCATTCCGATTAAACATGTAAAATAACAGCCACCGTAATATTTTATGAACGCCCAATGGGGTTGTCTTTTTACAAATGTTAAAACAATTCTGATCAGCTTATAATCCCTGAAATATTGTTCTTGGATGTTTAATGCTTTTTGTATTAATTATTTAATTTTCCATATTTTTTTTTTTTTTTTGTCTAATTTTGTTTTTAAAAAAATTATTGCATACAATTTATTGTGTTATTTTAATTCCATACAACAATTTCCTTAATTTTAATTTCATTCGCCAAATCATCCTTACCTTTTCCAGTCGTTAAGTCATCGTGGGGTTTGCGCTCACAAAGTGTTGATGTGTTATACGCCCGGTCCAGTCGCGACACGGTGTTTGTCTTTTTAATCTTAAAATTAATAATTTGAATTGTATATTTACATGTTTTTTTCCACGTTGTATTGGCCATCAGAACTAATGCTGTGCGCCAAACATAATTGATTTGAACGAATAACGGCAGGGGTGTTAAATTTCGATTACTAAATTTGACTCATAATGTTTCACAGAATCGGTAGGTTTACCCACTTTAATAAATGTCTGTGAGTGATTTTTTTTTTTAATGTGAATTCGGGTGTACCGATAACAAAAATGCAATTAAGTATTATCGCTGTGCAAAAACATAATAGCATACAATGTAGCACGCGCCAGTTAAACTGACTATTGTCGTACTATATCAATATGATTGTTTTTTATTATTACAATGATAATATGGTAAAATTCCCGGGACACGAATGTGCCAAAAAAAAAAAATAATAATAATAATAATAATAATATTTTCGGTCTGTTCGCAATTTTGTCATAAATTTCGGTAATACTATAAGGCGCCCAAAAATGATCCTAAAACATCCATTGTCAATTTCAATTTCACGCGATACGTTGTATAACCCACATTATCCCACTGTTAATGCGAGATGAGTAAGTTGGGAGAGAGGCCCCCCGCTAATATAAACCCCGTATCTCACAAACGGCGATATAAATATTTTGTTTATTATCTATTTTAATTCTTTGCGTGTGTTTCATTGGTAATATATATATTTTTTTTTTTTAATTTTAATGTTGCTGGTATGGTACGTTAAAACAGTAGAACAATATTTTCGGAATAACTTCAGTCATGAGCATACGCAATCACAAACATATTATTACATTAACATTACTGCGGTGTTCCATGTTCCCATGAAACACCGTTTTAATATTTATAAAACATGACTTTGCACAGCTGTATCTCGCATCGTATTTCTCTGTGTGAACGCGTGAATAATTTCATTAATTTCCAATACAAATGCGCAATACACAGCTTTATTATATAACTACATACAAACTTTGTCGACGGGCAATATTAAGACACCGAACGCGAAATTATGAAGTTTATAAATTATTGTCAATAGGTTTATGAGAAAATGACAAAACTGAGGAGCCGCCGAAAGGCAGAGAAATCCAATTATAACGTATAATTGTATTATTAAATACTTTTAGAGACCGGCTGCTTGTCAAACTGCTCACTGAAATCTGCACGGATTATAATATCTGTTTCGAGAATTAACAAATTATTTTATTATTTTTTAACTCGAGCTAATTTATTACAAGAAGGTTGGGAACGGAAATAACTTGAGATAAAAATACGGGTTTTATCCCGTAACTAAAACACGACGGGCAATTATTACTGTAGTGCTTTGAATATGTGATTATTTTTTTTTTTTTTTTTGTAGTGGTAATCTGTACTTTATAATATGATAAAGAGGTAATTTTTGTTTGTTTGTATGCGGTAATCCCTGGAACTACTGAACCGATTCAAATAATTATTTTACTAATAGAATGCTAACCATCCCTGAGTAACATTGGCATAGCAATATATTCCGGAGTTCAACCTTTAAATGGTGACTCACGCGGGGTTAATGGTGTTTTTAGTACGAAAACCCAATTATTTTTTGTTAATTTACGGGTGGGGTTTCCATGGTGATTTAAATGAAAAAATAACAGTTGTTATTACCTATTGAATTTAGTTATCACCGGAAAGTAGAGTACCGTTTTTAAAAGAGATTAAAATGATATTAAACAAGAAAATGTATTTTGAATGTTTAATAATGTTTAGTAATAATTCTGGATAAGCAAACGTGACCCGGCAAGGCCGGGTAATGGCACCCCAAGTACATAAAAAGATACACGTTATTTTACTATAATATTTTAATCGCAACGGACGAACGACAAAACCATGCAGTTGTTATCATGGTTATAGCCGGTTGCCGAGTAACTATACGTGTTATGTTTATTTAAAAAAAAAAAAAAAAAACACGCATTGTGTGGTTTTCGTCGTCCGATTTTTAATTATTATTCTGCTCTGTTTTTCAAACAAATTTATTTTAATAAAAACCTCCACATCTCTCCGAACCAACTTCTTCTATTCCTTTCGAACTATTGTGTTTTCCTAGTTAACCACATAATAAATTCGATTCGTCATTGCCGGTTTTGTTGACCATCATGACGAGTTTAGCCATTTCAATAGCCGAGATGTCAAATTTTAGCTCGTGGCTAAAATGTCTTTAAATATATATATTTTAAATATTAGAAAGAAGAATTGTTAACGTTTTGACACGATGTAATTTAGTACCGAGATTTATTGTTGACTCTTATAAATGAACCGACATCATTTAAAAAAAAAAAAAAAAAAAAACGACGCGGCTTATGTTTTTAAAAATTATATATATATATACAGAGCGCGTCCGCACGTAAATAATTTAAAAGATCAACAACCCTTTTGATTTTAAAATACTCAATGCGATGCATTCGACGAGGCCCGATTTGTATTCGGCACCACTCGTCCTGCGAATGCGTGAGATCGGCTTTATTTTTTTTTTTTCGGTTTTTTGAATCTTAGTGCCAGCTAATAATAAAATATTTACCTGAATTTTCTGTCTCGAACCACGAAACAGTCCGGCGTATTCGGATTATATGGAAAAGACTGTTGTCTGTATTATTGGAGATATTTATGTAGGCACGGGGGAAAATAAATCGGTCGTTTTACCGATGACCTCGTTTGCGTTCCGTCCGATCGATTTATTTTGATAAAAATATATTCTTTCCCGGAGTAGGTATACAATATACATGCACGCCACTCGTAAACTAAAAGTCCGCCAAGTATGTGCACATTGTTTTATTGTGCAAAGTTCCGTCAATTTCGGTTTTTTTTTTTCGCGACATATATGTAGTATAATAGGTATATTCAGTACATAAATGTATTCTACTCGGGGGCTGTTGTTGTTTTATCGTCCCGTTCGTCCAACAAGTCAATAATACAGTACAAACGATTATATCGATATAATATTATAAACTATATTTTAAAACACGATTTCTTTCAATTATCCCACTGCAAAATCGTATTAGAGTCCTGTTTTTTAAATGCTTTACAACGTACAAAATGTTGAATTCCGGTATTTACATTCGATTACGACGATGCCGGTAACGGCGGCGTGGAGTGTGCCATTTCGTCAAAGATATTTTAATCAGAGTTTCGCTAACGATATTAATCCAAATAAATTTTCAGTGTCTATGTATTTTTCCGAATAGTTTGCCAAAAACAAAATGTGTAATAAAGTTTCAGGTTACGTTAACGTCGTTTATCTAAATGACGAATTTTTAAAAAAAAAAAAAAAAAAACATCTAACAGTAAAATGCTGCCCGAACACGACGGTTGATTTCAATTTATCTATTTAATCAAAATCAGGGAAAAGTAAATATATTTATTACTACACTTCTTGTTGTGATGAAATTGAAACTGCTTACTATGGAGCACACAGATTAGAATTATTTGATCGTAAAATTCACTGCGCCGGACGACATATCATCGTAATTATATATTATTACGAAAATGATCTACGCCAATACTTTATAAAATATTTCGTCCAATAGTATATTACTTTATACTCGATTTTTAATAAAAAAAAAAAAAGTAATACCTACCCTACCATATAAATATATATACATATATTCTGATCATTAAAACTTCGCACTTCGCATAGTCGACCAAACTTATATTTATTTTTACTTTATTATCGTATATTAATATATACGATCAGCGTGCGTAGCATCTAATCGTTTATTTTTTTTATTGAAAATTGAAACATTCGCGTTTGCGAAAATAAAAATTTTACGGACTTTTTACGTACGTTTGACGGAGTGATTGAAAATGTAGATATTCGGAATTCGAAATCCAACTAAACGAGAAAATAGGGGGCAGTTATATTACTCTTATCATAGACAACTATAATAGCTAGAACATCTATCGCGTACAAAGTTTGAAGAACAATTCTTTTTCCTTTTATATATTTTTTTTTTTCCTTTTGTATTTTTTTTTTTTTTTTTTTTTTATTATTATTATGCAGAATATGATATGCCCAAGCTACGACGTCAACCGTTCGTATAAATAAGCCTTTTGCTCGCAGCATCGGAAAAACAAAGATGTAAATACTAACCCAAGACGACGAGAAGTCACTATTATAATAAGAATCGTCCACTCGGTAGAGCTCGGATTTGTATGTAAATACCTTCATATTTCCACTGCGACTAGATAAATAAATTTAAGTAATAAATATCTTTCAATTAATTAAGCTCTATTTGATTTTACATATTTCGTCGTAAATACATGTTTTTTCGCAGAACAATTTATGCTTTTATATTTGTCAACTTCTCACCAGACGATTTCCCAACAATTTAACGGTTAAAACACGATATATCGTATCAGTGTGTTAATTAATGTATTTTTTTAATTTTCAAGGTACTGCAATGCAATATGTATTAAAGTCATCGTATTTATATTGCCAACTGTTATTATTAGAGCCTGGATTTAAATACACTAAAAATCATCAAAAAATGCTCAAAAAAAAAAAAGAGTAAAAAATCAGCGAAAATGTCATTAAAAAATTACTAACACACCTTTTTTTTAAATTTATAGTTTTATAAGTCTAACAAATAATAATAAATTATTAGGTAATTTATAATTTTTATTTTATTAAAAACAAAATTTTCCCTTGTGACATGCGATGATGGTATTTGACTAATTATTTTTTCTTTCATCAATTTATATGTTTTTCTCTTGAAATATGTTGCCGAATGGAAAATTTGTTTAAAGCCGCAATTTTAATGTTACAAATTTTACAGAATAAAATTGCCCTATCTTAGGTAAATACGTCTCTTCCGAATTCATCTACGTAGCCACCCCAGAGCGAAGAATATTTTATTTTCGGCATCATACCAACGAACGAGTTAACGAAACGAAATAAACGACATAAACGCGACTGCGATGTAACACGAACTGATCTGAGAGACGATACAGATGTTATTGCAATTATAGTGCGATTTGTAGAGAATTTGTAAAGAAAACCACGATAAACATTGATAATATTTTGAATTAGGTAAATTTCAATTGTTAAGTCGTATTATGTATAAACACAATACATTTTACTCAGATTATTGTATTAAAAATATGCATTAAAACGAATAAAATGATCGATAAATGCAAAATAAAAATTTCACCATTGATGTCTCTGGTACATAAAACAAATGATGTACACGGAAATCATGGTTTAAGAGTACCCCAAAAAAAAAAAATGCATTTTGTATTAAATTCCGGGCCCTAGTTATTATATACTTTAGAATTTAGGAGGGACAATAGAATAAAAATCGACTTATTAGCGTAAAACCTCCAGCCGGGATATCAAAACATTCTAAAATAAAACCTATTCATATACACACTAATCCAAAGGAAACACTCAACGGATACACACGGGCACTAAACAAATTGTTGGCATGCTTATAACAATAATCGTTGTAAATATTGTTGCGTGCCAGTCGAACACAGTACAGGAACGGGTAGAGATATGCGGTCGATAATAAATTCGATTTTTAACTATTTATCTTACAAGTTATGAATCTAAAACATCGTATAATTCAACGGTACGGGCTACCAAACCCGGGCCAATTCGTTAAACTTGTTAGGAAATTCGAATGACACTACTGGTCGGCTCGACGAGGACGCAGAACTCTCTGGACCGAGTTAGCACAACTATTCTCCGACTTCTAGACCTGACCCGGACCCGGAATCCGAGGCCTTTTTTTATGCATTTTCCCAGCACTAGGCTTTATCGGCCTCTTGCGATTGCGGCGTGATGCTTAATCGGCGATTTCGCGAATTCGTCCGGACGCACACGATGTACATCAAGCCCCGGTTTAAACCATATCGTACGTCATTAAAACCCGGTAAAACAATAATAAGGTGTGTGTAGTTACGCAATAATAATATTGGGTTAGGTTAGGTTAGGTTCTCTCTAAATAGTAGAACATTACCTTAGCCGTCTTACCCCTCAGATATTATCGGTGTCGGTATCGGTCTAGACGTAAATTTATGCGGTTTTAAATCGATGATTTTCACATTGACTCCGGGATTCGATAGAAATATTTCGTCGTTTCAGTACGACGATATCGGTGTGCATAATATCAGACGATATATTTACCGATCCGATTTCCACGATCGAATTGTCGAACAGATTTAGGGTCCGGTTTTACGCATGGCCGTCGTCGCGCCCAGGTTATTTTATCACTATTCATTATTTTAATGATAAACACATTGTTAACACGATAATTATAATATTTTTAATTGTTTCAATTATTATTTTTGAAACAAACATTTCGTATGATATAACAACTCTAATTGAATTCAGGCAATGTGCACACATTTGACTTCTGAAATAAAATGAACCCAATCATTTTTTTTTGTTGAGTGTTGATGTGATAATTAAACGTCGTTTTCATCGAAAACGCAACAATGTCTATAGTGCTAACCTTTTTTTTTTTTTTTTATATTATAATAAATTTATATTAATCGATACGTTGTAATTTCACTAAAAATCAGAGCCGTCAAAATTATCGCGTTTACTGATTGCTAATAAGTAGAGTGCGGATTCGTGCGTATAAACATATTTGTCACGAGTGATTGTGATCGAACGATTACATCTATAGACATATGTTTCAGGACTATCCGAATATTTAAGCTATGGTTTATAATACATGTTTTTTTTTTTTTTTACATATTTTTACTTGTATTACATATTTGTGTTAAATGTTCCCCTATTGTGATCAAATCGCCGTTAAATCTGGTTAAAAATATACTGCGCCAGTTGCGTACGTCGCGAGGCTGGACCCTCTATGCACCATTCATATTAGATTAGATTAGATATACATTGGTATAAGGCCTAATATTAAAAAACTGTGTACATTTTATTTACAATAATATGTGGTCGTTATCGCATGTAATGCTATCGCATTTCGATAAATGTATTAAGGTGTTAGTTGTTAACGTCTAATCGTTCGAGAAGTGTTCGCATTATTTTTCGTATCTATTGGGCGTTTTTTTTTTAAATTTTATGTTCGATCACTAGTGCTTTTGTGTTTAAAGAAAAAATTGCCGAAAGTCAGTTCCGCAAAAAAAAAAAAGAAAAAAAAAAGAGACCTCGTAATGAGGTACGTGCGCATAATTTCGGGACGAAATGTTTCGAACGGATTTGGATTGTTTTTTACTGTGATGTACGTGATAAAGCCGTAAACAACTGCTCGGCGCTTTTGAATTACACGACACATAATAACCGTAATTCATAATGACAAAATTCCGACGGGAGATGAAAAAAAATCAACGATTTATCATCTCGTGCTCATCCAGCAAATCAACTTTAAACAGTGACTCATGCAACGGTTTAATTAGAGTAGCCCATGTATTGTATTGTTGACGACGAGGTACCTATACTTCAACGAAATAGTTCGATGGATTTAGTTAGAAGATATATAATCTTAGAATAACAATCTAGCGTATAGTTTAAACGTCGCATGTGCCCCAGAGCCTTTGAGGTTTTTATTAAAAATTAATTTTTTTTTTTTTTTTTTTTTAAATACATATAAATCGGCACCCTACTAATAACTGTTATCATTTGATATCGGACGACGGGTACGAAAATCAGTGATTATGGGCCGGCCATAATGTTCAAGCAACATCGATCGATAATATCGTTCTGTGCGAAAACGTCCTAAGTTATCTTCTCCTTTCAGCTGAAAAATATTGAAAACTCATATGTATACCGCAGTTGTATTGTAACTGCACGCGGCTTTTTTTAAATCATACGAAATAATAATGCTAAACCATAACGATACATTTTATTATTCGTTATTTTTAATGGGCATCGTTGGAATTATGTAGTATTTGAATATTGTTGTCGAAGTTGTCGTATTCCGTATAATATTTTTATTTTTTTTTTTTTTTAATGATTCGTTTCGTGCGTTCCGATTAAAAAAAAAAAAAAAAAAGGGCAATTTAAAATATGACGCAGAGTAGACAATTATTGACTCTCTCTTCTTTATTTTTTTTCTTCTAGCTCCCGTCGTCTCTCACTCGATTATTACTTTTTTTTTTTTTTTTATGTACATATATATAACTTCTCTAGCCACCGCTTCTCGGTTCATTACGAATATTTACCTAAAGTAGTCGGACTAACATTTTACGTATTGCATTTATACAGAGAGGTTTTTTTTTTTAAAAAAAATTTTAGTTTAATAAACGAACTTCCGCCGGCATACTTTTCTATATTAAATACGTGTTAAACTTATAACGTATAAAAAACTTCATTTTTTTTTTTTCGCTTAAGAGGAATACGTCCGGAATACGACGACGGTGTGATTTGTGTTTAAATGTCGTAAGTTATAAGTAGGGCTCGGATATCGATGCAAAATTAATATTTTTTTGTTTTGTTTGTTTTTTCGGCGTAATCTAAAACATTGCTATCCAGTACATAACTCGATTCATGCAACGTACATTGAAAATGAAACTTTTATTTTCGATAATTTAATTCGTTTTTAGTGCATATTTATACACTACACGACTTAATAGTTTAAATTTAGAAAATTCGAAAATATTATTTTCGTGATATTTGTTTTGATTGGTTTTAGGTATTTTTCATCGCCGGAGATTGTCAATTGTTCTATTTTTTTTTTATTTCGATAACATTTTCGTCTTGCCTGTATCAACGGCTGTGGTACGTTACCTGCACTCAAATAAATAACAACTAATTGGTCGGTCGGTGGTTGCGTTTATTTCGTACTTAAAGTTCGTATTTTCATGACTGGGGCATTGTCTTTTTTTTTTTTTTTTTTTTAAATCCGGGCCTTAGATATGAGTAATGCTATTTTCCCTATAGGCAAACATAAAATTCGAAAAATCTACGCTCTCGTTTTTTAACCGGGCACATAGTGCGTGTGTCCAACAGACGGAAATAAAATACATAATTTTAATCAAATATTCATACACTATTTGTATTAAATCATCCTATTTTAAATGTCACCGGGCAGTACATTTTACATTTACAAATGAAATTGTATTTATCGCATAATTTGTGTTATTCACTTTAGTGAATGTATTTTCTTTTTAAATAGTTTCGTTTTGTCTACGAATATGTTGGTTTTAGGCAAAATGCGTTTACGAAAGTCATACTATTAGAAAAACAATTTAAATTTCGTGTATACCCAATTGGATTTATGTCATAAACAAAAACTCGTTTACAAAACGAATGGGATCGCGGACACATACAATAAGCGTGTTCGTATTATATTATTTACTAACATTACCAAAATTTCGAGTAACACTTAACGAACTGTAAAACGTTTTCCTTCGAATTTGATCACTCGGCATTTTTCTTTGTAAAATTATTTAAAATTAACCGTTAGTTTAATTTAGTTCAATTATGTTAACTCAAAAAAAAAAAAAAGTAAGCATTCATGTCTTATAATACGCGTTTACGGAATACTTTCAGTTACAACATAATAACTGTAGAGTTCGTGCCCGCCGGTGTCCTTGTTGCGCGATTCTCGAGCCTCCTCTCGCTCAGACGTCCAATGAGCAATATAAATGAAATTAACATTTAAGAGCCACGTATCTTGTAAACACCGACCATATAAATTAATATATATATATATATACTTCTGCAGTTTTCCAACTATATTTCCGGAAAATTATGTTTCTACCGTGGGTTTACTAAAAAGGCGCGCGTATGCGCAGCTCGTTTTTATGCAGTACACCGTTCACACGACTCGATATTTTCATTTTTAATTTTTTTTTTCTTCAGTTTTTGTCAACAATATACAGCACGTAAAAAACCGTAACGATCAATTACCGCGTGTTATAATTAACATGTTTTTTAACTGTTTACCTATCGGTGAACTTATCGCTATGATATCAAACGACCACATTCACAATAAAACCGTTGTTTTATCGTTATAAAACATGCCGTATGTTATAAAGGATTTGATGTACTAAAAATTAGAATGTTAATAATAACTTAATATTTTCCAATACTATGGCGAGTTTATACAATAATTTTTAAATTTCTATTAGTTAAAATAATGATTTTGGCCACCTATTTTTTTTTTTTTTTTCTTCGCTTTTTCGACCATTGTGCGGAATCGGCATTTAGATTTTGGTTATTTATATTTTGGGTTTTTTTTTTTTATACTGAATACTACAACGACCGCCTACATCTATTGTACATATAATGCCCACATTAAAACGAGAATCGAGAAATAATTGTCTGTGAATTAAATTCAAATCGACAATATATTTTGTTTATATTGCGTTTATTTGTGTTTAGACGCGGCAAAAACGGAAAGTAACAAAATAATATCACCACATATAATTTTTATAATAAAATTCGTCATTTATACAGGCTATAGCACTAATCAGATGTTTAAACGAAAAAAAAAACAAAGTACGAGTGTGAGATTCATAAAAATTAGCTTTGTACCAAGCTGTACAAAGTTTGTTTTATATGACTTTCGATTACTTATATGAACTATTATCGGTGAATCGTACTTATAATTTAAAACCGTACCAGATTTATGGAATACAAATTTATTTGTTAATGTACTTACAGTCTAAGGCAGTGGTTCTCAACCTTTTTTGATTCATGTCACCCTCATCTACGATAACCCAACACTACGTCTCCCTAACATCAAAATAATAATAATATAAAATACAAGCCCTATAAAAAATACAGTACGCAGGTAAAATAATAACTACACATTTTATTTTTGCTTTACTGTTAAATAAACATTGAAATTTTAAATTGGAAAAAAAATAATTAAGATTATTGATAATATATAAAAATTGAATAAACTATGAAATTTAAAAATTAATGAGAAGTTTGACTCTGATGATTTTTACATAGTTGTGGAATTCGAGGGTTGATGGTTGAAAGAGCGAGTCTCATATCGTCTTCTAGTGTGGTTTTTGTGAGTCTTTGACGTTTTTTGGTTTTAATATTCGTGAGCGCGCTGAATCCATGTTCACATAGCCAGGATGTTGAAAATTGAACATCAATAATCGTTATATTATTAAATTTTTTTTCAATAATACAACGGTTACAATAATACAATTTTTTTCAAAAAAATGTCTATATTTTTAAACTTTTTCCAAGATTTTCTTGTCACCCCTACATTGGATCCATGTCACCCTGGTTGAGAACCACTGGTCTAAGGAAACATCAAGTAAATACAAATAGACGAATAATCAAAAAAAAATAAAAAATTAAAATGATCTACGGAAAAAGTTTAGCTATGACGGCAATTTTCTTTCAAACATTTCGTTGAGATTTTTTTTGTGTTTTTTTGCAGTGAGTCCGGTGATAGTAAAATGATATATTTATACGACCCTCCATGAACACGTTGTGGGTATTTTTGTGATCCATGCGAGGCCGTCTCGTTTTAATTTCGGCAAAATAACGAAAAGATCGCAAATACGTACAAACCAGTCGAAAAAATAATTTAAATACTTGCTAATTTATTCAAAATGATAAGTTGATAAACACTATTCCCGTTTTTATCAGATTATTCGATCTTCGGTAAAAATGCAACAAAAAGTCCACAACGTCTTTTTATCCTCGACCGATAAGTCGTCTCCGAGGAACAGTTTCATTCGCCATTTACTACATCAGTGGACGTCCCACGAACCAATCGACATGGTCTACGATAAAAATTTATTTCATATGTAAATGGTAAAAATTTAAATAATTTTTGTTCTCGTACAATTTTACAAAAAATATTTGGTAAAAAAACTTTGTATAAGAAAGTTCCGATATAATATTATTGCACGGAAACCTACCTATATTATAGTTGGACGAGTGAAAAAAAGACCATAAAAAAAATGTTGCCCCCGAACTGTCAGTCGAAATAAATATATAATAATATTGTATAATAATTTGACACCACTAACGAAATGATATAAAGAATACGCCGTCACAATAACAAAAATAAAACTAATAAATTATAGTTCAGACTTCGGGCTTTTATCTAATATTTTTAACAAAATTAACAATTGACTTAATTAAACAATTAATTTAATAACGTTATGCTAAATTTGAGTGCGTATTCGAATTTAAAAAAAAAAAAAAAAACCACGAATCATTCTAGTCTTCAGCTAGTTAATATAGCTAGGTGTTTATAAAAATTAGCTGTAAAAAGTTCAGTATAAACAATAATTATTAAATCAGTTAAGTTAAATTAGAGAACGGAACAATAATTAACTAATTAAGTTAAAAAAAGTCTACAAAAAATTAACTTTTGAAATTTGTCAGTGGTTAGCCCACCCATTGTAAATATATTATATTATTTCACTGACAATGATTCACTTCAAATGATTTGTTTACTGATAACAAACCTATATTCTAATTTCAGATCATCAAATCAAACATGATGGACAAATTCGGCGAAGTATGTGGCGATTCGACAATAGGAGACGTAAACCTAAACATCAGTACTTCAATTGCAATAAGTAGTTGCAATAGTACAACAAATAGTTCAGATGTGTATCTAGAACGTGAGTACCTATGCTGAATAAAATCGAAACCACGTTTTCGTGAAAATATTATTTGTCGGTGATATTATTATAACCAGTGTTGTGTTTAGACAAGTTTTAAACTATCTGGATTACGATAAAAGATATGCCGATCACATATCGGTTTAATTATATAGACAAGGATAAATAATCAACAGTTTTGTATCTAGTTAGAAAAAGAGACCACTGTTTTCATTGCCTATGATCATAAAACTAAGTGCTTAAAGTAGTTAAAGTGTACAATATTCCGTACACGTATAGATTTCAAAAGGACTGTGCGATTAAAATTGATATTATTTTGATTACCATTGCTGGCGTATACATTTATATATAAAGCCATTGGCGTATGAATATTCTAAACGATGTTCCCACATGGAATGGCTCATCGACCGATTGGCATTTGCACAGGCGTACACTAGTTCTCTCTGGATCGTGATAACGTAAATTAAAAAAAAAAATTTTAAAAAAACCAGTACAAATAATTAACCCTAGAATAGTAACGTTATACTATACTACAGTATAGGTAATTATACTTAAATTTTACGTACATTTTTTTTTTTTTAATAATCTGTAATTTAACCGTACTTTTTTTATATTTATTTGTTTTATACTCAAACAATATATGTTGTATAATATAGTATTTATTTTTTTTAATTATAACAAAAGAAATAAACAATGCTAAAATTATAATATAAATTACACATTTTTATACTTTAAATAAATTTGTTGTTTAAAATACATGTCTCTTTTTCAATATAACAAAATATCAACATTATAGACTTTATAACATAACATAATAGACCATATTTGTAAATTTTTAGTCTTACAATACATTTTTAAAAAAAAAAAACAAAATTTTATAAATATGAAAATTTCCTTAACATTCAACACATTTCTTTTTCTGATGTTCTCCACAAACAGGTCTTTGACATTCGATGCAATATGTGGTTGTTAATCTTCTTCTTTTTTTTTTTATATGAACAGAAAGTGCAATATCTTCTTGGACCTGATTGAGTATTATGATTACTTGTACCAGTTGTACCTTGTTTTTCACCAATCACTTCTTGTATAGTGCTCCTAAGTTCTTTACTGATACTTGGAATTGTCAACCTTTGACATTACCATTCTTCTGGTAATTGCTTGTACAAATGTAACATAAAGTGTAGTCTAGATAGTGGCTTTTGGTTATCTTTATTTTTTTTATAAAAATTATGCAAATAAATTACGTAAGCGTTAACGTTAGCAATATTCAATATGTTGTAAAAAAACATAACGGCCATCGTTTTGTTTTTCGATTGCAATTCATATTATAGACCATTTGATCAAAGGAATCTACGCCGCCGCCTTTTGTGGAATTATAATTCGTGATTATTTCCGGTTTTTTGGTGTTTTGATCTAAAGACGAATCTTGATGAGCAGATGATATTAAAGCTACATGTTTATTTTGCTTAGGTTTATATGATACAACAGTTATATCTACATGGAAGAGGAAAAATGAGGACTGTGGTTTTCTTTTTTGAAACTTAAGGTCTGTGAACTCGGTAGGAAACTCTCTTTTATTTTCTTTGATTGTTTCTATCACCGTTAGCTTTTCATTCTTCAAACGAAATATCACTAATGGTATATTACAAGTGGATTATAGAACAAAATGTCATGTGTATTGGTAACTATACGATTATTTTACGTTTAATAGTAACAATACGTAAAACTTACGTGTAGTGTTTTCGATGACGAAGTTGTGAACGAAATGAAATGATAGATATGAAAATATTATTATCTGCTATTGATGTCAACTAACTAATAATAGCATACCAAGAATTTCAAATTGTTGTTATTGACAATAAATGCAGTATTACCACTTATTGAATAAATCGTATACGTAATATTCACGTACATTCTAGGGTCAAAATTCTAAATTACTATCAGTAAGGACTTTAATGGCCACGAGTCGAAACTAACCCCTAACCCGACAATAAATGACTCCGATTCGTGTGACCCACCCGACATGGTCTTTCCAGTTTGAGCTCTGCACTATCTAAGCCAGTGGTTTTTCATCGACTAAGCTTTTGGTTTACTTCCTTGAATCGGTATTAGGTTTGAACAAACGTGTGGGTTAGAATTGTGTTCTCGCTCGAGTACCGGAACAACACCGGCCAATATTTTCCTTAAGTACTCGAACCGGAACCAGTACCGATAAAATCGGCGAGAGGTCGCCGTTCCCAATACGAGTACATATCGACGGTCGTGTGATGGACGTCTGATGACAACGACGGCTCGTCCTAAATTCCGACTTCCGCATCAAATTTTTTTTCTATTATTTTTTTTTTTTCTTTTTCATTTCTCTAAGACGCTATGTTTTCACATGTACCACCGTAAAATCGAAACGGTTGCGCTCGCGCGCGCGTGATTTCAGAGACAGTAAGATAATATTATCGTCTAAATTCACTTGGTGTTTTTTCATGTTCATATCTAATCGCATTGAAAATAATCCGTTCGCTCTTTCGCATGCATATCGACGAAAACCACTATTTTTTATTTTAGGTATTTTTCATTTTTTTCGCACGCCTACACGATATCTCCGGATTACCGGCACGCAAAGTCATCATATCTTCAACACGCACACGGGGGTTCATATATTTCGGTTTATATAGCTACTGTGTGGCAATGCGGGACCATTTAACGATCGTATAATATTCACTGATAATAAAGCACCTCAAAAAACGCGTATTTTCAATATCCGAACGAGGGTAATACAAAAAAAAACAAAAAATAAAATAAAAAAAATATAAGGCAAGTTTATCATTTTTTTTTTTTTTTTAACTCGTTAAGTAAAGGTCATGCGAACAAAATTAAATTAAGTTAAATTAATATTAACTTAGATAAAAATTAAAATTGATATTTTTTTTTTTTTGGCAATCAAAAAATATCTTATTAAATATAGTCGGATAAAAACATTCTACACGCGTTTTTTTATAAGCTCAAAGCTTTGCAAGAGGCCTATGTAGGCTATAGCCTATAGCTATATAAAATTAAAAGGTTCGCATTTAAAAAAAAAAAAAAAAAAAACCTAAATTATCCCACAACTCATTATATCTTGTAGCCACTAATCGCATTATGTCATATATTTCTTAAAACGGACAATATTACTCGCAATTTTAAACGTTAGCTTTTAACCAAAAATTTAACTTAAATTAAAATATACAAAATTAACTTAAAGTTAATACGAGTACATATATAAGTAACTTTTAAAGTTAAAAGTTAATCGTGTAAAATGTAACTTGTCTATAGCTTAATTAATATTTAACATAACGTTTTAACGTTATTTAAATATTTTCCACGTTAATGCCAAGCCTTGTTATCATACATAAATAAGGTGTCTAAGGTCTCTCCGGCAATAATTTTTTTTTTTTTTTTTTTTGGCGGGTAAGGGATTTTATAATATTAATTAATAAAAACAATATATCAATGAAAACCTTATTTTGTAAAAAATTTTAACAACTTTTAGTTGCTGCATCAGCAGTGATTATGGTAACTTATTAATGGGCAAATGGTCGTACAGCAATACCTTCAATTTTTAAGATAACCGCCGTTAATAAAAAAAAAAAAACAAAGCCCTTAATATTAATATTACGCGACAGTATTAAATGCGCATACTTCCTTTTTATTTTTCACCTCATTACGGATACGGTGACATACACTAAAAAACTAGTACATATACAACGATATTTTATTATCAGCGGGTAGTTTGGCGGCTACTGCACCGAGTAAATCTAAACATATTGAAACCAATTCTAGAACTAGACAAAGATCAATTTCCACGTTCAGTAATACGTCCATTATTTGCTATACACATTTTTTTTGACTACATGCAGTGATACAAAATATGTTTACAAATTAAGAAACTAACTCAAATTATCCACTATTTCCAATACGTTTATCACTATGACTATTGCGACTTATCTACATAATATTTTTTTATCTCTGTCATCTCTATAGGAAAATGTTGAAATATATCTAGAGTGTATCTAAAATTAAAATATCTTTTTAGTAATTATCTAGATACCTAAAAACAATTTAAAAAGTAAAATGTTTTATTAATGTTCCATAGTAGACAATATTAATCTAAATAATTTACTTTAAGTTAAAAATTTCAAGTATCTAGCTATAATATAGTGATATACTGTAAACACCCTGTGCATTTACAGAATTATTTTAACCGTTTACATTTTGATCTCCCTACTACAATATTCTCAACAATGACAACAGTAGACAATTTAAAACAAAATTTTTCTGAGATAATATTAAATATTCATCGGCTTTATCGGTATCTAGATGATTTCGGAGCAATTATCATATATAATTATCTAGATAAATTGTACTTATCTACGTCTCAACACTGATCACTATATCACGACGACCCGTTCGTTATACTTCTAAAGTGCGCGCGTATTAAAATATTTCGGTTAAATTTTTTTTAAATTTATATCGTATTATTGTAAATTTTCAGCCCCAATTCTATACGACGTTCCTATGAGCATAATCGTCCTATTGTCCATGTTCTACGGGACGATCTCCGTGATGGCGGTGGTCGGAAACGCACTGGTTATATGGATTGTGACGTCCAGCATACGGATGCACAACGTGACGAACTTATACATAGCGAATTTGGCGCTGGCCGACATCGTTATCGGACTGTTCTCCATACCGTTCCAGGCGAGTATTATATAATGTTTGTAATTTATTTTGTTTTCGTGCTATAATATCGCTATAATATCGAATTTCACTTCATCGTCGTAGCGGTTCGGTTTTTTTCACTGGCCAAAGAACGCCAGTGTTTTTTCGTTGCCCATAAGCAGCAAAAACGACATTTTATAGTGGGTTATTCAAAATCAACTATCCGATATCAATTTATTATATATTTTCAGTTTTTAGTCATAGAGCAATATATGTTACACTCATTTTAGTAAATGGTACTTAAAAATGTTTCCCTTGATCACACGAATAACATCTAGTCGATTAGCCAAATTGAATTCATACTTGTTGCAGCATATGTGTTGTGATTGACTTCTGTTATAATTCAACTTTTTAGCACATCTAGGGCTGATGGAAATGGTGGTGTGTAAATGTAAATGTTTTTTTTTTTTTTTATATATATATATATATATATATATAAATATATATATATATAATTATTTTCCTCTTCTTGTCAATTAAAAAAAATAGTTTATAGGCGTAAATTATAAATATTATAAAAAAAAAAAATGTATTTACATAAAACAATTTTATACAAGATGTACATGGTGCGTTAGAAAAACCTCCCTGATTTGTGAAACTTATAAATGCCAAACCAAGTAAAATATCAAAAAGTATGTTATATTTATAAATTGTAGATATAATGCCATTTTTTCTAAAACTATTTTTAAAAAATATATCACTTAAGTGGCGGCTTTCCTTTTTCAATACACTGATTGAGCCTTCTCCGGTCATTTCAGGCGGGATGGCAGCGACTTCCTAAATTATTACCTCCTTCAGGGCTTCCACAATTTGAGGTCAATGTTGGTACATTTGGCTTTAGAGATAGCCCATAAGAAAAAAATCGAATAGGCTCAAATCTGATGAACGCCAGAATGTCACCACGTAAGGAGACAATATGCCCGGGAAATATTTCTCGCAAAATGTTGTGTGACCGATGAGCTGTGTGTGCGGTGGCACCATCTTGTTGAAACCACACATTATCTTGTCCATACTCATTAAAAAAAACCGTTCAATTTCGGTTGAAAAAAGTTTTCAAGCATCACACAATAACGATTAGAGGTTACCGTTGCCGTAACGACGTCTTCTTCAAAGAAGTACACATTTTACAGTCCTGTTACGGTCATAGGTCGACCAGTTTTTAGCTTTGTTTTTAGTGCTGCACCTGTTTGTCTAAAATTTGAAATCCAATTTTAAATAGTTATGCGGCCGGGGACGGCATCGTGTCGACCATGCGCAAACCGAACACGAAACGCACGCTGGGTCGATATCAGTGAACCGCCGTTTTTAATAAATTCCTCGATAACAAACGCACGACGTTCTCCCGACCAAGCCATGATAAGTAGTAATAATAATAAAGCTTTCTATCGAAGTAAATTTCATTAGTTTATCACAATCCGAAGCCAGATTACAACATTATCAAACTAGGGTGTTATTTCTGACGCACCCTGTATATAAAAAAAAAAAAAAATATTTACAACAATTTTATAGTAATAATCTTTTTTTTTTTTTCACGTGCATACCTATCTCGTATGACTACTTAGACGTACACGTTGATATATCTATGCATATTAAGTAATGCAAAACCTGAAAATCATTCTTGCCCATCTTAATCGAGTCGTTAGTCTAACAAAACAAAGCAACACGCAATCGATTAAAAGCAACTGCATCTGTTACAATAAAGAAATAGCTAAAATGTATAGAACGGTGTACTTTATCCGCGAAAAGTAAAAATGCTACGTTAGTATTGATAGAGAAGCAATAATGTAAATCAAAGAACTACTTGTGGGATAAATAATTAAAGAGCACTCATCAATTTTTCAATGATTTTCCAGTGTTAAGTGTTCATTGCCAGGCTATAGCCGTGATTAAAACATAACAGCTAAAAAAATCCAGAGAGGGGGGGTGAGGCATCCGCGTATCACCCTCACAGATACGCCACCCGCGGAATCCCAGCCATCGCCATAGGTGATGATATAAATTTAACGAATTTATAGCGTTCTAAAACTCGAGATTCCCCGCTATTAAATAGATAGATAAGATAGATTTTATAATTAACCATTGTACAACCGTTTAAAATCGGATGAATCATTTTGAATAATCCTGTATAATTATCATTTTACCAACAACAGCAGCAGCTGTGTAAACTGTCAAAAACGGACCAAAGGGAATTTCCGTATTGTCCGTTGGTCCGTCTAGGTCAGCGGTTCTTAACCTTTGTGTGTTGGCGACCCAAGATGTTTGTCCGATTTTTCATGCGATCTTATTGAAAAAAAATGTTCAAAGGGGGCTACTCACTCTACCGACTTAATTTGTTTAATTGCTGTGACAAAAAGAAAATATTACTCTTAATTTATTTATCTAATAACAAGCTATAATATTAATTCCATTGTATTTAAAAATGAACAACTATTTTTTTTTTATCTAAACAATAATATAATTGTATATTGAAATGGAATAAAAGTAAAAATTGAATGACTTCCTTGGTCTTGGTGGTTTTTTCACCAACAAATCAATTCTTGTAATTGTTGTTTATGTCGAAAATCTAGATTGACATGAACAAGTTGTTGCAAAAGGAACTATTTTTTGTTTTTTAATTCTCCTTCGTAAAGATGAGAACACTCATTGCGTAAAGATATGAAAAATTGGCACAAATTTTTCGTTTTGAAAAATTGTTTCAATAATTTATCGAAGAATAATTCTATTAGTAGGCTCTCCTCGTTTAATGAAGATAATTTATGTTTTTACAATGTAAAAACGGGTAGAAGGATCCACATATTGTTTAATCGAACATTTTGAGATGGTGGAAAATAATATAATATTTTTATTTTTAATTTCGAATAATGTGTTTTAATTACCCGTTTACTCAATATTAAAAAATAATTAAATTTAAAATTACACAAGATTATTATTAATAGATATACGGATAAATTTATCAACGCCGATTCCTTCATAGATACGACTATTCCGAACCGGGTACATGATACAATTGCACGAGTAATAGTTAATAGTAATAGGTAGTAGCGTACTTTCAACTATTTTCTGGTGAGGACGAGGCAAATTGTTTTATTAATTCCAAAATTATTTCGGAAATATGTTAAAAATACCTTTATTTATTTTTTATTTTTGACATTCTGTACCGGCAATACATCCGCCTCCCGGAACCGCCGTGAAACATTACTTCGGGAGGCGGATCGCCGTCATTTATTAAAATGAAAACAATTCATAATTAAATTCACATGTTGAAAATCCCGTTTCCCCCTGTGGGCGGGGCGGGCTCACATTATTATTTATCGAGACCCGTTTGCTGCCCTCACAATCGTGTGAGAGAGATTCGCCGCTCCCTCCGCGGCTGGCTCCCCACTGCGTCGGTCGGCGGCCTCCTTTTGCGGAGGCCGCTTCCTTTTTTCCTCCATCCCGCAGTTGATGGCGAGGTGTCCCTCGCCGTTAAACCGGTAACAGCGTCTCGGCCTCGCTGGATACCTGCATTCGGCGGCTTGGTGACCGAGGTCCTGGCACCGACAGCAAGTCGGAGGCCTTTGCCAAGCACTTTTACTCGGCAGCGGGACCGTCCGACTTGCAGGCGGCTGGCTTCACCGATCTTTATTTCGGCCGTTTCCGGCAGCACGAACCTGGCCACGGCGTTATCGCTCCGAGCTCCGGTGGTCGGCCTTCTTCCACCGCCTCGTTCCTGAAGCGTGTCTCTTGTTCAATGCCGGCTGTTGGGCGCTTAGATCCCTTTGGCACGACATCGGCCTTCGTGCCTTTCCGCTTAACCACGCTCCACTCTGACGGAGCTGGAAGAGGCGGGAAGTCTTCGTCCTTTTTGTTCTGCTCGCGGGCCACCTGTTGTTGTTGTTGCTGAGGCTGCTTCTGCGGTTAGTTTCGCCGCGGCTTTGGCTTCATCCCGGGCTTCAGAGGTGGCTACAGTTGCTGCTTCGGCCTCGGCTGTAGTGACTCCGTCTGCGGTGCCAGTGGCACCGGGTCGGTCTGGCAGCTGGCCTCTTGGAAGGAGGGCTTGCCGACACGTCCCGTGCTTGCCAGTTTGCCTGGCATCCTCTGCGACAGCTGGAAGACACGAAGGAGCGCATGCGCTCCGCTTACACCATCCATAAGGACGACGTGCGCGTTGCGGTGCGTCTTCATGAATTCCAGCATCTTGTCGAGGATGACTCCAAGTTTTTCCAAGGCCAACATCCCCGCGGCGGGTTTCGTCGCTGGTGTGGCGACTTTTCATATTTAATCGGTTCTGTGAATATCAACCGATAACCGTTAATGTATATTTATGATTAGCTTTACAAGACCAACGTTCAAAATGATGAATTTTCCACTTGTTTATCAAGAAAAATAATTTACGATAAACGTTTCATTAATTAATTTTGAAATTATTTCATGCAGGTAGTCTATAATCAAAATACTATATCAACGTTTTAGTTTTTTAGCGACGTATTCAAAATTATTCGCGACCCCATGGTTGAGAAACGCTGGTCTAGGTCAAGTGTTACTTTGTATATATATTTATAACGATAAGTCGATATAAATCACGGTTGTTGGTTCGATCGTTTATCCAGCCGAAACGTGTTGCGATTGCACACTGAACGAACGCACATATATATAATTTTTACCCCCCTCAAATGCGGGGTCTTTAAAGAAAAAAATGTTTGACCATAAACGAGTGTACTATAATAGTGTTATATTATAACTTTAGTGTGAATTTGAACGGTTACAATCAGAATGTTCACCATACACCTGCAGCCAATGCGCAAATTCAATAAGCGACGTCGGCGTTATATTATACAACATGAATAATATTGATATTTTCATATTGAATGATTTAAAAAAAAACACATCGAAATGTTGATGTTACAGTTTCAGGCAGCTCTGTTACAGCGATGGAATTTACCGGAGGTAATGTGTCCGTTTTGTCCGTTCGTACAAGTGCTATCGGTAAACGTGAGCATTTTTACGCTGACCGCGATCGCGATCGACCGCCACCGGGCCATCCTCAGCCCGCTCAGGTTCGTTACCGATAATTTAAAAAATAAAACCAATATTATAAAAAATATATACACAAGGAGGTACGTATTTCGCCTGCGTTCGTCTATTTAATCCGTTGTGTTTTTGTCCGACCGCAGCGCAATGCCGTCGAAATTCCGAGCAAAAGTGTCAATAGGCGCCATTTGGGCTATAGCGTTTACGCTCGCAACACCGATGGCGGTCGCCCTTCGGGTGACGTTAATCGAATACGGAGACGAAGGTCAGTATTTTTACTTAAGGATCACCATTTAAGAAAAACAAAAACAAAAAAAACCTTATAAAACCGGGGTTTTTCCCGAAAAAATTCATTTTTAAGACACCAATTTGTATTGTTACTAAAACGATTTTGTAGAAATTTTTTTTTTTTTTTTTTATGACGTGGAAACATAGTGTTTATTTTTCCTGCGAGTGGAATGAATTGGAATAAATTGATTATGGTTTCTGGTGGACGGAAGGAGTGGACGGTAATACAATGTGGTCGAGCACTTTCGTAATACGACTAATAATAATAAAAAAAAAAGACAATTCTTCCCCGTCCTCGCCTCCAAAAGAAAAAAAAAAAAAAAAAAAAGAAAAGTATTCAGAATAACCATTTGAAAATGTGTATTTTTTTGTTTCTTTCGAAATAGTGTACTTAATCTTAAGTGAGTTGGGAAACAGATTTTGCATTAAAAACGGGACACTCTCCGGACCGTCAGCTTAATTAACATTTTAAATAGAATCGCCGAATTTCGAAAAGTATAATATCGTCGTATAGTAACGACTTAACAAGCGTTGAACTACTTTAATTAAATCCACGGTGTTCGTCCGATACGTTGGCCGGAAATTAATAACACAATCTTATCTTTAGCATAGGTACACAACGGTTCCTTCCGAACAATTGCAATTTAAAATGGTCTTAGTCTTGTGCTGTGCCTGTCCCACAGGTATTTATTTATTTAATGCAGTTTAACCTTACGATACTCGGAGTAGTAAATCTCCGTGAGAAACTTTACACTTTGAAAATTATCTCTGCGCCGCCGCCGTTGTTAATAAAGTTTGTAGAATAAATACGCAGTAACGAGGTTTTTTTTTTCGTCCAGATAATTTATTGAATCATTAATAAAATTCTTAAAAAATGAAATAAAAATATATTTCGAGAAATTCCGCCGGTGAGATGAGAAACGAAAACGATTTTAAATATTCGTGTGTATTTTAATTCACGTTTAATAATCGCTGTAATGCGCATTACAGTTTTACAGTATAACAGCTTGTTCAACGATTTCCAATCAAAGTAGAAATATCTGAAAAATTTCTCGATTCCGAGGAGTGCAGCAATTATATACGTTTGATGGGTAGACAATATTACAAACCATGGTTTTTTATTATGCAAATGATAACAAATAATCGCCCTTTAAACCACTAGGTTAGTTTAAACCAAAATGTTTTACAACAATTCATATATCATTCGAGAATAGTTATCGATTAACTCCGAAATCAATTGTAAATAATACGATATTGTAATAGACTCGCTTCGGATGTGTTTTCAAATCATAAACGAGCACCATATGCAAAAAAATTAAAAATTTTAAAAAACCTCAAAATATTCGATCACTTACAACTCTCACCTGAATTTCCAATAACCATAACTAGTTAATATTATTATTATAATCGTCGTTACAATGGCTACACGTAGTCATTTTTCTACTATTGTCGATCTATGTCGAATAATATTTTTTGAAAAGCTCGACTAAATGGGAAGCTACCTAGTGAGCGTACGAGTTTTGTACCATTCGCACTATCAGGGGTTTTTTTTTTTTTTTTTTTGTGTTCTATAAAGATTCTTATTAAACCAAATTTGTATCGTTTGAACAAAGCTTGGTCGTCCCGCAGTTGTAACTATACACATATTTTTAATATATTTATTTTTTGTTAACGGGAATTATTTTATTTTTTTAATTACTCTGCCGCAGACGGCCGGAAGCTGGTGAAACCGTTCTGCCACAACGTTCGGTTTCCGGACCACACGATGCTGTCGTACAGGGTAACGTTGCTGTTCGTCCAATACTTGGTGCCGGTGGTCATCATAACGGTCGTGTACATGCGAATGGCCCTAAGACTTTGGGGGTCGCACGCGCCCGGCAACGCACAGGACAGCAGGGACGCCAATCTGATGCGGAACAAGAAAAAGGTACGGTATATTTTAATTATTATTATTTTAGAGTTCTCCGACAATGTGGTCGTGGTTTAAGTTCCGAGGAGGGTGGTTAGGATGAAGGTTTTCATACTTTTCCGGAACTTGTCAAGTTTTCCGCAATATATAGTTCTCGGATTAGATACCGAGAAGTAAACGAGCGCAACGCCGTACAAGTATTATACGCGTAAAACTGTACGGATGTTCTCCAAAAAAAATATGTCTTGAAAATAATGAAAAACCCTAGTCACACGAACTGATCGGAACGATGGACGTGATACGTGAATATTAATACACTATATCATATTCGAACACAAATCATTAAAAGTCAATTATTTCCTGACTCTATACTAAGCGTCCGCCTTGCCCAAATATCGAATTGATCAAATGCAACCGTTTTCGTGTCTATAAAGTAATTAGTATATTCACAATATATTAATTCACTTGGCTCGCGCATTTATATATTCAATTATCCGACGTCATTTATTCCGTTAATAGTTTAATAATACAAATAATGACTTCTAATCGTGTGTCTGTACTGCGGGATTACATCAATGTACTTCTTATGTCCTCGTACATGTACCAGGTGCCTATACATACGAGGTCTAATCAAAAAGTATCGAGACCAATAAGTTTAATCGTAAACCGCTGTGTGTATGAACTTGCACGTGCTATATTTATCTACCTTTATATGCTGGGAAATTGTATTAGACTATAGATAAGATTAAAATTGACTCAGTCGGCTGCTAGGTGCGATTAAGTAAAGTGTGTTTTTACACAAATCCTATCGGATTTCACTATGAGTGAAAATATAGAACAACGAGTTTGCATTCAATTATGCCATAAACTTGGGAAAACGGCTACTGAAACCTACCAAATGTTATTGTAAGCTTATGGAGATGAAACCGTGTCCCGTGCTTGTGTTATTGAATCGTTTTAACTATTTAAAAAGGGTAGAACAATTGTTGAAAGGGATAAACGTGAAGAACGTCCGTCAACAAGCCACAATGAGTTTTTTTCGACTACCAAGGTATTGTCCATCATGAGTATGCTCCAAAACGACAAACTATAACAAAGAAGTACTATATTGATGTTCTTCGTCATCCACGAGACGCTGTACGAAGAAAAAGACCCATGTTTAAAGAGTCAGGCAGTTGGAAATCGCATCACGATAATGCTCCAACACATTCAGCCCATGTTGTGAAGCAGTTTTTAGCCAAACGCAATATCACAGTTGATTCTCAACCCCCCTATTCCTATTCCCCTAGACCTAGTTCCGTGTGATTCTTTTTTATTCCCAAAGATAAAAATTACACTAAAGGGTAAACGTTTTCAAGATCAAGATGAAATAAAACATTATGCGACGGAGCAGCTACGAGGAATTTTTCAAAGTGACTTCCAGAGGTGTTTTCAAAAATGGCAGGAACGTTGAAGAACTTGTATAGATTCAGAAGAAACACATTTTGAAGGAGATTGAATGTAAATAATTTTATCTAATAAATATGTATACTTTCTTTTTTAACAGTCTCAATACGTTTTGATTACGTATATATATATATATGAAACTGACTTATCAAGGCACAGCCCAAACCGCTGGGTTTAATATCATGAAATTGTTCACAGCGGTTCTTTATATAATCAGTGTTGCGCAAAGATAATCAACAATTAATCTAAATAAAGATAAAACACTGTATATTTATATATATATATATATACAAAACTAATGTAGATTAAAATAATGAAATGTTTAAAAATAACATTGTAATTGTCAAACGCTTGAACTCGCTATCTTATGACCGGAAACTACCACCACAACGGATAGGTGAGACTAGGTTTTGCCACTTTCACATTTTAATATAACTAAGTATCTTCAAAATTTAACTAGATAAATTAGTTTAGGTAATACAATTATTCATCTAAGATTATTTATCGGATAGATAATATTGATGATTAATTAATAAAAATATAAAAAGATGATAAATTATTTATCTAGATAATAATCAACGTTGTGTGTAATGTAGACAACCACTAATGAAGGATTTTTCAAAATACAACCCCTAAGGATTTAAAAAAAGGAGTGTCAATGTTTGTATGTGAAAGAACAAATTCAAAAGGCGTTTAGTAACCCAAAACTTTGAGTATATAATCTATCAAATAAATAGTTAAATGCGTATTTGGTCGATTTTGGTAATTCAAACCCTTGGGGGTTTTAAAAAGTGTCAAAGTTACAGGAAAATGATTAATCGGAACGACGGCGGAAGATTTTGGTTTTTGTATATGGCTATAAAATCGAATGCTGTGTAGATAAGTAACTTTTGGGGAATGTAGCAGAAGTGTAATTTCAAGAGTAAATCATTTTGTGGTTTTAAGTTAGCCATTAAGAATAATTTAATGTTTTAAATATCTATTACTATTTGTGACTGTTGGGAATAGTTTCACATTTTACCACCATAAATAATTTAAATATTTTACATATCCTACACCCCGTAATGAAGGCATTATAAAATTAAACGCTGACGAAGTTGCAAATAACCGTTAGTAATATTTTAATGATATTTTTATAGATTTCAAGCGAAACGAAGAATGCATCTTAGCTTAATTCAGGTCTTGTAAGCCCTTTTTCGGCCAGATAATTTCTATTTCATATTTCCAGAAGCTTAAGGTCTTCCCTGATTCGGTAACTTTTCCATTGTCTTGATTGTCCTCTCAATATTTTATTGTCTGATTTTTACATTGTGATCTCCCTATGTATTTGTAGACCCTCGGCTCGCCAAAGTTCCAGACCCAACTTATCATTTTATTTGAGAACTCCAATTATATCTGAATTTGTCTTTCATTTATAGATATTTTCGGAATGACGGGGACATATTCCCCCATGACCTCAAATCCCTTAAATATATATAATAATATTTATTATATTATCTAATTATTATATTTTAATATAAGTTATTAAACAAATTAACCTTACCCCCCTCCCATAAAAAAATCATTGTGCTCGTCTTAGGTATTTGAAATTTTATAGCCATTTAAAGATCAAGTCCTCAATTACCAGCGAATTTTGTACATGTTCTCTTCGAGATACAAATATATATTTGGACTATTTCTCGTCAAATAATATACGTTTCTCAGCATTCATTGTCTGTTTTGGGTGTATGTAATAAACTATATTTAAACTGTAATTATACTAGCTCGAAACTAACACAAACAAATGATCGATACCAATCAACACAAATAAAATCGTAAACGATCAAAGTTATTATAGTTTACAATTAAAATAATAAAATTTCGTATAACGTGTAATGCATAATTAGTTTGTTAGGTCATATTTTGCCATGATTTCGGTTAACAGTTTTAAATACACATAGAAATAAATAAGTACGTTTATAGGTAGATATATATTCCATAGAGTATAAGAGAAGAGTGTATAGAGTTTTTAATATATTATTAAAACGACCTTGGAAATACAAATAGAAAAAAATCGTATCGGTCAACACGCAATATTGTTGCTCCTGAAATTTTATGACAAGTGAAGAGAATAAAATATTTAGGTCATTTATTATAGGTATAGTATTCGGTTTATGGTATTCCTGTCAATGAAACGCTGTATTGTGTTTTAACGGTAGGTAGGTAGGTATCATGGAAGAAAAACTGTTGTTAGATTATAATTTATTATACGGTAATACGTATAAAATTAGGTTTACGTATTCGACATCACGCAATAAAACCGTACGTAGAATTCAAAACATTAAACAAATATCGTAAGCAGATCCATTTAATCGCAAAATACTAAAACGATATTTATTATTAAAACATGTATAGTGTATTCCTGTATACAATAATATGCAACGCCTAACCTACTCACCATAGTATTATATGATAATATAGGTAAGGCACAGAAGCTGTACAGGTGTTGCATATTATTTTACTATGTTTGGCTCTTGGTTTTTTATAGCAGAATAACCGAAAATCCATGTACACGATGATTAGTTCAAAAAAAAACGAAAACAAAAACCCACGTTTTGCATGTTTCATTCAACTTTGAAACAAAACTAAGTACAATTTATGTAAATTGCATTAAATGTGTTTTAAATATATAAATACAATGCATTGGTTCGGACATCTATCTACGGGGGATTATATTATCACCACAAATTATACGTAATCATATTTATTTATTCGACTTTGCCGAAATTTTCGTATACGCACGGTACACGGCCATGTGTTATACGGTCGACTTAATGTGTACAAAGTTTTTTTATTTTTTACACTAGTTTTAGCCATTTGGTTTTATATAGGTGCAGCGTGTGGTTTTTTTTTCTTTTTTTTTCTATTGGTGTTGGTGATGAGCATCAGCCCAATATTTTTTATTTGGTTACTTGGCGGGTTGGACCTCAGAAGAGAATTTCGGTTACTCAATCAAATTTAACGTGATTAATACGTTAATCGTTTCACTCTAAGCCTCATTACCGATTTAAATGTTCACATGATACATTTAATATTATTTATTTTACATTCGCGTTTACATTATATCTATTTATTTATTTACGGATATTCAAATTATATTATATTTTTACAAATGTCAGACGCTTATCGGATAAAATTCGAATAATGAAATATTTGCGATGCGTTTTAAATATTATATATGAAGCAATTGGTTATTATTTTTTTGAATCTCTTGGACAATAACAGTAAAACTATTAAATTCGTTTAAGTTACTAAATGGACGGTTATTAGGAAATTGAGCTTATAAACTTTACGACGAATTATAATTTATTTTCTTTATTTTAATAAACTTCATAAATTGAGATTTGCTTGAACGGTTTTGTTTGAAATTAAATAACGCTATAATCGAATCAATCGAAAGTAGCTAATCGAAAAACGAACGACCAAAGTCATTCGAATCATTGAATTGATAATAATCGAAAACTTTGCCTTACACAGTATCGTGCTAGCATTTATGGCGGATTTGTCTCGTCTCGGAGCTCTGAGCATCGAATTTTACGTTTAGATAACCAACAGGTGCAGAGACGCTGGAGTACGAGTGAAAATATCTTATTAGAATTATTATTATTATTATTATTATTATTATATATATTATTATGGTATTATTATTCGAATAACTATTCAAGTCGAAACAAACACTCGAAACGATTCGGGTCTTGGCGTATTTATAATTTATACGTTATATATTATATTTAATTTATGCCGATTAAACGGATACCGATAATAATAATGAATTCACAATCGGTGTCATTACTCCTATTACTATCCGTTTCAACAGTGAATTTTCAATATAATTCCACGATAACACGATAGTTATTCAGGTGTGCGATATTTGTAATTCGTGTTTCGTCGAGAATATACTTGGTTATCGTCATTAAATTGTCATATAATCGTAGATTCGTAGATTGTATTGCTTTGTAAATACGGACCACGAATTATTGTTTCTGCGTGGGCCTGTTTAAACCCTGTAACTTGGAAATCTCAATTGTTCGTACCCACCAATAAATTGATGTGGTTATCCCACAGCAGAATTGTAATGTAGATGAATAATGGGATCGCCCAAAACCACTTAATTTAAAAAATGAACGTAATTAACGATTTGTTATTATATATTCGTGACCAATACAATTTTCAACTACAATTAAAAAAAACTAATATTTTATTATTATTTTTTTTTTTACGATGAAACTATTTTTTCGGTTTAATTTTTTTAATTTTCCTAAAACGACAATTATTTTTAATCATTTTATAATTTTCCAGTTTGTGAATTTTTTCTGAGACTGTAGGAGAAAAAAAATAAAAGTTTATCCGGCATTTTGATCTCTAACTACGACTCTTGATTTACTAACCTTGATTTTATACCTATATATTGTCCAATGACCTGAATCACTCGTCTGTATAAATAATTGCTAATAATTGCTGAGTACGCCGATCCAGAGGGAAAAATATGAAATCGACAAGTAGTGTAAAAATTACATAATAATGTAATTTGTTCTCTTTATCGATACTAAACGAATACGTCAACGACGAGCTTACAGATGTCTAACTTTACAAGTGTCTTTAAACTTCAGTTTATATTGTACCAAAATTTACAAAAAACGTGAGCTATTTTTAAAACAATAGTAAATCTACAACTAAAAAATAATAATAAAACAATAATTCTGAGTGCAGATCACTATACATTATATTACATTACCATTATTTATTTAAACACTCCGTAACTCTCAACGTTGCCTAGTAGTGTGCACAACTCTAATCGATTTAAGTAAATTTAAAATTCGTCATTTTCAGAGATTTCAAAACAAATTTAAATTAAAGTACGACCGAGCGGAAATACTGCGTGAAATATTCGGAGCATTATTTCTAACTAGAAGGGTTTTCCAAAAAAAAAATAAATAAATAATAGTAATAATAATAATAATAAAGATGATTTTAAACCATTGTGTTCTGTAATTCCGAATTTCTTTAAAATATCCGTGCAAATAAATAATTTTATAATCTATGAGAGTAAAGATAATCGTGATTTTAATGATAATATAACGCACACGAGTATACGAGTACAAAATTGCGAAGCTACTAAATTCTACTTCCCCCACGATGTTAAAGAAAATAACACTATCTGGTAATCATTTACTCAACCGTCTCCCTTATATAATGGTTCGATATTTATTTTAATGGTCTTCCTCGTGGCTTTTTACAAATTGTTAACACCTGTTAATAACAAATTATCAACATTTAAAAATATCAAGCCTTAACAAATAATTCATTCAGTTTTAATTTGTTTATTAAGGGACCTGTGCACAACCAGTTTTCTTTTCGATTAAAACAAACTTTACAGGAAAAACTCGATTTTTTTTTTTCTTGGACAGAGGAACAAATTCTACAGCGTGAAATTCTACTGGACTTTAATTAATTTGATTATGTAACCGAAAATCACAAAAAAAAAAAAAAAAATCGTGAAAATTATTCATATTCAAACTTAAACTACAGAAATATAATTTTCAACATCGAAATCCAATGCGCCCTGTAAATAAACTCCCTCTGTCCAACAAAAACAATATGATCGAAATCGGTTCAATCTACGAAGCATGAGTTTTTCTTGTAATGCATATTTTTGATCATAAAAACGGAGCACGCGCATTCCCCTTGACCGTGAATTATAAATATACCCTTACCCAAAACAATCATATTTTATGAATATTGTTTTATGTAATCGCCTGTGACTATGATTATTTAAAAATTAAAAAAAATATTTTTCTGTAAAAAAAAAAAAAAAAGGTTTCATCAGAGTTATTTAAAAACAGTTTTCTTTTTTCTTTCAGGTTATAAAGATGTTGGTTATTGTCGTTGGATTATTCGTATTATGCTGGTTACCACTGCAAACGTACAACGTACTACAAGACATATTCCCGTCGATTAATCAGTAAATAATTAGAGTGTTTTACTCTATCGATCCGACAGAATCGATAATTTGCCAATGTTATTCAATGATTATATCGGTTTGTCATCTATTTTAGGTTCCGTTACATTAATATTGTATTCTTTTGTTGCGACTGGCTGGCAATGAGTAACAGCTGTTACAACCCTTTTATTTATGGAATATACAACGTGAGTACTGTGGCGTAAATACCTTAACCATTAATCGTGCAATAAAAACTCCTATTGTACAATAAATGTATTAAAAACATAAAATATTACACGTCTAACTTGCAATAGATTTAATATAGCCAGTGCACATTCATTTTATTACCGTACTCCAATTCAAATTAAATTTACTTCAAAGATAAATTAATATTCCAGTTGTATTTGAGATTTTTTTTTTTCTACTCCTCCTGGGCATTCGACCTTTTAAGAGTATTGTTCGCTACCAACACTGCCGTTTACTTCTCACGGTGGTATACTCATTCTAATACTTGGTACCCCTTATCCAACCACTACTTGTTTGGTCGTCAATTAGATATTTTCCATTGAATTTCCACGACCCTAACATTCGCTGATTCCGGTCTCTTCACCACATGTCCAAATCATTGGATTCCCTGTGCCTTCGAAAAATATGTTATCTTCGGTACTCCAGCCATCTCCCGGATCTCCTTGTTTTTCATCTAAGTATTTTTTTATTTAATTTGTTCTCCGTTCGGTTAGTTACAATCCACACCTTTCATGTTAGGTTCGGTGTAACAATTGCCGTGCAAAGGTGCACTTTGAGAAGAGTTTTGATTTTTAAGTACTGTGTAAGAGTAAATTATGGTTTTTTCTTCTTTGTTATTTTCCTTTATTTTTCTATGATAGTGCGAGAAATAAGACACTAAAAACAAAACGAAATAATGGCAAAACTCGAAATTTTCAAAAACTAACAAATACCACAACAATATTACATAACTTCCAGATTTCAAATGTAATATAAACCTAACCCAGTCGAATGAGCCGATATTTAAAATTAATTATTTTTCTCAACGTTTCACGAATGGAAATTATCATTAAACGAATATATTAAAAGAAAGCATAATTAAGTAAAATAATGACTTTTGTTGTTTATAAATTCAAATTTAACGAACAAGAATAATAAATACCATGTCTGAATATAATTTATCGTAAAGTTTTTACTAGGTACTTTTAAATGCATCGTATTGTTTTGTTTCGTCATAACGACGACTCGCAAATTAATTTTACAACAATTTTCCTTTCCTCATAATATAATTATATAATTTTGCGTTAATACAGTATTAATAATTTTTTATTTTTTTTTTAATTTCATAATAATTTAACTAGAATAAAATCGGGAAATTGGTATTTCTATATTACAATGAAAATAATGTAACAATTACTTAAATATTATGCATTTTCTGAGTTTACAAATTTCGTATACATTTGTATAAAATATTGTGTTTAGTATGAATTATTTAATATAGCACTAGATTTTAATAAAACCGTTTTGCTACTTTTTATTACGATATTTTTCTGAAATAATATGATACATAAAACATAATTATTATCTACAACACCGAACGAAATGTTGTTTATTCATTAAAATTTAGAGTGTGGATGATGAGTAAAGTTGTGCGCCGAGCGGATTATATTTTTAGTAGTGTTTATTTATTTTATTTTTTTTCCCCTCTAAATTTATAATTATAATCGCATTGGATTTAAATTGGAACCGTAAACGGGATACGATAAAATTAACCGAGAAAATGATGTCCGTGAAGTTGGCCTAGGGAGGGGGGGGCCATTGTCGTATCGACTCCAAACCGGTGCCAAAAGTTTGTTACTAATTTTCAACAATTTGTAACGAATTTTTCAACAATTTGCAACTCATTATTTTTCCTGGGTAAACGGTTTTTTCCTATTAGTTTTAGAGAATATTATGTTCTTTATGAAAGCACTTATATGTTATTATCTTACGTAATATAATTTTTTGAGTAAAACTGAAAAAAACAAAAATACTACCCTAATTGGCCATATTTCAACCCTTTTGAGACACGGGGAGGGGGTGAATAATCGTCATCAAATTTAATCTATATTACTTTTTTATAGTGTCGAACGAAATAAGAGGGACTCGGTATGAAATGTATAGAATTAAAATTTAAGGACAACCCTAACCTAACGATTTTTCATGTCTCAAAATAACATAGTCTTAAAAGTACTTAATATTTATATACATTTATAAAAATAAAATGCACATATAAACAAATGATGTAGAAAATGTAGATTATATTATTAAAAACGTTATATAAATAATGAATTGAATTACGAAAAATCCATGGGTCTTGACGCCAACGATTTTATTATACGACGGTAAAACAGACGAGATTCATTTTTGTACAAAGTATAGAAGAATAATATGAGTAAACTATTCAACTTATCGTCGAACATTTCGCCGATTTTAATATTACATAAAAATAGCTATATTGTGAATTTAATATGAATTAGTAAACAATTATAACTCAGTCAAGATGTATTCACATAATAATTTTAAGAAATTGTTAATTTTTATTCCGTTATTTTTAAAATTGTATACAGAAGTTTTCGAAAATAAGGAATGAACCAATTAGGTATTGTGATTTATGCCTTCTCTAATTCCTTTATTATTGCAGCGTAAAGAGAGATAAATATGTTAGGTAAAGAAAGAGTAGTAACCTACGCTATCAAATCATTGGAAATGTTATTACTATAAAATACCATACACATAAGTGCATTATGATTATGGTAAAACAAAATTGACAATTTATTTACAAATAATTACATTTTTATTTGAAATGTAAAATTTCATCTATACATTTTAATTAAACTAATGACACTTGTGCTAAATAAAAAAAAAAAAAAAACATAACCAACGAGTATTAGGTTTATGCACATGCAGGTGTACATACCTATAATGTGCAGGGGCGTACCCAAAAGGTTTCCGACTTTAAATGCCTCAACGAAAATAAATTTCGATAACTTCGTTGCAAATCAGTAGCGAAATTTTGGCACCGGTTTGGAGTCGATACGATAATGTAAAGGGGGGGGGGGTCAGTCCTCTACGGGAAAACCGTTCTCTAGGGAAAAGTATTGGGTTGTACATTTCGAAAACTTCGTTGCGAATCGTTGCGAATTAGTATCAAAATATTGGCACTGGTTTGGAGTCGATAACGGTAATGTGGGGAGGCCAGCCACCTACGGGAAAACCGTTCCCTAGGCAAAAGTATTGAGCTGCAAATTGTTGCAAATAAGTTCCAATAAGTAATATAGATTAAATTTAATGATTATTGTTCACCCCCGACCCGTGTCTCAAAAGAGTTGACCCTTAAAAAGAGTAGTTTTTTGAGTTTTACTCAAAAACTATATTACGTAAGATAATAACATATAAGTGCTTCCATGAAGAACATAATATTCTCTAAAACTAATAGCCCCCCCCCCACACAGAAAAAACCGTTCTCCCGGGAAAAAGTATTGAGTTACGAATTGTTGAAAAATTCGTTGCAAATTGTTGGCGCCGGTTTGGTGGGAGGATGGGAGCAACTCTACGGACGTGAGAAACTGAAGGGGAAGAGTCCGGCAGTAATCGAATCATAGTAAAAAACAAAAAAAAAAAAAAAAAATCGTATTTATCGCGTAGGCCGTTTAGGTACCCGTCGCTCGACCAATATAGTTATTTTTTTTATTGTTTTATCACGCAGGAGAAATTCAAACGGGAATTCCGTATTAAATTGCGTCATTTCCGGCGCGGGCGATTCGGGAAATCCAACGGGAACCCCGCCGGGCGGTCCGCGTCGTGCCGGTCCACCACGTTGTCGGAATGGAAACGAGGATATTCGACGCGCACCCACAAGACCAACGTCAACGGTTGCGCGGCGGCTGCGGCGGCTGCGGCGGCGGCTGCGGCGGCGGCCGAGTGTTCGCCCAGACGGGACGAACTGGAAATGTACGTGTACAAATCGGGAAAGATCACGTTGGTCAAGTGCGGCAGCCATTCGGACCTCGAGGAGCTGTGCCTGTGAATAACGCCGCCGTTATACATATTATAGTCGTAAAACACCTTGTAAATAATTTAATTTTTCCGGCGCCGAGAGGGGCTACCTCTTTTTTTTTTTCTTTTTTTTTTTTGTTGTTGTTGTTGTTGTTGTTGTTGTACACATATATACGAGGTGTGATCAAAAAAATACCGCGACTAAAATTATATCTGCGCCGATAATAAACGTATCTAGGAAACGTACACATATCAAATTACAAGCGGACACTCCTCAAGCCGAGTGAACACACAACAATTGAGCAAACGAATTACGTTTGTTCACGCCACGTGTTAATATTAACTTTTAGTCATTAACGACAATACGTCGAAGTCGAATACACATTTGTCGTGCCGAATAAACTCGACCGGCGTCGTGTTAGCATTAAATTGTCAGCGTTGAACACGGTACACCAGCGACTGTAATCGTTGGAAATGGTTTTAAAAAAAAAAATAAGCGTTTGAAGATGAAGCCAATGAGCAGATCTCATTAAACATTCGAATGGCACAAAAGGTTTATTGGGGGCCGTGAAGCCATTAACGATGATTCCCGTGATGGTCGACCTTCAACTTTGTTCCAACCGGTCAACTCACTACAAATTCCAGTTGTACCTAAACTCATTTATTCACCTTGTGGCTTTTTTTTTTTTATTTCCAAAAATTAAAACAGGACCTCGAAGGACAACGATTTGATGATATCGAAACAATAAAAAAAAAATAAAAAAATGCGGTGGATCAACTCAAACAACTTAAATTTGATCACTTCCCACATTGCTCAAAAAGTGACAGGAAAGATGGGATATGTGCGTAGGTCGGGCGGTGAATATTTTGAAGGTGACTAATATTTAAAAACGTATTTGTTTATTTTAATTTTTAAATAAAAAAAAATCCCGATATTTTTTTATCACACCTCGTATATATGTACAACTCGTTATTTTATTTATCGTTTATATTAAACGGGGTTTATGTGTAAAAAAAAAAAAAAAAAAACTCTCCATCTATTATACAGATATTATTATCGTCATTGTATTATACCCTTCGTCAGCGTTGAGACTTATCTAAACAATATTTTTACATTCTGAGCGGAGCGAGGTGCCTTGTGATTTTACAATGGTGTTTATTTATTTTTTAATTTTTATTCCGTAAACACTTTTTCTACCAGAACACTTCATCCGATCCATACACTTCTATACAGCTTCCGGTAGACAATTTTGTCTAGTTGATACCTTAAGGATGTAATTTTTCGATATACCTGATAGTTTTTTTAACGCGGCAGAAAAAACTGCTAATAAATGACGTAAAAACCGCAAAATCACGATTTCGTCAAACTCTAGTTAAATTGTTTATTTATTATTTATGTTGATTTCTGGGTTACCGTGGCAAGGTTACCGAAAACCCGACTAATACCACTTCGCTCAGAATCGTTTTCCGTTTACAATTTATCGTTGCATACAGATATAAATTAAATGCCTATCTATATACTACCTTTCCGACTGCCCACCAACAACGGTGGCCCACCCATGGTGCAAAATATGTACGCCTTTTTTAATCTTTAATCTCTTAACTAGATGACAATTTTAATATCTATCTGAAGTTTATCTAAAATAAAAAAATTATCTTTTTGATAATTATCTAGATCGAAATATTACTATAAAAAAAAAAAAAAAATGTTTAAAAATGAAATGTTTTACCAATAGTAGAAAACATAAAATACCTAACTGTATTGTTTTACTTTTAGTACGAAATTCGAAGTTAGTTCTGGCTTATAGTGATTTATGGCTTTTTCATTTACAGAATCATTTAAACCGTTTACGTTTTTTCCTCCCCGTTACAATGTTCTCAACAATAAACTATTTAAATAATTTTAATATAGATAAATCCCACCTGTCTATAGATAATATAATACGTACATTATGTTATCTGAGATAATTTAATTATGTGTTAATTTTATCTGCATCTAGACGATTTTGGAGCAATTGTCTACCATCTTTATCTAGATACATTTTGCTTATCTGCATCCCAACACTGTCCGTCATGTGTGTGTGGTATTATTACTATAGGCCAGGATTGCCGCACACGTCCCATTTATGGTTACAATTATTATAACCATAGGCCGGGATTTCAATTTTGCATCGGTTTACTAAAACTATTGTGCTGTGCGATGCAATTTTCGTTACAAATTCGATTCGTGTATTTTTTTTTTTTCGTTTATTTTAGGGTTTTGGGGCATTTTTAATTTAACACGCTAACAAGATATTTATATAACCAACTGCAATAAACAGATACTCGTATTATATTATCGAACAAGAGTAATATGGAATCCTTAAAAACTAGTGGCGGCGTCCACGGCATAACTAACAGTATATTTAGATTCACTAGATTTCCTATCAGCTAGATCAATCGATAACTGAAATCGATACCGACGTACGTATGTATACGGAAAATTAGTTGTAATAATTTTTAAATTCTATTCCGCAAAATTCCTCCCGTTTTTCTACCTATATTGCGCCGATTTCAGCCTATATCTCAAAAACTAATTCAGCCTTTTACCAATAAATACAAAAATTAAAGCCAACAATTTTGAATGCAGCTGTTATTAGGGTTAGACAAACCATTTAAATGGACAAATATTTCAAACAATAAAAACGAAAAAAATATTTAAAATAAAATATTATAATTAAACATTTTGTTTTTATTTAAAATAGGCAAAATTTAGTCTTTGACGGAATGATCTATGTTTTTTTTAGAGGTAAAAATCTCCCTAAGCCTACAAATCACTATAAATATATTATTATATGGTAATTGTGAATATTAAATCGTTAAATAAATAAAATTGTTTTTAATTCAAACAGAAAATAAGTATTATTAATTTTAAAATGTATAATTAAAAAATTAAATATACGTGGAAAAGTAAAATATTAGATATGTGTTTGTGTATAAAAAAAAAAAAAATATAAGAGTAAGTTTTAATATTTCAAATTATGACAAATAGCTGTAAGGTACTTATGCATTTATATCATTCTAATTCAATTTTTTTTTTTTTTTTGCAAATATTAAAATTGTAAAAACTAGATTGGAAATATTAAAACATTTGGAAAAAAATAAAATTGGGAAAACTGTATTACAACTTAGAGTATAGGTGTTTCTAATACTTTTCAACGATTACATAATTGTTGATTTGATACACTTACATTTGTATTAATTGTTAATTATATTTGTTTTTTCCAGTATTTTATGATTTTTTTTTTTTTTTTTATTTATAAAACATCGTATATATAGGTGATATTTATCCATATAAAATAATATTTTAATGGCATTATAGAGTGTAAAGCCCGGTTACAATAAACTATCGGGCGTCACAACTATATTGTACAGTTTACTACACAACGAACACAATTAATAAAAGTCGATAAAACAATGTTAAGAAAATCTATATTCTGTATCTTGAATCTTCTGTATAACATGTTGACCGGGAACAAGTTTTCGTACTAAATAAATATCGTTAGAGGGGGGGGGGCGGGAAGAAATTTATGGGAAATTTTTTGTAAAACTGAACGCGTGCCTATATTTATTTAAGCGATTAACACAATGTACGTACACACTCGTAGGTAATCAGAAATTATTTAAGTTCTAGCTCGTCGCGGCGCCGTGGAGAAACTTTTGTTGACGGCAAGTAAACGTAGAGAACAGTTATTGGTTTTAAACGTAAAATAAAAATCAAGCGTAGAACGCAAAGTGAAAATAAAAATAACCAAAGGAGCCCGCAACAACAAGTTAGAAATAAAAAACAAACCGCAAATATGTTTAAATTATTAGAAACTAGGTATACCTTAGTTGGTAGGTGTTATACTCGTACAATTTGACGTGCCCACATCAGACTGAATACTGAATCCAATAGTAGGTACCACCTACAAGTGAAATATGTGGATAAAAACAAAACTAAAAAAAAAAAAATAAAAAATACACGTATTTTCAAAAATCATGTAAACGTACGTTTTTTTTTTTTTTTTTTGTATTGAACAGAACACAAGTAGGTACCCCTAATATCTACTTGGGTAATTTTATAATTTCTAAATACATCCTGATTGCCGATTTAATGGTGGAAAATATGATTTAGATAAAAACATAATACGTAAGTACGTACTAGTGATGGGTAAAATCCGGATTTTTATCTGTATCCAAATTTCGGTTTTCAAAAATGTGATTTTTTTTATTCTTTAATTAATTTCTCATAAAACTATTATTATTAGCATTTAATAGCAATGCACGTGTAAAATATTAAATGCGTTTTTACAATTCAAAAAATATCACAAATAGAAATTTATTTTGAGAAACAAGTACAACAAAAAGATTCATACAAATTACACTCTAATTTATATAATAATATTACTAGCGGACCCGACAAACGTTGTTTTACTTATAAAAATACAAAATTCGGGATTTTGGAATTCAAAACATACATTTTCGGAATTTTTAAATTCCTTAATCCGAATTTATTGGATTATATTTTGATATTAGAATATTTATTGGATTTACGGATAATCTGGATTTATATCACATCCATCACTAGCACATAACCTATGTGAGATATTGTATAACATCACTGCAGATAATTCAACAGATATTATTTTTTATCCGGATTTGGACGAGATAAACGATAACTACAAACATTTATTATCTTTTAATTTCTCTAGTCATGTGAACAAGTCGTTCTCAATACTGTTTATACCTCTGTTGCAATACGTACATTAATTGATGGTAATGTAATAATTTTGTTTTATAAGCCTTTTAGATGTAAATTTCTATACAAATCGTATAAATTACAACATTTCAAAACATGATTAACTGAACTTTGTTCAGAATCATTTATCGTTAATAATGATTTATTGTTGTGATATAAAATTGAATTCCCCTTTATATTCTACCTTGCCAACTGCCCACCTACAACAGTAGCCTATAGTGCGAAATATGTGTCTCAGTCGTTTTTTTTTTTTTGTAATTATATTTAACTGTATCATTAGATGGCCAATAAATTATTATTATTTATTATTACCCTAATTTGCTATTATTAACACCCAACTAACTAAACGTTTTCGTAAATTAAACATGGATAAAACAGTCGTTTGCTATGGAAAAACAATTACTTGACTACGCTTCCTTCAGAGTATGACACCATTTAAAGTCAACTCAGGTTTTGCGACAGGGAGATGCACTATTCCCGACTTTGTTTAACCCGGATTTGTAAAGTTAAACGAAATTCCTGTGAAGACCAACGATTAGCGAGAAGTAGTAGTTGCTGAAGAAGCTATTTTGGTAGGAAAAAAGCTTTGATTATTTTGTCACATTGGCTTTTAATGTACATGTTCATTTTGAGAAACTAAGTAAATTCCTTTGGTACTGTACAATAAAAACTTTCCAAAGTATTTTGGATCTATTTCCTAGCAAACATATAAAATAATGAATTCAAAATGAAAATTGAACTGTACATATGTAGACAAATATTTTCGATCGTCCAATTGTTGACTCGTGCATACGTATTCAATAGCATACGTTGTCGTTACTATGTCTATCCTCAGCCGGGCAACAATAAATCTATTATTATCGTGAATACCACAGAAGCTCACACTAATAATCATTTACCACTATCACAAAGATCATGGCAGCAAAGACGAGATTAGAAAAAAGGACTAAATTTTGCCCCTTAAATAATAGCCACTAAGAGCTGCTTAACACTTTAGTTTACAACACTTATATAACGTTACTTTAACATGTGCTATATGTACATATTTTTTTTATTATTATTACAGTAAAACATCTATTAATGGACACAATCACAATAGTGGACACTTTTAAATTCCCCAACAAAAATATACGTACACATGGACACTCAAAACTAGTACCAAAATTAAAAATTACATTTCATAAATGGACATAGTATATGTATATACATACTACATATCGAAATTGTTTAAATAATAAAAATACTATAAACAACTCAAAATAAAATAAAATAATAACTGATTTTTTTCAATTATACATAGATCTATACATTATAATAATAAATATTTTACAGTACTGTATAATAATAGTCAATTTTGTATATTTAATACATTTGTGTAATAAATAGTACCAATTTTAATGTGAATGTATGTACTTTATAATTTGTTCATATAGCGCCTACCTACATTTTGTAATTCCTCACAAATGTCCACTACACTATGTAGAGATTTTCTCAATAGTAGACACTCCCTATAGTAAACATATCTTAATTCCCCATGGCTGTTCATTACATAAAAGTTTCACTGTATTGTAATTGTATTAGTTTATTAATTATTAATTAACCCTAGAGCACACGCTTCACAGTCTAAAATAATGGGCTTTTAGAATTTTGTTCATTGTTTCAAAAATACGAAATATTAACCTAACCCAAACTAGGTACCTTTTAATTAGGTGAATAACTACAATTAGATACAACACCCAATTATATACGATCTGATGTCTGTACTATAAAATAGTTCAAAGTTCATTACCTATTAAAATACAGTCTAAAAGAACGTGTGCATGCTATACTGTGACATTTATAAACAATTTAATTTTATGAAAATACAATTATGGGTTATTTTTAAATACTAATTTTTGTTCAAAAACTCAAAGAGAGGCCAATTAAAAGTAGTAATTTTGGTTTAAAAAAAAAAAAAAAACATGACTTTAGTGCCATAGAAACCTAAAGTTAATAAGATTGTTTTAGTTATATCAACTATGTATAACGATGATAACATTGATACTGACTGTGCCAAATTGAATCCTGAAATAATCACATTTTATAATTCGACCAAAGGGGGAGTTGATACTGTTAACCAAATGAAAGGAATGTATTCCGTCTTTAGGAACAGTTAGTGTTGGATATTGACAATATTTGTTTCTATTCTAAACACTGCGGGCATAAATAGTCAAATTATTTTTGCTAGTAACACTAATTGTTCGTAGAAAATATTTAAAATGTCTTTCAAAAGCATTAGTTTATAAATATATGTTGGAGTACAGATAAAAAATATTTCAATGAATAACAAAAGTTTGACTATGTGAAATTACAAAAACTATAGAGGAACTGATACAAAAGACATCAAATGCTCCTGAAAAATGTTCATTTTGTAATTAGAAGAAAAGCGGAAGAACATCAAATTCGTTTACAGAGTGCCAATTATATAAATGTAGAGAACATACAGAGCCTCCGATTTGTAGAAATTGTTCACAGCGAACAATGGAAGATAATTCTTTTTTAGAATAAAATATTTTACATAAATAATAACCTAATATGTAATAGCATTCATATGAAAGTTTCATTTGTTTATATTATCAAGTATTTGACAATTTTTACTTATTTAAGAGCAATAAAATAATTATTATTTCAATTTATCCAGTTTTAATTGAAATATTTCAATACACGGTCAACAATAATGCGTGCGTGGATTCTCGTAAATATTTTTAATGCCGGTAATCTAGAGTTAAAATTTGTCTTTTACAGATTTTTAAGTTATATCTATAGTAAATAATCAATTATATTTTTCTTTTAATTACGATTATCTTTCTCTTTATTGAACCATATAACACAAGTATTGCTTATAAGCGGTAGGTATCTAAATAGTGGTAATTTAATTATATATTGGTTTATATTACAAAAATAGTATTGTGTTACTGGTTAAAAAAAAGGCTCAATGGTTCAATATGTTTGTATATAATAATATTATAATATTACAAAGAAACAAACATTTTTGAAAAATAATATAAAACTACTACCTCACATAAACATAACAAAAAAAAAAAAAAAAAAAAAAACGGTTTCCTTACAAATACCTAGCCTAGTTTATCACAATAACAGTCTAACGGTAGATAGGTAATTATTTATAATAATTGTTAAACTAATATAGGTTTACCTAATGAAACTATTGAACACAATTTGTATTGTCTACATGACTTTTATGTGTGTATAAATGAACAAACTGTTCTTCGTTTAACTTTACATTACTACTTCTTAAAATAGGTTCTTCGATTTGTTTCCAGTGCTCAAAACAGAATTGCGGTATCATTATGCCTACTTCCCGGCGAACTGATTCATCTGAATCTAAAAATGTATACAATTTGTATAATATTAATATTGAATTGATTATTTATAGTAACATTATAATATTGATGAAAAATACAAATAATTTTCTGAAAATAAAATTATTTTTGTTTGTAGAAATTGTACCAGCAAATAGAACACAAATACTAATTATTGAACAATAGTATCGTCTTTAAAACCATAGAAGAATTAAAGAGATTCAAAACTACAATAAATTATAGATAAACTATATTCTGCACTTTTGCATTACATCCATTTATAAGCATAAGTACACTTCCATTTTTTTAGGACAAAATTTAAATTACAATTGGCTGAATTTGTTTTTGTTTAGTAAATTGTGTAGTTGTCAGTAAACAAGATATTCTAAAACAAAATGGCTAATGTCCATGTTATCAATAGAAAAAATTTTAAAAAACAAATATTTGAAAATTACATCAATTTCGAAGTCTAAAATCTAAATGTGCTAATATATATATATATATATATATATATTAATAATCTAATACAATGTATTTGGTGAAAGTTTCAGATCTCCGTGATTATATTTAATGAAAAAAAATTTAAAATAACAGAAATCTGTAAATATTCCAGTTTTTTCCCAGCGAATTGCATATTTTTAAAGCGAAGAAAGTATTGGTTTTACTATGTTTTTATTTTTTACATTTACGAATAACTATTTTTATTCTTAAATGTGTAACTATTTTAATTGAAAGTATTATCAATAGATAATAAATATTTGATTTTAATTAATTAATTCTGTTAATAATAATAATTAATGGGTTTATGTGTTGTATTAATTTTTTTTTTGCAACAGTTGTAGAGTATACTGTCTAAGTTACCAATTATTATAATTTGAAACGTAACAAAAATAGATATAAAATGTTATGTTGTAGTTTTTAGGTATTCTTGTTGTATTTAAAAAATAAAAAAATTAAAAATGTAATATAAAAGCATATAAAACTCAAATAATATTACGTCACAATATATAACCCCTCTCCTCATTAGACTAATAATCTTTGTAATTGAAGCCTTTATATTTAATAAAAAAAAAAAAAGTTCAAATATCTGCGTGAAGCAGTTAATGCATGTCCCTTATATTTTAAAACAAGAAGATATATACAACAAGATTTATAATAATATTATGGAAATGATTAACATGAAATATTTAATGATAATGATTTATAAAAATATAAGTATTTATACTAATTTACGCAAACAATGAAAGTATCTCTTAAAACATTATATCAGATTTTCAGTACCTTCACTTTGGCTAAAATGGACCTAAAAAATATTTATTTAATTAAAGATTACAATATTTACTGTAAACCTACAAAAATGTTCTATACAATTTCAAAGTTTTTAAATAAATAACTGTATTATTAGTTAACTAAAATATTTGTATATTTCCAAGTAATAGTCTATAATTTGTAAATTATAGACTATTACTTGGAAATATAAAATATAAAATGCATATGTGTAAGCTAGTAAATATTGTAATCATTAATTATTTAATTTATTTTTGTTCATTATCGCCTGATCCCCATTTAAAATCTAAGAACCAGTTTTTAAAAGAATTATCATTATGTATCAGAGTACTTCAAAACAGTCAGGAATGCATTAAATATTTTTATTTTTATCATTTTACATGTAGTTAAGGTTGATTATTTTTTTTTTTTTTTAATGTAAAATATTTTATAAAAAAAACTTGATATTCTATTAAACATAAATATCTCACAAATACAATATATATTTTACAATCTCTTAAGATGTTTAATTGTGTTATTTACAATACTGCAGATCGAATATTAGTAAATTTCCTACAACAGATTTCTCATCGTTAATGCGATTCAAACAGAAATATATAGATATATTAGTAAGTTACCAGATCCGTGTGTAGCATTTCTAGTATCCGTTAGCCCGTGTACTGCTCGAATGGTGTTGGGATGACTCAACTGGCATTTAAAAACTTTGGTTGGTCCCATTAAATGTCGCCAAACTGCAATCGCGTCTTCTCTGGCCAATAAATACGCTTCTGATGGTCCACTAATTTAAACATGCATTCGATAAGCATTTGGTATTGCTCAAATATTTACAATCGATTTTCTTGTACCTTGTCATAAATGTAACGAGCCGGTTGTAGAAAAACTTTGATTTATGTTCATAGTAAAATCGTTCCGCCTGTTCCAACTTAATTGTTTGGCGTACCGAACGTACAACATAAAAACCGTTGTCGATTATTGTACGTCTAATATCCTGCAGAGACAATGAAGGATTAGAAATCGATTAACTACGCGGATAAGTGTATATATTTTTTTTTAATAACCATATACCTGGGAATATCGACCAGATCGGATGAGTTTGACAGGCACACTCATAATATTCTCTACGACGAACCAGCTTGTTAATTACGTTCAGTATTAATACAGTTGTACGTACGCGCGGTGTTTAAGGTAAAATACAATATAATAATAATAATAGAAAATACTTACGAGCAGGGAAAACGGACAAGACACCACGTGAGGTTTCATGATGGCCAGCGTCAACTGCAAACGCCGGGCGGACGTCATTTCTTAGTTTGTATTCGATTTACACATGCTTTCAACACAAATATTGTGTTGTAAGTAAATTGTTCACGAATTTCAATAGATTAATACACAACGTACAATTTGTGCGGCCCGCGTTATAAAACTCTGATATTTCTAGTAGGTGCGTAGTAAGTACCTAAATTGTAAACAAATTAATATTTTGTTCTTATCAGACATCGGTTATCACGAAATACTGTTATCATAATTTAGTTTGTTATGGTTATATTATTATCAGCAGTTTTGTCGCACACTTATCATAATATTTTATCATGATGACTTCAAGTGCTTGGTATTCGAATAAATATAAAATCAATTTAGTACAGATTATCATAATGATAATCATTCTACAGAGCATAAATTACATTATGAATGTAGCATAATTTGTCCGAATCGTAATTTAACCCGCGCTACGATTAAAAATATACAGTGTGTCCCGTTTTAAATGTACCACTAAATATCTCAGCCCGATAATCTTAGATTGAAATACGGTTTGCTGCAATAGCTCAGGGGTACTGAAGTACACATTTAAGGACAAATTTCAAATTTTTAACTCTTGTAGTATGCGCATGCGCAATACAAATTTTTTTTTTTAAATTGCAACACCAATTTTTGTCACCGGATATGGATAGATTATTTAATTAAATTGATATGATTGATACACTGTTTAATTTTAAATTAAACATTTTTTTTTTGAATATCAATTTGTAATAATACACAAATTATAAAACGATTACGACTTTGATATCAACTATCTATTTTAATTGTTTTTATACATTTTGAATACCGATAACATATTTTTAATTTTGACACTATTTTCGATTTTCTAAAAGATTTTGAACGACTTTTATCGATGTTTAAAAATGATTTTAAGCCAGATCTCAATACTGCAGTAATGATACAACATATTTATACTTTTTTATTGTCAAAACTATCCTCTGAGACGTAAAAAGGTTATAGCAAAATAGGTCTCCGATAAATGTATTTCCAATAAAAACATTTTTAACAAATAATTCTTCCACAAAAATATGTTTCCGAGCAAATATTATCCAACTATGCCCCATTTGTGGCGCATCTTAGATTTTACCACCCGAGGCAAATCATTTTTCTAGTTGGTATATTGGAGAGATCATTGAAGATAATTCTTTGTACTTAGTACAACAGATCAAACGGTGTTAAAATTTGTCTAAATGTTTAGAAATATAGTAGCACATTGAAAATCAAAAGTTGATCTGTTTTTATAGTGTATGGAATACGAGTAACACTTTGGTAATAGTGCAAATAAGATCATATTGACTACAAATAACCAAAATCAATTTTATTTTAAATCATAAAATCTTAACAGATAATCGTAAAAATAAAGATAAAAAAAAAATCACCGTGTATACAATAATTTTCTATAATATTTGAACATTATTTTAACAACGATTTACATAACTATTGCTCAGTGTTTCCATGGTATTTTTTAATATTGCAGATGTTGTTTTCATCCGGGACGTACAGGCCCGAACTCCGAAAACACTCACCCCATTATAGTACGCTCCCTCTTTCGTGTGCCTAGGGTTCGTTGAAATCACACAAATTAGGGGAGAATTTTCGTAGAGTTGTCAATGCGCACTCTCTGTATAACGCATCCCCTAACCTTCACTGTTTATCAGCAGCTCTCAGTCTCTCTGTATGTGTCTCTCTCTCTCTCTCTCTCTCTCTCTCTCTCTCTCTCTCTCTCTCTCTCTCTCTCTCTCTCTTTCTATCTATCTATCTATCTCTCTCTCTCTCTTTCTATCTATCTATCTATCTCTCTCACTCCCTTTCAAAATACCGTATGTACTCGTATTGATTTTTATGTTGCTCAGGAGAATAGGGTGGAAACTGCACAATCTCTCCATGAGAAATCGCCACTCTCGCGCCGCACTGTCAGTCTGCTGTATTCTAGCGAATACGCCAAAAGCCAAGTAATTTGTGTCGTTTTCAATCGCGTTCCAAATAGTATAAAAATAATAACAATATAAAAAATATAAGACACGCTCGTTTACAAGTATGTAAATTGTTATACACCTATTATTATGTGTATGTAATGGCTACAAAATTAATAACGTACAATAATTGTTTAACATTTTACAGTTAGCAAAAACACTATAGCTGTCCTGGTCCGGTCAGGGATTTGGAGATAACATTTACACCTCCGGTTTAAATAAATAATTCAATTTTTATTGCGAAGACACGACAATTAACGTAAGTAAAACTTAAATGTAATCAATAATTAAGTATTATATATTATAGGCCACTCATACTTTTATTATACTAGTATGTACGAGAATAAATTATTTAATTTGGTTATATCGTTTATGTTATTGGGTATCTGGAGTAAAGGTTTATTTTATTATTATTTGTTTCGATGTATTATTCATTTTTAAACGAATTCGTCATTGATGGTTGTAGGATATAATTAATATTCAATATATTTGCTTGAAATTTAATTAAATTAAATTAATTACCTACATTTTACATAATATTATTGAAACATGCCCCTGGTTGTACGCATTATTTTTAAAATAATAATGAATATTAATTCCGTGCGGGCAGCCGTCGAGTGCGGTCATGTTTTTCTCTGTCTCGTGCAACGATATGATAACTGTTTATCTTGAAGCTATAGTCTCGGTCCTACAACAATAGAAGCGAAATCGTACCTAGTTTCCCGCTCGTGCACTCTTCGCAGCCATTCATCGGAAAAAGTGAATATTAATAATATAAACTGTAATACTAATTCTAATTCTAAAAATTACCTACTAAAAGACCCTCCTTCTTAACAACCAACCGCTTCCTACTGCCCAATGTGTACGCTACCTTGGGGTCAACATTGATCGTCGACTTACCTGGTCAGCTCACATTAAAAATAAAGTTCGAACACTGAAGATCGTTTTCGCTTTCTTCGTCTGTTCCTAACTTCTAAAAATATTAAACTACCTACTAAATTACTGCTGTATAAACTACTACTAAGACCCATTTGGTCCTACGATTTGCATCTTTGGGGCTCAGCCAAAGTATCAAATATAAACCGTATACAAAGATTTCAATCCAAAGTCCTTCGCGTCATCTCTAAAGCTCCTTTTTATGTTTCAAATAATACCCTTCATTCCGACTTCAATTTACCCACCGTCACTGAGCTAGCCAAGCTCCACTATAAACGATTTAACAGCAAATTAACACATCATTCCAATCCCTTTATCGCTCAACTATCATCTGCAACAATTCCAGGAAATCCCCACAAAAGACTTAAAAGAAAATGGTCCTGCTTATCTAATATGTTTACTATAACTTCACCTATCTATCTATAATACTCTCTACTACTTATAACTACTATTTTTTTATCTTACTCTTATTCTTTTCTATGTATAATTATTTTCTAGAGCTAATACCTTCAATTTAAAATCACGCTGAAGTACCTCCGCTGGGAGGCCTCTTCCTTCTGTCTACTCTGTCTGTCTGTCTTATCAATTATCACATGTGCTAATTGTTCAAAATATTGTAACAGATAGCGTAATTTAGAATTTAGTTAAAAAAAAAAAAAAAAAAAAAGAAATAATGAATATTATCTAATGTATCCCTAATACAAACACGCGACATACTCAAACGAGAACATAAACGGCCGCCCGACCGGTTTTCGTTCGGCGGCGCGCCGTTATACAGAGCATTCCAAATGTTTAACATTTTAATGTCCTCACTATACGCTCCGCGAAAAATATTACACGTATATTTAAACCAACAAAAAAAAAAAAAAAAAAAAATGATCGAAATATTATGGGTGTCGCGCGCCATTGCAAGCAGGCCGACACACGGCCGCTTTGTTATTTTTCCACGCATTATTCTAACACGGTGTATGTCACGGTAACCGATCGTTCGTACGACGCCAGCTGCCGATTTCACCGCATAAGTGGGGGAGGGAGAAAATGAATCAGTCGCGATGCGCATAACCGTTTGTGACAGAGTATAGCGGATAAAACGCAAACTAAATGTAAAATGTATGTGCTCACAGAGTGCTCGTAAAACGCAAATGTTATTCAATTTGTACTCGTATGCAAATATTGACACCCCTCAATAATAATTAATGATATTATTATCTTATTTATATACGCCATGATCATAATACAAATCTAAAACGGTGCGACGTCGAATTAACCTATATTCCTGTTATAAAAAATGTGAGTGATATGTAATTTAAGTAAACTACACAAATTCAATAATACCATAAAAATGTATAAAATCTTTCAATCGATATTAAACTCGTATATGTATGTATTAAGTGTTAAATTTTATCATAATTAACTTTAAGCATAAACTAAATCGTAATTTCAACAGTTTGTTTAACTATTATTAAACATATATATATATATATATATATATATATATATGCCTGATTGTATTTTTTTTTTTGAAAATTCGAACCAGTGTATATATCGTTGTCAAGGTTGCTCGGGCGTATTAGAACCGGGAATCTACGTATCCCTTCACAGATATAGTAATCCTCTACAACACGATTGTTCCCTTCATCACTTTGTTTCCAGCCATCTCAAATCCACCGACACTCTCTTGCACCTCGATTGATTTTCGGGGTCGGCCGGGCGAGTAGTGTTATTAACCCCTAACCCCTCTCTCATGAGAAGCACCACTCGTTAATGGTTGCGTAGCAACTATGCATGTACATTAAACCTCTCGCCCATTCCAACGCATAATCAGGTCACCGCTCACAGCCTTTGTCAACCATACTCATCTCCCTCCCACTATTTCTCTGGTTTTCTCTCTTCCGAATTGCTACGAATGGATTTTTATATCGCCCGACGAGTAGCGCGGTAATTATTAAATGGCCACCTATAGTAAGCATTGCTCGTTGAGTTAGCTGGATAATTCCACGGTAGCACACGCGGGTAAGCTCTCGTTAAGGATTGTAAGTCTGTGGTAGACCTTTAAAGACGTTTACAAACAGTAGTTTCTTTTGTTTTGATTGTGTTAAAAATATATTTTGAAAAATAATTTAAACGAATTACAAACAATTTTATTATTCTGTATACTTTCATGGAAATTTAAAGGGTCGTTAATTAGCAGTAGGCCTGTGAATAAGCTGTATTATTGTTGTATCTCTCGTTTTTAATGGTTTCCAACAGACTTTTATAATTATATATTATAAGATTACTTGTTTACATGTACATCAATTCTTAAATACATAATATTATTAGTATGTAGTCGTCGCACTATAATGACTGACATTAATATATATTTACAGGCGCACACGGTTTGGTCATCAGAACACGGTCAAGAATTTTTACATAATATTCAAACCACCGATCAAAACAAATAATTAAATCTTCATTGTGACAACACGACAATTTTCGTAAGTATAATTTTAATGTTATTACAAATGAAGTATTAACTATACCTGATGAATACCAATACATTTATTTTCTTTGTATGCATATTTTTTATTTTATTATTTAGTTATGACGTTTATATTAGATAATCTGGAGTAAAAGTATATTTAATTTTTTTTTTTTAGATATATAGTTTAGTTTTATTGACATTTTTCATTGATTTTAGGATATTATAATTTGACTCACTGATTTTTCTAAAAATTTAAATAAAATATACAGACAATTACTACATTCAGCACGTTATAGGTGATATAGGAGTGAGTTTATTAAATGTTCCGTTAAATTCGAAATGGTATATGTATTATCCCGTGGTTTCCGGGCGTATTGTGGCCGTTTAACTACAAACCCGCTCACGTAGATAGTCCTCTTATTTTTGGTCCACAGTGTGTTATCTTTTCTATATCTCATCAGGCTTCCTATTCACTGACACCTTTTATCAGCACAATTGATTTATGGGATTGTCTGGATATGTGTAGTAGGGTGGTCTAAATAATTCAAGATCACCAGTGTTCAAATCCTACAACCTAAAGTTGTTCTCTAAAATTATAAATAATTTATTAAGATAGCTTGCTTACAAGGATGTGTATTGTAATAAACATATTGTTATTATGGAGTCATTGCAAAAAAATAAAGTACAATAAATGTTTTACAGTAAAGTCAAACTGGCCAAATCCAACAATAGCTGTCACGGTCAAAGATTTTAAGCAATCACGCCTATGGTCAATACAAATCAATTCTTAATTTTGAAGACGTGAAAAATATCGTAAGTAAAATTTTATGGTTATCATTTATTATGTATATTCTAAGTATCTTGTGTACTATGATATATAAAATTAACTATTATTTTTTGTTATATCGATTACATTAGATATCTTGAGTAAATGTTTATTTGTAAAAATTAATTCTAGATGAGTAGTTAATTTTAAATGAAATTCTTATATTATAAAAAAATATTATTTAAACAGATTTATTGGTCCCCTCGAAAGGAGTAGGTATTGTAATTGGTTAGGGCCTGACAACCGTAGGACAATTACATGGACCTTGAGTATCATACTTTTATAGTAATAAATTATACAAAAAAATATTTTTACATGTACAGTAGAATCTGCCTATTACGATGCCGTATAAAACGATATTCCGGATAAACGATTCCCAGCCATGTACTTGGTTGGTTTTATATCCCACATGCAATAATTTTGGTCGGATATAACGATATCGGATACAACGATTTCGGATATAACGATGTCATTTTGAAATTATAATTGGGTTTTTCATTCGCCTATAATAATATATTGGATTACTTCCGGTGCGATAGTTCGTTATCTAATCTGTAATACGTATATCGTAGTATGCAGCCCAAAATTTGTCTCACTATTTCAGTCACTATTTTGATTTCTATTTGTTTAGACACGTTCCGTTCTTAATAATGTCGAATAAAAGTCGTCGTTGTTTTTCTGTCGCTGAAAAAATGAAATTAATTGAACGTTTAGAAAGTGGGTTGTCTAATAAAGATATTTGTCAAGAGTTCGGAATCAGTCAATCAACCTTGTCTACCATATGGAAGTCAAAGAACAAAATAAAAAAGGTTTTTCAAAAAGATGTCACATCTAACAAGAAAATAAAATCTAGCCAACATCAAGACGTGGATCAGGCTCTTCTGGAATGGTTCAAAGTTCAACGATCTAAAAACATTCCAATAAATGGTCCGATACTCCAAGAAAAAGCGAATGAATTCGGGAAGCGATTTAATAAGACAGATTTTCAATGTTCTTCTTCTTGGATTACCCGTTTTCGCCAAAGACACAATATCGTTTTTAGAAAAATAAATGGAGCAAAGGCTTGCCTTTCTATAAGTGTTTCAGAAAATTGGCTGGACCACATTTGGCCTAATTTGTCTAAAAATTATAAAGATTGTAACATTTATAATGCTGATGAAACCGGATTGTTTTTTCGTCATAGATCGTCTAAAACATTACGTTTTAAAGGGGAAACTTGCAGTGGAGGTAAATTATCTAAAGACCGACTCACGGTTCTTGTGGCCACTAATATGAACGGTTCTGACAAAAAAAAACTGTTGACAATTGGAAAGTCTAAGACTCCGAGATGTTTTAAGAATGTCAAAAACTTTGCTGTTGACTACAGAAGCAATAAAAAAGCATGGATGACTAGAGACATTTTTTCAAATTGGTTGAGAGAATGGGATGGAAATCTGGCAAAGGAAAAACGGCATATCTTATTAATTGTGGACAATTGTCCGGTTCATCCTTCTGTACAAAATTTGGAATTCATAAAGTTGATTTTTATCCCTCCAAACACGAGCTCTGTACTTCAGCCTATGGAACAAGGTATTATCAATGCATTAAAAGTAAAATTTCGAAAACAGTTGGTACTCAAAACTATAAATCAAGAGGAACAAGGAAAAGAATCAAAAATTTCAGTATTGGATGCGATTTTAATGCTCTCAGATGCATGGAATAACGTTTCTACCACCACAATAAAGAATAGTTTCCGTTACGCTGGGTTTCAGGCTGCGATAAACGATGAAGCAGAAAAAGAAACGATAGGTGACGAAACTTTGGACTCAGAATGCTTCCCTGAAAATAACCTACACGATTTCGTTGAGGTTGATGCTGCTCTTTGGACCAATGAAGAACCAAATGAAGAAGAGATTGTCAATTCTATTTTAAAGAAAAATGTGGATGAAAATGAACAAGCTGACGACGAGACCGAAGAAATTATAAAACCACCGTCTATTTCGGAAGTGTTTTTTTCAATTGATCAAGTACGTACTTTTGTTTCGTTAAACAGCAATATCAATACGCCAGAAGTATCAAAAGCATTACAAACTATTGCTAATTATGTTAACAAATCGTACTGTTCCAATTATAGACAAAGTGCTATAATTGAATATTTTTCAAAAATGTATTACGAAAATTAGGTTAACATAATAAGTACTTTTAAATTTTTCATAAATAGATAAAATGATTTATGTAATTATACATTTGTAATACAAAAATGAGTTTAATAAATCAAATTTTCAATAAAATTAAAGTTTTTTTGTCATCCAGATATAACGAAGTTCAGATATAACGATCTGGTTCTCTAAGTCCTTTAAGGATTTTTATAAGCGGCTTCTACTGTACATGCATGTACATCGACACTTAGTCATTTTGATAAGAATTCAAATATTATTTTTTAATCTAATGACTGTGGAAAGAAAATCAACATCATCATGCGTATACTGTGGTAAAAACAACCAACGGTAAGATTCGCATGTTAAATTCGTGGTTTAGGCTGCCGGAAACTATTTAAATTGTATAACAGGCAAAATAATTGCGCTTGTAAATACGGAGTTACTGAGCTGCGGATTTAATTCCCTAAGGGTGGTGTATCATCAGAAGATATATTAACAACTTTCGGCAATTCATTATATACCTCACAGTGGTATAATCTACAAACAACCTTACGCAAAAATAACCCTCCTATTCCTCAACACAACGACACTTCCCTTCCTCTCTGTGTCACAAGCCTTCTCCTAACCTTCGGCACTCATTCTCACCTCGATTGATTTTCGGGGTCTCCCAAGCGAGTAGTGTAATTAACCTCACACCCACTCACAAAAGTAGCTACATCCATTGAGTTGCCCGGGATCGTTACAAAAACGGTAAACGAGGGAGGAGTGCGTTCATAGAGAGGTCACAGGCAAGTGTATGCTATGCCTAATGTAAGTTGTAAGTTTATTTTTTAACGGTGTTCAGAATAATAATCAATAACATTTTCTTATTTAGTTCCTTGACTTCTATATTTATACGGCATCATCAATATTAATCAAAAGTTGCAAAAAAATCGACACTTCATGATACGATAAACGTGAGTATACGGAATTTAAAGATGGTAGACATATATAATGTAAACTTTAAAATGCATTTTCTCTTTTTCGTCATTAAATGTATTTTACGCAATTACTATTATTTAATGTATTGAATTTTTTTCTAACTTAACATTAGGCTTGAAATATATCATACTACTCCTAAGTTAGTTAATTAGATCCATTATTTTATAAATATAATATACATGTAAATCTGATTTTTTTTTTTTTTCTAAATAATTCACACGCAGTGTGTGTCGGGGATTCCCAGTGTATTAAAATCGGGCAACTACACATCCTCTCTTAGATGTAGTAAAGCTCATATTCCCCGAAACTGCTTCCTTCCTCTCTATGTTTACAGCCTTTTCTAAACTCCGGCACTCACTCTCACCCCGATTTATTTTTGGAATCTCTCGGGCGTGTTGTTATTAACCCCACACGCCCTCCCAAGAGTTGCTCCACCCATCGTGTTGATCGTGAACGTTGCAAAAACAGTCCACGAGGAAGAGCATTTATAAAGGATAGGTCTAATTAGGTCAGTAGTTATTAATATTCGGTCAGCAATAGACCAGTGAATAAGCTAAAACGTGTAACGTTCAAAAACCTTAGCGCGCCGTTTTTCTCAAGCGATATGCAACCAGCTCTGACTGCGCGCTCAATTCCCGCGGACTGTCCCAACCGTAGTCGACCACCATAGACCTCCCCGATAATATAAATAATTGTTCTTTCAGGAACACTGCGTAGGTTTTTCGGCCATTTTAACCGTGGATAATATATCGCCGTCGCTCGCGAATGCGTCTCGACCGACCCGGTCCGCGACGATGACTTTATCTTGGTTTTGCAGCCGTTAACCATGTCCAACTAAACACCGATCCCGTTCACCGGTGCAATCGGAATGGCGCACGTGGACCACCTTTCACACAGGTAACAAACTAATAACGTTTCTAAAATTTTGGCCGGTATTCCATGTGTTATTGTTTAAATACCATCAAAGGAATACCGGTCGTTATTCCAACGAACAATATTTTTGGCTGCGTGTCTTTTTCAGAAATACTCCGGTCATCACATTGCTGGCAACACGATTATTTATTTGCGGGTTATAACTATACGGTGGCGCTGCAACCTCGACTTCTTTTGAACACCGTCGATCTTCGTCGTAGATTATATAGACATCACACGTAGTCGTAATATTGATTGATACCATAACATGTATGCGCATTGTGTGTGCTTGTACGTATATATTTATCTCCAATCTATTATTATATTGGTCTACGAATACGGCCGATTTTCACATTTATTTTTGTAGCACAGTCGACCATGATCACAACAAACCCATTTATTTATTTTCGCTTATAAAATCATTTTTAATTTTCTTTCTTTCTCATTTGTCCGTTTGCCTGGGTGCAACATGTTTTGGGGTTTACTGTCATGCGACTGTTCTCCTCCGTATAATTGCTCGTGAGTAAACTCCACATCACCTATCTTATTTATTTATTTATTTATATATATTAAACATATTCGTTTACGAATACTACCAACCGTGTATGGCACCTTGGCACCCGTCATTTCGAAGATCATTCCGTGCGCTGCGGTGTGTTTCCTTGAGTCGTTTTATCTGTTGTGTACCTATTCTATCGATAAATAAGATCGATTTATTTATATTTCTTTTATTCTTGATTCTTCGTACATTAATTCGCAGATCGGTTAGGTTAGTACAAGTGTTTTTTTTTATAAATTTTATACCGGGTAATATTGTAGACTAAATGGTTAATAATTAATTAAGTTGTTTGGTAGGTTGGTGGCTGACATTAAATTATCCCTTAGGCCCACACACACATTGCGTTTATTATAAGAGTCTATACTATTGAATAACGCGTCAACCAAATTAGCGTAAGCATACCATTCGCTCAATAGACTGTCCCACACTTGTGCTCCCGTACAGATATGTTCACATTTTGGTAGGTCCTCGTTGACACGAGTGGTGTGCCCATTTTATGGCAGAGTATTATTCAGAACCATGACATCGAGTTCATGAGTTTTTCAACAATTTTTATATTAGTAAATTACGTTATATTAAGCAAATTCGTTAGCCGTCACGGTACCGAGTGACATCTTAAAGCCTGATATTTCGTAACCCGTTATTAATAAACATGCAAAAGCAACAGGTGGTGGCAGAAGAGAAACGTCAAGAAGAATAGAAATACAAAGAAGAAAGGGATGACGAATTTTTATAGTGGGTGAATACCATTGGTCATGAAGACCAAGTGAAGGAAACGAAGAACCAAGTAGCTACGGTTGATAATGAAATTCAAGAAGCCAACATGACCCCACAGCAACCGAATTCATTGTTTTGAATGATGCTGTAAAGATGTTACAGATTTCTTCCGCAATGAATACTATGTCGATACCCGATTTAAGTTTCCGACCTCCGGTAAATTCAAACTATTTAACAGCTGGAAATACATTTCTAGCGATGTCGATTAATCCGTCCGCATGACATCATATTCCAATTCACCGGGACCTATTGTGATCTACACCCCGAAAAATGTCTGCATCAGTTAGACCAATATTTCCATAATCATAATTTATTCTGACGAGCAGCACATCGGATGTGTTCAACCGCGTTTAACATCAAACGCCCGTATTTGGTTCGAGTCGCTCATACCATGTCACATCTGGTATCTAGAATAAACCTATCTTTTTCGACAGCTATTTTGGTTTGCATCAACACAAAGGAAGGTCCACAACCATATTTTCTGACCTCATTAATACCGCTCCGTGAATCGTGGACCTAAATCGCCAAAGTGAAATACCTAACACCACCGATTTTCTGTGCTCCCGTGGTCCGCCGATGTTAGGCATGAGCTGACTCAGCGATGACACCACTCGCTGGGCCTTGTCGAACACAGAGCGAAAGTGCGCGCCATACAGAGTTCGCTTGTTCTCGAGCACTAGGCCGAGGTACTTTTGGGACTCGCTGAAGACGATAAGTTCCCCGTCAAGCCGGATCCGTGGCGCCGTCCCACAAGTAGCCCAGATCCCCGATGGGATCTTTCCCGATAACCTTTGGAGATGGTCGTCAGGGTGGCGTTGGTCCGATATTGAGCTCCAGCGCGGCCGCGATTACCTCCCACCTGACCGTTTTGCCAAAATCAAAGCCGGGTGCCTTTTTTGGATTAATATTCATGTAAATTTCATTGTCAACTTTATGTGGTGTGAAGTACTGTATATTTTTACTTGTTACATTAAGTAGTTGGAAATGTTTCATATTCAATTCGGAAGTGATATTATTTGGTTGAAAAACACGCTCAAGTTGTCGAGAATATACTTAGGATTTATACTCCCTTACACGTGCCCATGTTCCATCTTTTCGGATAGATGATACATGGGTATGACGTCTTTTCACACGACTTGTGGCTTTTCACAACGAAGGATCAGTATTATCCATTACACATATTCCACTCAAATATGATTTGAATGTTTTATTATTTACTTCCCAGATCTTTTCATGGAATACTTTACTTTAACGGTTCCATTCGATTTTATCCTTAGTAGTCTCGTTAAGTATTATTTTCTTCTCGTTTTCCGTTTTTCTTTTACAATCTTTCTAATATCTAATTGGTAAGTGATTTCGTGATAAGCATCTTTGGGAGCGTTTGGTCTTGCAATTTTTTCTGCTGCAACAACAACATTAATCGCTTAATATACGGATTTTTCAATGTCAGATGATTTTTTCAACCGTAACGAAGAGTGATAATTTCTTCTACAGTATCCTTAAATTTATCACAGTTTGTTACTTTATTGTCGGAAAGATATTTTGTTCAGTCATTATAACGTTTGAGCTTTTCAAAAGTAGCACAGAAATGTGAGTTCTATCAGACGTTAGTTCTATTAGGCCTTGAACTTCATCGTAATTGCCGGAGATACCTTGTATAACAAAGAATTCAAGTAGGTCAGAAAACTTGTATGGATCAGTAGTCCAATAGGTTAGCTTCCCGATAGATACGATGTCTGCATTGTAGAAGTTTGCTGATTTAAAATAAGCACGTCCTTTTTGGGTGATTAGTCCTGAATCCCAGTAAGAGTGTTTCGCGTTATAGTCTCAGCCAACAATGGATCGGTTTCTTAGTTTATAAAAAAATTCAATGAATTTAATTTCATCTGCGCATTCTTGAGGTAAGCAATAAATAACCGTTACTGTGAGGTTTATTTTTGCGTCATTAATACGAATATTTGTGACCTCCCCCAGTATTTGTATGTGTTAAAGTAATTATCATACTCAAAGTGCTTTATAGCCTCTTGTATTCGCTTTATTATATTGAAACTCTTCGTATGTCAGAATATAACCGCGAAAGAGGATGAAATTCTAAAACTGATTTTTTAAAATCAGAACATTTTAAGCAAAAAATGCTTGCTATTAAATTAATGATCCATCTAAAAGTTGTATAAAGAATGGACAAATTCAGTATGGTGTTCATCGTTAATATGATCAATTTGCCAATGATAAATAAAAATACCTTAAACGCCGGAAGCTATGTTGCCGATACCAGTGAACCAACCCCATATTTTTTGTAATTCAGTATGGACCATGTTGCCTATTGTTTGTTCCTTTATTAGGTGTCTGGAATCAAAGTCTTGGTTTATAACTTCATGACCCGTATAATTCTTGGGGATACATGAAGTGTTTCTGCAGGGCATATATTATTTCTGGAGTATATATTCTTGCTGTCATGAAGTTATCTGCACTTTCATATGACCAGGATAACGTGGTAGCTGGTTTTAATTTTTAAGGCGAATTAATTTTATAGGGCTTTGGAGATATATGTTACAATTGTTGTCATTTGGAATATTTTCCCCGGGTTTATAATTATAGAATGTAGATTTTAGTTGTTCAGTAATCGATTTAATTTCTATATGTTTATCAATTATATTGCTTTTATTATTGTCGATATTGGATATGTCCTTTATCTATACAATTTGTGTCATAATTGTCTGATAGTTAAAGGTTTTTATTATCATAGATAATAAGTTTAATATAAGTATTCAAAAATTTGAAAACTAAAAATCCTTTAATAGTAGGCCAATTACATTTATCCGTGGCAAATTTGGGTAAAGCTTATTTATAATGTTTTAATCTGTATAATTCGTTTATTCAATTGTTTATTGCTGTTTGTATATCGTTGTTCTGATGTTTCTGATGGTGATATATCTTAGTAATAAGATAGAAAATTAATCTATTGTTGGTTATTATAGGTAGAGCATCGTCGACATTTATATATAATTTAGAAAAGATTTCAGATCATCTGCTGTATTGCTGTATCTGCAAGTTTTTGTCTTTATAATTTATATGCGCATTATGGTTGGTTAAAAAATTGTTTAGTTATTAATTTGAATTAATTAATTTAGTATTTTATCAATTCTAATTTCTGAGGGGCTTGAGCTATATGACCTGTGATCATAAATTCTATTATTTCATATTTTCTTACGTATTCTTTTATTTATTTAAATTTTTATTTCCCATAATATTTATATACTTAGCAATATTTGGTCTAAGGCCTGTCATGATATTACGAACGATTTCCTCCTGTGACATTTTTTTATCTATTCTCCTACACATAGATTCCGCCTCATTAATTTATGAATCCATAGGTTCATATTTTAATTGTTTTATTTTTTATAAAATAAGTCCAATCATTTCGGTTCTATTGTATTGTTTTAAAAATGAATGTATATTATTTGTATTTGAACCCGAAATTTTTTTTGGTTTGAAATAAGGTATATTGTTATGGGCCAATTTTACTTCTTTTTTGTTATTAAAAAAAGAGTTTACTGTCAAAAGGTCACTTTCTACGGATTCTCCTTTTAAATAATTTAATAGTTAGTTGGTTTTTAGTTCAAAACCTTTACCGGTTGATGTTAAATTTCATCAATTGAGTTCTAAAATTAATCCGTCTTTATTTTATTAATGGACCCAAGATGTTTTATTTATTTCCGAAATTAGTAACTTATTGAATATGATTATATTATTAGGCATAGAGGGTAATAGTTGAGAAAAAAAACTAATTTAATACTATATTGTAATGTCAAATTTATGATAATTGTTGTATAAATGGAGTTATTATGATATAATATTAATGTTTGATATTGTATAGGTTTGTTTTATAAATATAATATACTCAAATTTGTTATTATTTTTTTATGTTTATTTTCTTTCTTTAATATTAATAGACATTATTAGCAAGTTTTATTATAAAAATATATTTGTTTATCAGGAAATATATTTTTTAAATTTTTTATGAAAATTGTTTGTACTTAATTGTTTTATTTTATTATTTATTTTTTTTTTAGTAAAAAAATATAAATTAAAAACGATATTTTATGCATGATATTTTTTATTTAAGTTACATGTGGGGGGAAGAGCTAATTAGTTAGGCCTCACATTGTTATAAACAAAATAAAATACGGAAATAGGGAAAGAGAAAGATGGTGAAATACGTAATACTCACAAATATAAATGAAGATAGCTAGAACTTATATTTTTATACACATAATATTATTATTATGTATACATTATTTAAAATTAATTACAATACATGTTTTACAGTAAAGTCGATCTGGTATGAATCAAAGTTAGCTTTCACGGTTCGAACACAGTCAATGGTTTCAAGCAAACACATATCAAGCCAATACAAATTAATTCGTTTATGTGAAAATACGAAAAATAACGTAAGTACATTGTTAATTATTAATAATCTATATCCAATGTACTATTAATACTAGGATATTTAGAATGAAAGATTACTGTTTGTTATGTGAATTGCATTTGGTATCTGGAGTAAAAGTACACTTATTGAATTTATCAATAGAATTTAATTATAAAGTTAATTTAAGATGGAAATGTTTATTTATTTCAATGTTATCATTATTTAACAATTTAAATCAATTTCTAATATAAAGCAAATTTTATTAAAAAAAAATTACTGGACCAGCGCAAGGAATAGGCAGTTCGATTGCTTAGGGGAAAGTTTAATATTTTATTTATAAACTTATGACTGTAGAATATTAACATTAATACTATAATACATATACTGCGGTAGGAACAACCATTTGTAGGCTAAAATTGTGATTCAGGACGTATTAAATGGGCTAAATCATTCATATTGAAACCGCCAAATTCTTATCCAAAAAAAAAAGTTATTCCAGAGGGCATATATATAAAAATTCCAATAATGTATTAAATTCTTCTATTTACTATTTATCTGTAATCTGCAAACCACCTAACGTATAAAGTTATAGTTCTCTTTCACAATACTACCCTGATTCGTTGCAATATAAGCCCGCAAAAATCTGAAATAATTAAATCAAATCAACACTTCATGTATCGAATGTGTATATGTAAACGGAATTTCAATATAGTTAACAAATATAATATGGATTATATAGTGAATTTTTCTTTTGTTCGACATTAAATATATTGTACACAATTATTGTAAATTAATGAATTAAATTGTTCTCAATTTTCATTTTAAACATGACATATAATAAAAATTATATAAATATATACAAGCCTAAATAAGTTTTGACTAAATAATTCGCGTTGCTAAATATATATAGTTGTCGAGTTTGCCCGGGCGTATTAAACCAGCGAACTTTTACATTGTTTATCCAATATAAGAATACCCTTATACCCCTACACCGCAACTGCATCCTTCCTCTCGGTTTTGTCAGCATTTTCGAACCGTCCAAAACTCACGACCAGCTCGATTGATTTTTCGTGCACCCGGGCAAGTATAATAATCTCCACACCCTCTCCATAGTAAAGCTCCACCTTTCGAGTTGCCGGGATCATTGCAAAGACCGTCCACGAGAGGGAGAGCATTTACAAACGTTCCGCAGTCCACCGAGTGCTACCGGATACGCTTTATGTTAGTTGCCAGTGTTAATTTAACCGTTTTTAGTTTAATATTCTAAAATATTAAATTATTCAATTCCATGACATTAACATTTTTGAGGTATATCCAAATGAAACACAAATTGTATAACACCGACACTTTGCGTATCAAAACCGTGAGTAATCGGAATTTAAATATGGTAGACAAATAAAATATAGATTTTCAAAAACACTATTATTTTTAACGCAAAAATGTAATATTATGAATTGTATTTTCCTAAAATTTAAATTCAGGCATAACATATATCGTCCATTTAGCTAGATCAATTATTAATTGTTAAGTAAAAATAAATTTTTATATATAAAAGCCTAAATTTGTTATCGACTAAATAATTCGCGTTGTTATATGTATAGTTGTCGAGTTTGCCCAGGCATAGTAAACCGGCTTAACTACACATTGTTTATCCGATATAGTAATACTCGTATACCCCTACACCGCAACTGCACCCTTCCACTCTGTTTTGTCCGAATTTTCTAACCATCCAGAACACACGCCCAGCTCGATTGATTTTTCGTGCACCCTGGCAAGTATTGTTATAACCCCACTCCCTCTCACAAGGGTAGCTCAACCCGTTGATTTGCGCGGGATCGTTGCAAACACAGTCCACGAGAGGAAGCGTTTACGGAAGGGTCGCAGGCTAGCGAAATTACATATTATTTAACCGATATAGTTATACACGTATACCCCTATACCGCAACTGCACCCTTCCACTATGTTTTATCCGCATTTTCTAACCATCCAGAATACACGCCCGCTCGATTGATTTTTCGTCTCACCCGGGCATGTATGTTTATAACCCCACACCCTCACCCTAGAAAAGCTCCACCCGTCGAGTTGCGCGGTATCGTTGCGAACACCGCGCATGAGAGGGAGCGTTCACGGACGGGTCGCAGTCCACCGAGTGCAACCGTAAACGCCTTACGTTAGTTACCAGTATTTATTTAACCGTGTTCAGCATAATAATTTTTAATATTAAATTAGTCTATTCCATTACTTTAACATTTTTGTGGCACTTCCAAATGAAACACAAATTTTATAACAGTGAGTCTTCGCGTATCTTAAAATGTAAGTAATCGAAATATAAATATGTTAAATAAATATAAATATAAATATGACAAATATAAAATAGACTTTTAAAAACATTATTATTTTTTACGCAAAATCTTATGTGTTGGATTTTCCTGACATTTAAATTCCGGCATAGCCTATATCGTCCAAATAGCTTGTTCAATTTTTATTTGTTAAGTAAAAATAAATATAAATATATACAAGCCTAAATTCGTTTTCAACTAAATAATTCGCATTGCTATATATATACTAGTCGAAATAGACGGGTGTATTAATCCAGCTTAATTTCGAATTATTTATACGATATAGTAATACACGTAAACCCCTACACCGCAACTGCACCCTTCCACTATGTTTTATCCGCATTTTCTAACCGTCCTGAACACACGCACGCTCGATTGATTTTTCGTGTTACCCTGGAATGTATGTTTATTACCCCACACCCTCACCCGAGAAGAGCACCACCCGTCGAGTTGCGCGTTATCGTTGCAAACACCGTGCACGCCAAGGAGCGTTCACGAAGAGGCAGCAATCCGCCGTGTACTATAGTTAACGCCTTATATTAGTTGTCGTTCTTTATATTACCGTGTTATGTATAGTGATTTATAATATTAATTTATTTTATAACTAGGTTTCTATATTTTTGCGGCACATTCAAATGAACCAATATTTGCACGACACGGACACATTGCGCATCAAAAACTGTGAGTAAACGGAATCTAGTAATAGTAGACAATTATATTATAGACTTTTAAAAACAATTTTTTTTTTTTTATATTTAACATTTGATAAATTTTAAGCAACTATTGTAATTTTATGTATTAGTTATTCACAAAATTTCTCTTTAGGCAGAGCATGTATCGTTTAATTAACTTGTTCAATTTTAAATTGTTAATTACAAAAATATATTTATAAGTACAATCCTGATATAAATTTAGTCTAAATAATTCGCGTAGGAATAAGTGTAATTTTCGAGGTTGCCTGGACGTATTAGACTAGAAATATTACACAACTTTTCTATGATAAAGTAATTATCGTATATACTCCAAAACTTCAACCTCGATTGATTTTTAATGTCATTCGAGCAAGTATGATTATATTCCCACATTGTCTCCCTTGATTTGTTCCACACATCTAGTTGCCCGGAATTATTGCAAAAATGTCCACACGAATGAGTGAAGGGACTGCATATGCTGATTGGCAGCCCGCTCACTTTCATACCAGTGAATAAGCTATGACGTATAACGTTCCAAAATCATAGTGCTCTCTTTTTGTCATACGATAACTATCTCTGATCGTCGGCCAAATTCTCGCGAATTTTCCATTCTATAGTCATGGTGACGCTTCGATAGTATTTATTATTGTTCTTTCAGGAACACTGCGCATGGATTTCGGCCAATTGACTATGGATAATTAATCGCCGTTCCTTTAGAATTCGTCTCCGCCGACCTGTACTGCAAAGACAACATTATATTGATTTTGCTGCCTTTAACGTTATCATGTCCAGCGAAACAATGACCCTGTTCTCCGGTGCTATACTGAACAATGTACGTGGCCAAATTCCACACAGGTAAAAATCTAATAATGATTCTAACACATTAGCCAGTATCCCCTAACCCCTTCTCTTGTATTATAAATCTTATAATTTGTGTTTTATTATTCCCTTTATTTAGGTTTTGTGTTTTTGTCCCTAATGGAGGTGGGGTGGGGGGTTAGGTTATCCCCCACCTAACCTAACCTACCATCCCTACTTCTACGTTACTATTATTTTATACGATTATAAGATTATATTGATTTTAAATTTCCATGTACCATAAATTTAATGTTTTTTTTTTTTTTTTTGATATTTCTTAAATAATTCCGGATTTATCTTTTTCAGTGGCACCTAATACAAAATCCTACGAGTTTTATTTGTTTAAAAACCACCAAAGGAATACCGGTCGTTATCCCAACGACGACTATTTCCGGCTACGTGTGTTTGTCAGAACTACTCCAGTCAACACATTGCCGGCAATTAGCGAGTTTATTGTACCGGTTTGCAGCTGCAGCTCCGACATATTATCAACACCGTCGATCCTCATTGCCGACATTATATACGTCAAATGTAATTATTTACTGATTGGTACCTTACGGTTAGGTTAAGTACGCGCATTGTGTGTGCCTGTATGAATATATTAATCTACCATCCATTGTTATTGGAGGTTTATAAATTTGGACTATTTTCTCATTGTGTTAGTATTACATTCCACCGACAACACATCTAACCCATTTTATTAATTTCTTTTATAAAGTCATTTTTTTTATCTTTCTCTTTTTTTCCGTCGGTTTGCCTGAATGGGACTTGATGTATGGTTTACTGCCGTGCGACCGGTCACCTACGGTTATCTTCCAGTGAGTAAACTCCGTAGCACCCATCTTTATTTATCTTTTTATATTAAACATATTTCGTTTATAAATTCTACCATTCAGACATGGCCTTTCTCCACCCGTCGTTTCAAAGATCTTTCTGTGCGCCACAGTGTGTATACTTAAGTCCTTTGTCTGTTGTGTACCGTTTCTATAGATAAATTTATTTTAAATTTTTTTATGTCTTTGTATATTAATATTCTGATAGGTGATTAATATTAATGTATTTTTTTTATATCAATATTATACCGGAAGGTTCTATATACCTAATGATTAAGAAGTAACTATGTGGTTTGGTACGTTGGTGGCTGATTTTAATGGCGTTTAATTGTCCGTTAGGTATATATTCTAGCTATAACAAATTTTTTTGCACTTTCATATGACAAGAATAACGTGGTAGGTGGTTTTAATTTTTGAGGTGGATTTAGTTTATGGGGCTTTGGAATTATTGCGGTCCATCTTTTTGTGTCGCTTGCAAATGTGGCTGGTATAGACTAATAAGTATCTATTTGGGTACCAATGTTTTGAAGTAATTGGATTTTAGGCGTCATAAAATACTTCTTGTTGTTGACGGAAATTAGTAGTTTCCTGTAAAACCCGTCTTGGATATTTAAATTTAAATTTATTGGATTACATTTTTGAAAGTAAATTGTCTCTCCTTTTTTTTAGCTGTGTATCCTGGCCAAACTACAATAAAACATTGAGCATGTGTTAAAGTTAATTTGTTTAAAGAGAAGGGAATGCGTTCTGTTTTTCACTATAAATTTTTCAGTCTTAAAATTAAGTATAGTCGATTTTACAATTGATACTGTCATACAGAACATCAAATTCACAATACTGCAATCTTGATATTCGTTGTCCCATACAAATTTCTCTTTGTATTGGTCCAGGCCGTAGTAAATGGATAATTTTAGCCTAGATCCTGATGGTAAAATATGATATAAGAAAATATGAATGGACCTGCAAATTATTAAATACTAAATATTTATAATATGTTCTGTATCAAAACGATTTGGTGCATGTGTATTTTTAAAAATGTTTACACACATACAAATACATATGTAATATATATATATATATATTTTTCATATGTATTTATGTACATATGTAATATGTATTTACATATTACCCGAATAATGATATATTATTTGGGTCCAATTTATATTTATATGACCTTCATTGATAGCGCAATAAAAAAGGCCGTGTACCATGAAACGTGCCTAATCTAGGCAACTATTTAGTAATACACGTGTTTCTTTTTTTGTTTTACATATATATAAATATTTATTAAATAGTATACTAGGCAAATATAATATTCGTTCAGTTTTTTATTTGAATAATATTATCATTATTTATAATTTTTTCTATCTATGAACGTATGGATTCATTTTTGTGACATGAATCATGTCATTTGTTATTTTATTGTTTAAAGTTAATTTAACTTTAAAATTTAGATTATTAACATTCACTAGTAAATTAAATGGACCCTTATATTTTGAAGCGAGTTTAAGCGATTTTCTAATATCATTAAATGGAAATTTAAATAATACCGAGTCTCTCAGTTTAAATGTAATTAGGCGGTGTTTTTTATGGTGATATTTTTTTTGTGAATATAGTGCCTTAGTTATTAAATTTGGAATATTATCTCAAAATTTGTTTAATTCTATAAGTGACTTTTTTATGTTATAAGGGATGTTGGTCGAGATTATTTTATTGTCTTTTGGAAAATAAGGTTTACGAAGGTGCCGCATACATAGGCAACCCATTCTCTCACCTTTTTAAAGAGTTCCACTTTTCATTTTTATGATAACGAAAGTAAACATCAATCAGGGAGAAACTACATCCTAGCCATACAGCATTAAAGCTCTCACCTACTACAAATAACATATGCCTTTGATGCGGTGGCCATTACTCCTCTTTTCTTTTGAAATACATTATATCTCAATGTAAAGTAGTTATTAATTAGTAGTCAGCTGTAGACCAGTGAATAAGCTATGACGTATAACGTTCAAAAATCATAGCACTCTCTTCTTCTTATACGATAATTATCTCTGATCGCGAGTCAAATTCCCGCGAATTGTCTTCAACACAGTCTAGTAATGTACCGATAATATTCGTAATTGTTCTTTCAGGAACACTACGCAGGGATATCAGCCAATTAACTGTTGATAATTAATCGTTGTCGCTCGCAAATTCGTTTTCGCCGACCCGTACAACGACGTTGACATTTCATGATTTGCTGCCGTTAACGTAATCATGTACAGCGAAACACCGTCTCCGTTCTCCAGTGTTACCAGAGCGATGTACTTGGCCACATTCCATACAGGTAATATTCTAACAACGATTTATAATTTTGGTTTTTTTATCCCCTATATTTAGGCGATGTAATTTTCCGCTTATAGCTTACATATATTTTATATGATTAGAAGATAATATAGATTTGAAATTTGCATATACTCTAAATCTAATGTTTGTATTTTTTTTTTTTTTTTTCATATTTCTTAATTAATTAATTTATCTTTTTCAGAGGTACATAATACAAAATCCTACGAGCTGTATTTGTTTAAATACCACCAAGGAAATAGCGGTCATTATCCCAAACACTACTATTTCTAGCTGCGTGTATTTTTCAAAACTACTCCAGTCAACACATTGCCGGCAGTTAGGGTGTAATTGTACCGGTTTAAAACTACAGCTCCGACATCTTATCAACACCGTCAATCCTCATTGCTGATATTATATACGTCAAATGTAATCATTCATCGATTTGTACCTTACGGTTAGGTTTAAGTTTTCGATTCATTTAAGTATACTACTTACTGTGCATGGCACCTCGGCACCCGTTGTTTCGATGATCATTCCGTGCGCCACGGTGTGTAACCTTGAGTCCCTAGTCTGCTGTGTACTTTTTCTATGGATAATTTGGATTGATTTATGTATTTTTTATTTATTCACGACTATTTCCACAACTAATCTTACCACATCGTATACTATGACCAGCCTTGACGCATACTCGTTAACCTTCACGATGCATTCCCAAGTTCCACCTTCTTTTCGGGTAGATGGAACATGAGCATGGGCTCTATTTATTCGACTTGTGGCTTTCCACATTGAAGAATCAGTATTATTTATTACAAATAGAATTTGAATATTTCAATATTTACATCCCGGATCTTTTTATGCAATACTTTACTACTGTTCCAATCGGTCAAATCTTTATATATATCGATAAGTTCTTTTCGTTTTGCGTTTTTATTGTACTATCTTTCTAATTTTTAATTGGTAAGTGATCTCGTAATTTTCAACTTTAGGAGGGTTTGTCAATTCCTTTTTGCCACTGCAACAACGTCATTAGTCGGTTTTTATACGGCTTATTTAATGTTAGATGATGTTTTCAACCGCACCGAATGAGTGATAATTTCTTTTAGAAAAACCCAAAATATTTCCAAGTTATTGTAAGGTTTGAGCGTTACAAAAAAAGCACATCAAATATACGTTTTGTAACAAAGAATTTAAGTATGTCAGAAATATTGTATGGATCAGTCGTCCAATAGGTTGGCCTCCCGATGGATATAATGTTTACTTTGTAGAAGTTTGCTGATTTATAATAAGCACGTTCTTTATAGGTGATTAGTCCTGATTCCCAGTAAGGGTGTTTCGCGTTGTAGTCTCCGCCTACAACGATTAGGTATCCTAGTTTATGAATAAATTCAATGAATTTAATTCCACTGAGCATTCCTGAAGTGGGCAATAAAAATTTATAACTGTGAGGTTTATTTTTGCATCATTAATTCGAACATTTTTTACTTCCCCCAATACTTGTATGTGTCTAAGTAAATAACATAGATTTTCAATTTTAATTTAAAACTTTGTGTGAAATGTATTTCTGAAATAACAACAATATCAATATTTTCACTGTGCAAAAAGTTTACCGGTTCATGTTTGTAATGGACTACCCGTTGGCGTTCCTAACTACGATCCCTAGTGTGCGGATCATATATTTTTCACGTATGCTCCTAATAAGACTAAACAAAATTTTATGGCTAATTATATTAATAATAGGAAGGTAAAACCGGGAGGATCAAAATTTTCTAGATTTCCGAGGCGTATCGTTGCATGACAGAAAGAACAAATTACTACTGCCTTATTAATGTAAAACGAAAGAAATAGATTAACAAATAAAGTATTTTTTATCACTATTTTATTAAACCTTCAACACTATAAACTATTTACTTGTCTTGGAATAAATCAATAATTCCTTTAAAATGTATTTTTTTTAAGAAAAACTACATTTAGAAAAGAGGAATATAACTCAAGAAAAATATACTTTTAATCCACTCAAATGTAGAGTTATTTCTTTTTAGTAAATGTTCAAATCTTTGATTTACGTAGGGACGATGCATAGAATTAATAATAGACAAATGTATTGATTTATAAATATAATGCCACCGTTCATTTTTGCGCGGACCGCCTCTTTTAAAATGAAAAGAAACGTCTTGAATTTTAAGTCTTCAGGCGAATAGGGTAGTAGCCTCTAATACTCTCCTCATCTGCTCTTCTTACTAAATGTTGTATCGTTGAATTTTGATCACTCATGAAGGGCTTTCAGTCAGCAATAGACCAGCGATTACTTGCATGCTGAATTTTGTAGTTTCTATCGTTTTTAATGACAATAATAAACCTTTAAATATATAAAATGTATACAGATAGCCAGGCAGTATATTATTATAAACATTATATTATACGTCTGTAGACAATGTAAAAATATTAAGTACAATTCATGTTTTTTAGTAAAGTCAATTTGGCATGATTCAACATTAGCCGTCACATTCTGAATTCCGTCAATGGTTCATGCAATCACATCTACAATACGAATTAATTCTATAATATGAAAACACGAAAAATATCGTAAGTACAAATGTATGGTAATCATTAATGATGTATATTTAATGTAACATTAATACTTGGATATTTAGAAAGAACTATTACATTTTGTTATGTCGATAACAATTGGTATAAAGAGTAAAAGTATATTTGTTGTAGTTATATAGCGAACTTAATAACATAGTCAATTTAAGATTTAAATGTTTATTCATTTGAGTAAGTCATAATTCTTTAATTTTTTTAAATCAAATTCTTTTATTAGAGAAAATTTTATTTAAACAAAATTTATCTGTCCCAGCGCAAGCGATATGGCTATCGCCATAGAGCATTACGCCCAAACGAATATTGTATAGGCCTCAAGCAACGGACTAAGTTGTATTCTATTATGTTTAACAACATATATTTACTCTTACATAGATTGACGTCGTTAATTTAATATTTATGTTTAATATTTTATTTTTAAAAATATGACAGTAAATTATTAATATTAATATACTGCGGTTGGAAAACCTATCGGAAATATTTGTATGTTAAAATTGCGATCTAGACCGTATTAAATTAGCTAAATCATACATGTTAAGCGGCCAAACTTTAATACAAAAAAAAGGCTTTTCGCCAGAAAAAATTTACAAATTCCAAATATGCATAAAATTCTTCAATTTACTATATATCTGTAATCTATATACCAACCAACGTATAAAGTTACAGTTATATTTTTTTTAACACTGACCGGGTTCTTGCAATAATAGTCAGCAAGGGAGAACAATGATGAAGAGGTCGCAATCAACCGTATGCTTACGATTACGCCTATTGTTAGTCATCAGTTTACTGTTCTATTGGTGTTCAGAGTTTTAATCTAAAAAATTATCTTATTTAATCTCGTTGATTCTATATCATCACGTAATTATCAATATAAACCAAAAATTGCATAAAATCGTCATCACATGAATCAAATATTGTGAGAAAAAGGTTTTTTAAAATAGTAGAGAAATATTTAAAAAATTCTTTAAATTTCATTTAAACTATTTCCTTCAACATTATGTTGTCCGCCTTTTCTAGTTTTCCAGAAATCACTTCTACCGCGATTTATTTTTCGTGTCATCCGGGCAAGTCTAATTATATCTCCTCACCCTTTCCAAAGTAATGCTCCACCTTTCGAGTTGCCGGGATCATTGCAACAACCGTCCACGAGAGGGAGAGCATTTAAAAAAGGGCCACGGTCCACCAAATGCTAACGTAAACACCTTAGGTTAATGGTCAGCATTTATTTACCGTGTTCAGAATAATTCTTTATAATATTCAATTAAACAATTCCATGACTTTTACATTTTTACGGAACATCCAAATGAAATAAATTGTATAACCCCAACTCTTCGCGTATCTTAAAATGTGATTAATTGAAATTTAAATATGGTAGTCATATAAAATAAAGAATTTTTAAAACATTATTATTTATTATGCAAATAATGTAATATTATGTATTTGATTTTCCCGAAATTTATATTCAGGCGTAGCGTATATGTTTCATGTAGCTAGTTCAATATATATTGTAAAGTAAAAATAAATATAAATATATACAAACCTAAATTTCTTTTTGACTAAATAATTCGCGTCTCTAAATGTATAGTTGTCGAGTTTGTCCGGGAGTATTATTCCAGGTTAATTACATTTTAATTATACTATATAGTAATAATCGTATAGCCCTACACCGCAACTGCACCCTTCCACTCTGTTTTATCCGCATATTCTAACCGTCCAGAACACTCGCCCAGCTCGATTGATTTTTCGTGTCACCCGGGCATGTATCGTTATTACCCCACACCCTCACCCTAGAAAAGCTACACCCGTCGAGTTGCGCGGTATCGTTGCAAACACCGTCGACGAGAGTGAGCGTTCACGGATGTGCCGCAGTCTACCGAGGGCTACCATAAACGCCTTACGTTAGTTTCAAATATTTATTTAGCCGTGTTAAAAATAATGGTTTATTATATTGAATTAAACAATTAAATGACATTTTTCATTTTTGCGGCACATCCAAATGAAAGATAAATTGTATAACAACGACTCTTGGCCTATCATAAAATGTAAGTAATCGAAATTTAAATATGTTAGACAAATATAAATTAGACTTTTAATAACATTATTATTTTTTACGCAAAATATGTAATCTTATGTAATGGATTTTCCTTGAATTTATCCTTCAGACATTAAATATATCGTCTATGCAGCTAGTTCGATTTTTATTTGCTATTTTAAATAAATAAATATAAATATATACAAGCCTAAATTCGTTTTCGACCAAATAATTCGCGTTGCTATATATATAGTTGTGAAATTGCCGGGTGAAAAATTCCAGCTTAATTACACATTATTTATACTACATAGTAATAAACGTAAACCCCTACACCGCAAATGCACCCTTCCACTTTGTTTTATCCGCATTATCTAACCGTCCAGAACTTACGCCCAGCTCGATTGATTTTTCGTGTCACCCGGGCATGTATGTTTATTGCCCCACAACCTCACCTTAGAGTAGCTCCACCCGTCGAGTTGCGCAGTATCGTTGCAAACACCGTGCACGAGAGGAAGCGTTCACGGAAGGGCCGCAGTCAACCGAGTGCTACAGTGAACGCATTACGTTAGTTGCCAGTATTTATTAAACTGTGTTCAGAATAATAATTTTTAATATTATATTAATCGATTCCATCAGTTTTACATTTTTGTGGCACATCCAAATGAAACAAAAATTGTATTACAACGACTTTTCGAGTATCTTATAATGTGAGTAATCAAAATATAAATATGTTAGACAAATATAAAATAGACCTTAAAAACATTATTATTTTTTATGTAAATAATGTAATCATAAGTATTGGATTTTCCTGCCATTTAAATTCTGGCATAGTCTTTATCGTCCTACCTTAATCGCCCTATGTTACTTGCTAGTGTTTATTTAACCGTGTTCAGAATAATGGTCTATAATAATAAATTCTATGACTTTTACATCTTTGCAGCACATCCAAATGAAACATAAATTGTATAACACCGATTCCTCACTTATCTTAAAATGTATGTTATCGAAATATAAATATGTTAGACAAATGTAAAATAGACCTTAAAAACATTATTATTCTTTATGCAAATAATTTAATCATAAGTATTGGATTTTCCTGACATTGAAATTCTGGCGTAGCCTATATCGTCCAAGCAGATAGTTCATTTTTTATTTGTTAATTTAAAATAAATATAAATATATACAAGCCTAAATTCGTTTTCGACTAAATAATTCAGGAACTGCACCTTTCCACACTGTTTTATCCGCATTATCTAACCGTCCATAACTTACCTCCAGCTCGATTGATTTTTCGTGTCACCCGGGCATGTATGGTTATTACCCCACATCCTCACCCTAGAAAAGCTCCACCCGTCGAGTTGCGCGGTATCGTTGCAAACACCGTCCACGATAGCGTTCACGAATGTGCCGCTGTCTACCGAGGGCTACCGAAAACGCCTTACGTTAGTTTCAAAAAATTTTTCACCGTGTTAAAAATAATAATTTATTATATTAAATTAAACAATTCAATGTCATTTTTCATTATTGCGGCACATCCATATGAAATATAAATTGTATAGCACTGAATCTTTGCGTATCTTAAAATGTGAGTAATGGAATTTTAAATATGGTTAACAAATAAAAAAACACTTTTATAAACATTATTATTTTTTACGCATATATGGTAATCATACGTATTGAATTTTCCTGAAATTTAAAATCAGGTATTTAATATATTGTCCATGCAGTTAGTTCGATTTTTATTCGTTATTTTTGTAAAAATATATATATATAAATACAAGCCTAAATTCATATTCGACTAAATAATTCGCGTTGCTATATATAAACTTGTCGAAAATGCCGGGCGTATTATTCAAGCTTAATTACAAATTATTTATACGATATAGTAGTAAACGTAACCCTCTACACCGCAACTGCACCCTTCCACTCTGTTTTATCCGCATTTTCTAACCGTCCAGAACACACGCCAGCTCGATCGATTTTCGTGCATGTATGTTTAGTACCCCACACCTCGCCATTGAGTAGCTCCACCCGTCGAGTTGCGCAGTATCGTTGCAAACCCCCTGTACTAGAGGGAGCGTTCACGGAGAAGCAGCAATCCGCCGTGTGCTATCGTTAATGCCTTTTGTTAGTTGTCGTTTTTTATATTACCGTGTTTTGTATAATGATTTATAATATTAAATTATTTTATTTATAGGTTTCTATATTTTTGCGGCACATTTAAATGAACTTATATTAGCATAACCCAGACACTCAAATCAAAAACTGTAAGTAATCCGAATCAAGTAATAGTAGACAATTATATTATAGACTTTTAAAAACAATTTTTTTTTTTTATTTAACATTTGATATTTTTTTAGTTACAATTGTACTTTTATGTATTTGTTATTCCTAAAATTTCTCTTTAGGAATAGCTTCTATCGTTTAATTAACCTGTACAATTTATAAGTAATAATCGTAAATCTTCCAGAACTCTCATCAACCTCGATTGATTTTTAATGTCATCCTAGCAAGTATGATTACATTCCCACACCCTCTCCCATGATTTGCTCCACCCATCTAGTTGCCCGAAATTATTGCAAAAACCGTCCACACGAATGAGTGAAGGGGCTGCATATGCTGATTGGCAGCCCGCTCACTTTCATACCAGTGAATAAGCTATGACGTATAATGTTCCAAAATCATAGTGCTCACTTTTTGTCATACGATAACTATCTCTGATCACGGGCCAAATTCTAGCGAATATTCCACTCCATAGTCATGGTAACGCTTCGATAGTATTTATGATTGTTCTTTCAGGAACACTGCGCAGGGATTTCGGCCAATTGACTGTGGATAGTTAATCGCTGTCTCTCGTAAATCTGTTTTCGCCGACCCGTACCACGAAGTTGACATTTCCTTGATTGACTGCCGTTCACATAATCCATGTCCAGCGAAACACCGTCTCTTTTTTTCAGTGCTACCAGAGCGATGCACTTGGCTACATTCCATACAGGTAATAATGTAATAACGATTTTATAATTTTGGTTTTTTTATCCCCTATATTTGGGCGATGTAATTTTCCGCTTATGGCTTTAGTTCGTCGTTACATTTTATTATTATTACATATCATTTTATATGATCTTTAAGATCATATTGATTTGAAATTTGCATATAATGTTTTTTTTTTTTTTTTTGATATTTCTTAATTAATTCCCGATTTATTTTTTTCAGCGGCACAAAAAACAAGATCCTACGAGTTGTATTTGTTTAAATACTACCAAGGGAATACTGGTCGTTGATTCAACGACGATTATATCTGGCTGCGTGTGTTTTTCAGAATTACTCCAGTCAACACATTGCCGGCAATTAGTGGGTTATTTGCAACAGCAGCTCTGACATCTTATCAACACAGGCAATCCTTATTGCCGATATTATATACGTCAAATGTAATTATTTACTGATTTGTACCTTACGGTTAGGTTTAAGTTTTACGTTAATTTAAGTATACTACTTACTGTGTACGGCACCTCGGCACCTGTCATTTCGATGATCTTTCCGTGCGCTACGGTGTGTAACCTTAAGTCCCTAGTCTGCTGTGTACTTTTTCTGTAGATAATTTAGTTTGATTTATGTATTTTTCATTTATTTTTGATTCTTTGTGCATTGATTCTCGGATAGGTATACAAGTATTTTTTTTTATAAATATTATACTGGATGATACAATAGACTTAATGGTTAATAATCAACTAAGTTGTTTGGTACGAAGAGGCTGACATTGTTAGCGTTAAATTGTCCTTAAGGTCCTCACACATATGGAATTTAGTATAAGAGACTATTCGTACCATTACAAGTTCGCTCAACACACTGTCGCACACCTTTGCTCCTGTACAGATATTTTTGTAGACATCTCAGTAGATCATCGTTTACATGTGTGGTTTGCCCAGCCTATAGGGGTGTATTATTTGGAAAGATGAACATCTACTTCTTGAGTTTTTTTAAAACAATTTCTCTTTAAGTAAAATTAGTTTTATTTGTATAATTTTTTTTTTTTTTAGTTTTCTTATATAATTTTTTAAATATTTTTATTTTCCTCTGCAATTCACTGTAATGGTATTTTTCTATCTGCAAAATGAATATCGCATCTTTGTCATACAAACATTTTCGTTTACCACAAATAAATAAATTAATAATTTTATTTCGTGATATCGAATCACATTACAATTAATTTTTAATATATGTGTATTTCTACGTTCACCTTGTTTGCTGTGTTTTTTCGGTGCAATAGGGAATTCAAAATCTACAGCTATATTAACATATTTACATGTAGTTATTTTTTATATTTGTTTATATACTTGTATCATTTTTTTTCTCGTTCAATTGTCATGTGTTTTTTGTAATCAACTGTCGAACATCTTTCGTGATTTTTAATGTACGGAGTGAAACCAGTTTTATTAATTTTTTTTAAGTCATACGATTTTTGTTCAATTTGTTCTTTTAGTTGTTTTGTTTTCACTATCCAAGTCTGTTTAATTTAATTGATTTAAGTTTATTCACTCTCTCCTTCTGCGGCGTTTATAGACTCCGCAGAAAAATGCGAAATTCGACCACCAGATGGTCTGATCGGCATGGTTCATCAACCAGGCCGCCCTGTGACGATAACAACTTTTTCCACAACGCCACTTACTACAAAATATACTATGGACACCTCAGACGCAAACACGTTAACGTTTACGGTGCCTTTTCAAGTTCAACCTACTTTATAGGTAGATGGGATATGAGCATTAGCTCTATTTATATGACTTGTGGCTATTCACAATGAAGAATCAGTATTATCTATAACACATAATCCACTCAAACACGATTTGAATGTTACATTATTTACTTTCTGGATCATTTCATTCAATACTTTACTACTGTTCCAATCGGTCAAATCTTTAGATGTCTCGATAAGTTCTTTACGTTTTGCGTTTTTGTTGTACTCTCTTTCTAATTTTTAATTGGTAAGTGATCTTGTAATTTTCAACTTTAGGAGGGTTTGTCTATTCCTTTTTGCCGCTGCAACAACGTCATTAGTCGGTTATTGTACAGCTTATTAAATGATAGATGATGATTTCAACCGCACCGAAAGAGTGATAATTTCTTCTAGAGTATCCTTAAATATTTCCCAGTTTGTTCTTTTAATGTCAGAAGATTTTTTTGTTCAGTCATTATAACGTTTAAGCTTTACAAAAAAAACACAGAAAACAAGCCTTTTATAACAAAAAATTTTAGTAGGTTAGACATCTTGTATGGATCAGTCGTCTAATAGGATAGCTTCCCGATAAATATAATGTATGCTTTGTAGAAGTTCGCTGATTAAAAATAAGCACGTTCTTTTTGAAAGATTAGTCCTGAATTCCTGAAAGAGCGTTTCGCGATGTAGTCACCGCCAACCATGATTTGTTATCCCAGTTTATGAATAAATTCAATAAAGATAATTCTATCTGAGCATTCATAAGGTGGGCAATAAATAGTTGTAACTGTGAGATTTATTTTTGAATCATTATTCCGAACAATTTTTAACTCCCTAATACTTGTATGTGTCCAAGTAAATAACATAAAATTTTATTTTTAAAACAGACCCATGTTTGAAAGGTATTTTTGAAATAAGAACAATATCAATATTTTTACTGTGCAAAAAATATTCGGGTTTTTATTTATGCTGGACTAACTTTTGGCGTTCCTAGCATCCCAAGTGTGCAGATCATAAAAATTTCACGTTTGCTATTAAAAATACTAAACGAAATTATATGATGTGATATTTATATTAATAATAGGAGGCTAAAATCGAGAAACTAAAAATATGCTAGATTTCCGAAGTGTTTTGTTGCATGACAGAGGAAACCAATTACCACAGGTTTATAAATGTAAAACTAAAGAGAATGTTTTACACATAAAATATTTTTGAACATTATTTTATTAGTCCTTTAACAGTATAAACTATGTAATTTTTTAGGAATAAATCAATAATTTCTTTAAAATGTATTTTTTTTTTTTTTTAAATAAACTACATTTAGAATAGATGAATATAACTTAAGATAAATATACATTTTATCCACTCAAATTGTTAGTAAATGTTCAACTCTTCGTTTTGCGTAGGGACGATACATAGAATTAATGACAGACAAATGTATTGGTTTATAATTATAATGCCACTGCTCATTTGTGCGCGGACCGCTACTTTTAAAATGAAAAGAAATGTCGTGAATTTTAAGACTACAGGCAAATAGGGTGGTAACCACTAAATCTCTTCTCCTCTACTCTTCCATTCTAAATGTTGTTCGTTGAATTTTGATCATTCATGAAGGGCTGTCAGTCAGCAATAGACCAGCCATTACTTGTATGCTTAATTTTGTAGTTTCTATCGTTTTTAATGACATTAATAAACCTTTAAATATAAAATGTATGAAGATAGCTTGGCATTAAATTATTATAAACATAATATTATTAGTAAGTAGACATTATAAAAATATTAAGTACAATTCATTTTTTTCAGTAATGTCAATCTAGCAATATTCAACATTAGCCGTCACATTCTAAGTTCAGTCATTGATATCACGCAATCTCAAATCCAGTACAAATTAATTATAAAATTTGAATATGCAAAAAATATCGTAAGTACAATTATATAGTAATCATTAATGATGTTTATATAATGTAACAATTATACTTGGATAATCAAAATGAATTATTACATTTTGTTATGTCGATAACAATTGATATAAAGAGTAAAAGTATATTTGTTGTAGTTATAAAGCGATTAATAATCTAGTCAAGTTAAGATTTAATTGTTTATTGATTTGAGTAAGGTATATTTAATTGATTATTTTAAATCAAATACTTATATTAGAGCAAATTTTATTTCAACAAAATTTATCTGCCCCAGCGCAAGGATAACCAAAACGAATGCTTAGAACCTTATGCCCAAACGAATATTGTAAGGGCCTCAAGCATCAGACTTACTTGTATTCTATTATGTTATACAACATATATTTACTCATACGTGGATGAACGTTGTTAATTTAATATTAATGCTCAATATTTTATTTTTTAAAAATAAATGTAAATTATTAATATTAATATACTGCGGTTGCAAACTTATCGGAAATATTTATATGATAATTGTGATATGAGCCGTAATAAACTAACTAAATCATACATGTTAAGCGGCCAATCTTTTATACAAAAAATAAGCTTTTCACCAGAAAAAATTTACAAAAACCAAAAATGCATAAAATTCTTCAATTTAATATATATCTGTAATCTACATACAACCTAACGTATAAAGTTACAGTTATTTCTTTTAAAACTGCCCGGGTTTGTTGCAATAATAGTCCGCAATCAACCGTATAATTACGATTACGCCTAATGTTAGTCGTCAGTTTCATGTCTTATTCGTGTTCAAAGTATTAATCTAAAAAATTATCTCATTCAGCTCTTCGATTCTATATCATTACGCAATTATCAATATGAATCAAAAATTACATAAAATCTTCATTTCATGAATCAAATACTGTGAGAAAAGGGTTATTTAAAAATAGTACAAAAGTATAAAAAAAATGCTGGCTTAGCATATATCGTTCATGTGACTAGTTCAATATTTAATTGTAAGGTAAAAATAAATATTAATATATAAAAGCCTAAATTCATTTTCGACTCAATTATTAGTGTTGCTATACGTATAGTTGATAAGTATGCCCGAGCGTATTAAACCAACAATAATTATCCGATACAGTAAAACACATCAATCCTACACCGCAACTGCACCCTTAAACACTGTTTTTTCCGCTTTTTCTAACCGTCCAGAACTTTCACCCAGCTCGATTGATTTTTCGTGTCACCCGGGAATGTATGGTTATTACCCCACACCCTCACCCTAGAAAAGCTCCACCCGTCGAGTTGCGCGGTATCGTTGCAAACACCGTCCACGAAAGTGAGCATTCACGGATGTGCCGCAGTCTACCGAGTGCTACCGTGAACACACTACGTTAGTTGCCCGTATTTATAAAACCGTGTTTTGAATAATAATTTTTAATATCAAATTGATCGATTCTATCAGTTTGACATTTTCGTGGCACATCCAAATGAAACAAAAATTGTATAACAACGACTCTTCGAATATCTTAAAATGTGAGTAATCGAAATTTAAATATGCTAGACAAATATAAAATAGACTTTTGGAAACATTATTATTTTTTATGTAAACAATGTAAACTTATGTATTTTATTATCCTGACATTTAAATTCTGGCGTAGCCTATATCGTCCAAGTAGATAGTTAATTTTTTAATTGTTAAGTAAAAATCAATATAAATGTATACAAGCCTAAATTCGTTTTCGACTAAATAATTCGTGTTCCTATATATATAATTGTCGAAATTGCCGGGCCTATTAATCCAGCTAAGTTACTCATTATTTTTACTATATAGTATAACATATAACCCCCTACACCGCAACTGTAACCTTCCACTCTGATTTATCCGCATTATCTAACCGTACAGAACTTACGCCCAGCTCGATTGATTTTTCGTGTCACCCGGGCATATAAGTTTTTTACCCCACACCCCCTCTATAGAAAAGCTCCACCCGTCGAGTTGCGCGGTATCGTTGCAAACACCGTCCACGAGAGTGAGCGTTCACGGATGTGCCGTAGTCTACCGAGTGCTACCCTGAGCGCATTACGTTAGTTGCCCGTATTTATTAAACAGTGTTTAGAATAATAATTTTTTATATTAAATTAATCAATTTGCTGACATTTAAATTTTTGCGTCACATCCAAATGAAACAAAAATTGTATAACAACGACTCTTCCAATATCTTAAAATGTGAGTAATCGAAATTTAAATATGCTAGACAAATATAAAATTGACTTTTGAAAACATTATTATTTTTTACGCAAATAATGTAATCTTATGTATTGGATTTTCCTGATATTTAATCCAGGCATTTAATATATCGTCCATGCAGCTAGTTTGATTTTTATTTGTTATTTTTGAAAGAATAAATATAAATATATACATGCCAAAATTCGTTATCGACTAAATAATTCGCGTTGTTATATATATATAGTTGTCGAGATTGCCGGGCCTATTAATCCAACTAAGTTACACATTATTTATACTATATAGCAATACATGTAACCCCCTACACCGCAACTGCACATTTCAACTCTGTTTTATCCGCATTTTATAACCGTCCAGAACACGCGCCAGCTCGATTGATTTTTCGTGTCACCCGGGCATGTATGTATATTTCCCCACACCCTCACCCACGAGTAGCTCCACCCGTCGAGTTGCGCAGTATCGTTGCAAACACCGTGCACAAGAGGGAGCGTTCACGGAAAGGCCGCAGTCTACCGAGTGCTTCCGTAAACGCATTACGTTAGTTGCCGTATTTATTTAACCGTGTTTTGAATAATAATTTTTAATATCAGATTAATCGATTCTAACAGTTTTACATTTTCGTGGCACGTCCAAATGAAACAAAAATTGTATAACAACGACTCTTCGAATATCTTAAAATGTGAGTAATCGAAATTTAAATATGCTAGACAAATATAAAATTGACTTTTGAAAACATTATTATTTTTTACGCAAATAATGTAAACTAATGTATTGAATTTTCCTTAAATTTTAATTTAGGCAGTTAATATATCGTCCATGCAGCTAGTTTGATTTTTATTTGTTATTTTTGAAAGAATAAATATAAATATATACAAGCCAAAATTCGTTATCGACTAAATAATTCGCGTTGCTATATGTATATATAGTTGTCGAGATTGCCGGGCGTAAAATTCAAGCTAAGTTACACATTATTTATACTATATAGTAATACACGTAACCCCCTACACCACAACTGCACATTTCCACACTGTTTTATCTGCATTTTATAACCGTCCAGATCACGCGCCAGCTCGATTGATTTTTCGTTTCACCCTGGCATGTATGTTTATTACCTCACACCCTCTCTATAGAAAAGCTCCACCCGTCGAGTTGCGCAGTATCGTTGCAAACACCGTGCACGAGAGGGAGCGTTCACGGAAGGGCCGCAGTCTACCGAGTGCTACCGTGAACACACTACGTTAGTTGCCCGTATTTATTAAACCGTGTTTAGAATAATAATTTTTTATATTAAATTAATCAATTTCCTGACATTTAAATTTTTGCGTCACATCCAAATGAAACAAAAATTGTATAACAACGACTCTGCGAATATCTTAAAATGTGAGTAATCGAAATTTAAATATGCTAGACAAATATAAAATTGACTTTTGAAAACATTATTGTTTTTTACGCAAATAATGTAATCTTATGTATTAGATTTTCCTGATATTTAATCCAGGCATTTAATATATCGTCCATGCAGCTAGTTTGATTTTTATTTGTTATTTTTGAAAGAATAAATATAAATATATACAAGCCAAAATTCGTTATCGACTAAATAATTCGCGTTGCTATATATATATATAGTTGTCGAGATTGCCATGCGTAAAATTCCAGCTATGTTACACATTATTTATACTATATAGTAATACATGTAACCCCCTACACTGCAACTGCAACCTTCCACTCTTATTTATCCGCATTATCTAACCGTACAGAACTTACGCCCAGCTCGATTGATTTTTCGTGTCACCCGGGCATGTATGTTTATTACCTCACACCCTCTCTATAGAAAAGCTCCACCCGTCGAGTTGCGCAGTATCGTTGCAAACACCGTGCACGAGAGGGAGCGTTCACGGAAGGGCCGCAGTCTACCGAGTGCTACCGTGAACACACTACGTTAGTTGCCCGTATTTATTAAACCGTGTTTTGAATAATAATTTATAATATCAAATTGATCGATTTCCTGACATTTAAATTTTTGCGTCACATCCAAATGAAACAAAAATTGTATAACAACGACTCTTCGAATATCTTAAAATGTGAGTAATCGAAATATTAATATGTTAGACAAATATAAAATAGACTTTTGAAAACATTATTATTTTTTACGCAAATAATGTAAACTTATGTATTGAATTTTCCTTAAATTTTAATTTAGGCAGTTAATATATCGTCCATGCAGCTAGTTTGATTTTTATTTGTTATTTTTGAAAGAATAAATATAAATATATACATGCCAAAATTCGTTATCGACTAAATAATTCGCGTTGCTATATATATATATATAGTTGTCGAGATTGCCGGGCGTAAAATTCAAGCTAAGTTACACATTATTTATACTATATAGTAATACACGTAACCCCCTACACTACAACTGCACACTTCCACACTGTTTTATCCGCATTTTATAACCGTCCAGAACACGCGCCAGCTCGATTGATTTTTCGTTTCACCCGGGCATGTATGTTTATTACCTCACACCCTCTCTATAGAAAAGCTCCACCCGTCGAGTTGCGCAGTATCGTTGCAAACACCGTGCACGAGAGGGAGCGTTCGCGGAAGGGCCGCAGTCTACCGAGTGCTACCGTGAACACACTACGTTAGTTGCCCGTATTTATTAAACCGTGTTTTGAATAATAATTTTTAATATCAAATTGATCGATTTCCTGACATTTAAATTTTTGCGTCACATCCAAATGAAACAAAAATTGTATAACAACGACTCTTCGAATATCTTAAAATGTGAGTAATCGAAATATTAATATGTTAGACAAATATAAAATAGACTTTTGAAAACATTATTATTTTTTATGCATATAATGTAAACTTATGTATTTTATTATCCTGACATTTAAATTCTGGCGTAGCCTATATCGTCCAAGTAGATAGTTCATTTTTTATTTGTTAAGTAAAAATCAATATAAATGTATACAAGCCTAAATTCGTTTTCGACTAAATAATTGTTGTTCCTATATATATACTTGTCGAAATTGCCGGGCCTATTAATCCAGCTCAGTTACACATTTATACTATATAGTAATACATGTAACCCCCTGCACCGCAACTGTAACCTTCCACTCTGATTTATCCGCATTATCTAACCGTACAGAACTTACGCCCAGCTCGATTGATTTTTCGTTTCACCCTGGCATGTATGTTTATTACCTCACACCCTCTCTATAGAAAAGCTCCACCCGTCGAGTTGCGCGGAATCGTTGCAAACACCGTCCACGAGGATGAGCGTTCACGGATGTGCCGTAGTCTACCGAGTGCTACCCTGAGCGCATTACGTTAGTTGCCCGTATTTATTAAACAGTGTTTAGAATAATAATTTTTTATATTAAATTAATCAATTTGCTGACATTTAAATTTTTGCGTCACATCCAAATGAAACAAAAATTGTATAACAACGACTCTTCGAATATCTTAAAATGTGAGTAATCGAAATTTAAATATGCTAGACAAATATAAAATTGACTTTTGAAAACATTATTATTTTTTACGCAAATAATGTAATCTTATGTATTGGATTTTCCTGATATTTAATCCAGGCATTTAATATATCGTCCATGCAGCTAGTTTGATTTTTATTTGTTATTTTTGAAAGAATAAATATAAATATATAAAAGCCTAAATTCGTTATCGACTAAATAATTCGCTATGCTATATATATATAGTTGTCGAGATTGCCATGCGTAAAATTCCAGCTATGTTACACATTATTTATACTATATAGTAATACATGTAACCCCCTACACCGCAACTGCAACCTTCCACTCTGATTTATCCGCATTATTTAACCGTACAGAACTTACGCCCAGCTCGATTGATTTTTCGTGTCACCCGGGCATGTATGTTTATTACCCCACACCCTCACCCACGAGTAGCTCCACCCGTCGAGTTGCGCAGTATCGTTGCAAACACCGTGCACGAGAGGGAGCGTTCACGGAAGGGCCGCAGTCTACCGAGTGCTACCGTGAACACACTACGTTAGTTGCCCGTATTTATTAAACCGTGTTTTGAATAATAATTTATAATATCAAATTGATCGATTTCCTGACATTTAAATTTTTGCGTCACATCCAAATGAAACAAAAATTGTATAACAACGACTCTTCGAATATCTTAAAATGTGAGTAATCGAAATATTAATATGTTAGACAAATATAAAATAGACTTTTGAAAACATTATTATTTTTTACGCAAATAATGTAAACTTATGTATTGAATTTTCCTTAAATTTTAATTTAGGCAGTTAATATATCGTCCATGCAGCTAGTTTGATTTTTATTTGTTATTTTTGAAAGAATAAATATAAATATATACATGCCAAAATTCGTTATCGACTAAATAATTCGCGTTGTTATATATATATAGTTGTCGAGATTGCCGGGCCTATTAATCCAACTAAGTTACACATTATTTATACTATATAGCAATACATGTAACCCCCTACACCGCAACTGCACATTTCAACTCTGTTTTATCCGCATTTTATAACCGTCCAGAACACGCGCCAGCTCGATTGATTTTTCGTGTCACCCGGGCATGTATGTATATTTCCCCACACCCTCACCCACGAGTAGCTCCACCCGTCGAGTTGCGCAGTATCGTTGCAAACACCGTGCACGAGAGGGAGCGTTCATGGAAAGGCCGCAGTCTACCGAGTGCTTCCGTAAACGCATTACGTTAGTTGCCGTATTTATTTAACCGTGTTTTGAATAATAATTTTTAATATCAGATTAAACGATTCTAACAGTTTTACATTTTCGTGGCACGTCCAAATGAAACAAAAATTGTATAACAACGACTCTTCGAATATCTTAAAATGTGAGTAATCGAAATTTAAATATGCTAGACAAATATAAAATTGACTTTTGAAAACATTATTATTTTTTACGCAAATAATGTAAACTAATGTATTGAATTTTCCTTAAATTTTAATTTAGGCAGTTAATATATCGTCCATGCAGCTAGTTTGATTTTTATTTGTTATTTTTGAAAGAATAAATATAAATATATACAAGCCAAAATTCGTTATCGACTAAATAATTCGCGTTGCTATATGTATATATAGTTGTCGAGATTGCCGGGCGTAAAATTCAAGCTAAGTTACACATTATTTATACTATATAGTAATACACGTAACCCCCTACACCACAACTGCACATTTCCACACTGTTTTATCCGCATTTTATAACCGTCCAGATCACGTGCCAGCTCGATTGATTTTTCGTTTCACCCTGGCATGTATGTTTATTACCTCACACCCTCTCTATAGAAAAGCTCCACCCGTCGAGTTGCGCAGTATCGTTGCAAACACCGTGCACGAGAGGGAGCGTTCACGGAAGGGCCGCAGTCTACCGAGTGCTACCGTGAACACACTACGTTAGTTGCCCGTATTTATTAAACCGTGTTTAGAATAATAATTTTTTATATTAAATTAATCAATTTCCTGACATTTAAATTTTTGCGTCACATCCAAATGAAACAAAAATTGTATAACAACGACTCTGCGAATATCTTAAAATGTGAGTAATCGAAATTTAAATATGCTAGACAAATATAAAATTGACTTTTGAAAACATTATTGTTTTTTACGCAAATAATGTAATCTTATGTATTAGATTTTCCTGATATTTAATCCAGGCATTTAATATATCGTCCATGCAGCTAGTTTGATTTTTATTTGTTATTTTTGAAAGAATAAATATAAATATATACAAGCCAAAATTCGTTATCGACTAAATAATTCGCGTTGCTATATATATATATAGTTGTCGAGATTGCCATGCGTAAAATTCCAGCTATGTTACACATTATTTATACTATATAGTAATACATGTAACCCCCTACACTGCAACTGCAACCTTCCACTCTTATTTATCCGCATTATCTAACCGTACAGAACTTACGCCCAGCTCGATTGATTTTTCGTGTCACCCGGGCATGTATGTTTATTACCTCACACCCTCTCTATAGAAAAGCTCCACCCGTCGAGTTGCGCAGTATCGTTGCAAACACCGTGCACGAGAGGGAGCGTTCACGGAAGGGCCGCAGTCTACCGAGTGCTACCGTGAACACACTACGTTAGTTGCCCGTATTTATTAAACCGTGTTTTGAATAATAATTTATAATATCAAATTGATCGATTTCCTGACATTTAAATTTTTGCGTCACATCCAAATGAAACAAAAATTGTATAACAACGACTCTTCGAATATCTTAAAATGTGAGTAATCGAAATATTAATATGTTAGACAAATATAAAATAGACTTTTGAAAACATTATTATTTTTTACGCAAATAATGTAAACTTATGTATTGAATTTTCCTTAAATTTTAATTTAGGCAGTTAATATATCGTCCATGCAGCTAGTTTGATTTTTATTTGTTATTTTTGAAAGAATAAATATAAATATATACATGCCAAAATTCGTTATCGACTAAATAATTCGCGTTGCTATATATATATATATAGTTGTCGAGATTGCCGGGCGTAAAATTCAAGCTAAGTTACACATTATTTATACTATATAGTAATACACGTAACCCCCTACACTACAACTGCACACTTCCACACTGTTTTATCCGCATTTTATAACCGTCCAGAACACGCGCCAGCTCGATTGATTTTTCGTTTCACCCGGGCATGTATGTTTATTACCTCACACCCTCTCTATAGAAAAGCTCCACCCGTCGAGTTGCGCAGTATCGTTGCAAACACCGTGCACGAGAGGGAGCGTTCGCGGAAGGGCCGCAGTCTACCGAGTGCTACCGTGAACACACTACGTTAGTTGCCCGTATTTATTAAACCGTGTTTTGAATAATAATTTTTAATATCAAATTGATCGATTTCCTGACATTTAAATTTTTGCGTCACATCCAAATGAAACAAAAATTGTATAACAACGACTCTTCGAATATCTTAAAATGTGAGTAATCGAAATATTAATATGTTAGACAAATATAAAATAGACTTTTGAAAACATTATTATTTTTTATGCATATAATGTAAACTTATGTATTTTATTATCCTGACATTTAAATTCTGGCGTAGCCTATATCGTCCAAGTAGATAGTTCATTTTTTATTTGTTAAGTAAAAATCAATATAAATGTATACAAGCCTAAATTCGTTTTCGACTAAATAATTGTTGTTCCTATATATATACTTGTCGAAATTGCCGGGCCTATTAATCCAGCTCAGTTACACATTTATACTATATAGTAATACATGTAACCCCCTGCACCGCAACTGTAACCTTCCACTCTGATTTATCCGCATTATCTAACCGTACAGAACTTACGCCCAGCTCGATTGATTTTTCGTTTCACCCTGGCATGTATGTTTATTACCTCACACCCTCTCTATAGAAAAGCTCCACCCGTCGAGTTGCGCGGAATCGTTGCAAACACCGTCCACGAGGATGAGCGTTCACGGATGTGCCGTAGTCTACCGAGTGCTACCCTGAGCGCATTACGTTAGTTGCCCGTATTTATTAAACAGTGTTTAGAATAATAATTTTTTATATTAAATTAATCAATTTGCTGACATTTAAATTTTTGCGTCACATCCAAATGAAACAAAAATTGTATAACAACGACTCTTCGAATATCTTAAAATGTGAGTAATCGAAATTTAAATATGCTAGACAAATATAAAATTGACTTTTGAAAACATTATTATTTTTTACGCAAATAATGTAATCTTATGTATTGGATTTTCCTGATATTTAATCCAGGCATTTAATATATCGTCCATGCAGCTAGTTTGATTTTTATTTGTTATTTTTGAAAGAATAAATATAAATATATAAAAGCCTAAATTCGTTATCGACTAAATAATTCGCTATGCTATATATATATAGTTGTCGAGATTGCCATGCGTAAAATTCCAGCTATGTTACACATTATTTATACTATATAGTAATACATGTAACCCCCTACACCGCAACTGCAACCTTCCACTCTGATTTATCCGCATTATTTAACCGTACAGAACTTACGCCCAGCTCGATTGATTTTTCGTGTCACCCGGGCATGTATGTTTATTACCCCACACCCTCACCCACGAGTAGCTCCACCCGTCGAGTTGCGCAGTATCGTTGCAAACACCGTGCACGAGAGGGAGCGTTCACGGAAGGGCCGCAGTCTACCGAGTGCTACCGTGAACACACTACGTTAGTTGCCCGTATTTATTAAACCGTGTTTTGAATAATAATTTATAATATCAAATTGATCGATTTCCTGACATTTAAATTTTTGCGTCACATCCAAATGAAACAAAAATTGTATAACAACGACTCTTCGAATATCTTAAAATGTGAGTAATCGAAATATTAATATGTTAGACAAATATAAAATAGACTTTTGAAAACATTATTATTTTTTACGCAAATAATGTAAACTTATGTATTGAATTTTCCTTAAATTTTAATTTAGGCAGTTAATATATCGTCCATGCAGCTAGTTTGATTTTTATTTGTTATTTTTGAAAGAATAAATATAAATATATACATGCCAAAATTCGTTATCGACTAAATAATTCGCGTTGTTATATATATATAGTTGTCGAGATTGCCGGGCCTATTAATCCAACTAAGTTACACATTATTTATACTATATAGCAATACATGTAACCCCCTACACCGCAACTGCACATTTCAACTCTGTTTTATCCGCATTTTATAACCGTCCAGAACACGCGCCAGCTCGATTGATTTTTCGTGTCACCCGGGCATGTATGTATATTTCCCCACACCCTCACCCACGAGTAGCTCCACCCGTCGAGTTGCGCAGTATCGTTGCAAACACCGTGCACGAGAGGGAGCGTTCATGGAAAGGCCGCAGTCTACCGAGTGCTTCCGTAAACGCATTACGTTAGTTGCCGTATTTATTTAACCGTGTTTTGAATAATAATTTTTAATATCAGATTAAACGATTCTAACAGTTTTACATTTTCGTGGCACGTCCAAATGAAACAAAAATTGTATAACAACGACTCTTCGAATATCTTAAAATGTGAGTAATCGAAATTTAAATATGCTAGACAAATATAAAATTGACTTTTGAAAACATTATTATTTTTTACGCAAATAATGTAAACTAATGTATTGAATTTTCCTTAAATTTTAATTTAGGCAGTTAATATATCGTCCATGCAGCTAGTTTGATTTTTATTTGTTATTTTTGAAAGAATAAATATAAATATATACAAGCCAAAATTCGTTATCGACTAAATAATTCGCGTTGCTATATGTATATATAGTTGTCGAGATTGCCGGGCGTAAAATTCAAGCTAAGTTACACATTATTTATACTATATAGTAATACACGTAACCCCCTACACCACAACTGCACATTTCCACACTGTTTTATCCGCATTTTATAACCGTCCAGATCACGTGCCAGCTCGATTGATTTTTCGTTTCACCCTGGCATGTATGTTTATTACCTCACACCCTCTCTATAGAAAAGCTCCACCCGTCGAGTTGCGCAGTATCGTTGCAAACACCGTGCACGAGAGGGAGCGTTCACGGAAGGGCCGCAGTCTACCGAGTGCTACCGTGAACACACTACGTTAGTTGCCCGTATTTATTAAACCGTGTTTAGAATAATAATTTTTTATATTAAATTAATCAATTTCCTGACATTTAAATTTTTGCGTCACATCCAAATGAAACAAAAATTGTATAACAACGACTCTGCGAATATCTTAAAATGTGAGTAATCGAAATTTAAATATGCTAGACAAATATAAAATTGACTTTTGAAAACATTATTGTTTTTTACGCAAATAATGTAATCTTATGTATTAGATTTTCCTGATATTTAATCCAGGCATTTAATATATCGTCCATGCAGCTAGTTTGATTTTTATTTGTTATTTTTGAAAGAATAAATATAAATATATACAAGCCAAAATTCGTTATCGACTAAATAATTCGCGTTGCTATATATATATATAGTTGTCGAGATTGCCATGCGTAAAATTCCAGCTATGTTACACATTATTTATACTATATAGTAATACATGTAACCCCCTACACTGCAACTGCAACCTTCCACTCTTATTTATCCGCATTATCTAACCGTACAGAACTTACGCCCAGCTCGATTGATTTTTCGTGTCACCCGGGCATGTATCTTTATTACCTCACACCCTCTCTATAGAAAAGCTCCACCCGTCGAGTTGCGCAGTATCGTTGCAAACACCGTGCACGAGAGGGAGCGTTCACGGAAGGGCCGCAGTCTACCGAGTGCTACCGTGAACACACTACGTTAGTTGCCCGTATTTATTAAACCGTGTTTTGAATAATAATTTATAATATCAAATTGATCGATTTCCTAACATTTAAATTTTTGCGTCACATCCAAATGAAACAAAAATTGTATAACAACGACTCTGCGAATATCTTAAAATGTGAGTAATCGAAATTTAAATATGCTAGACAAATATAAAATTGACTTTTGAAAACATTATTATTTTTTACGCAAATAATGTAATCTTATGTATTGGATTTTCCTGATATTTAATCCAGGCATTTAATATATCGTCCATGCAGCTAGTTTGATTTTTATTTGTTATTTTTGAAAGAATAAATATAAATATATACAAGCCAAAATTCGTTATCGACTAAATAATTCGCGTTGCTATATATATAAAGAGTTGTCGAGATTGCCATGCGTAAAATTCCAGCTATGTTACACATTATTTATACTATATAGTAATACATGTAACCCCCTACACTGCAGCTGCAACCTTCCACTCTGATTTATCCGCATTATCTAACCGTACAGAACTTACGCCCAGCTCGATTGATTTTTCGTGTCACCCGGGCATGTATGTTTATTACCTCACACCCTCTCTATAGAAAAGCTCCACCCGTCGAGTTGCGCAGTATCGTTGCAAACACCGTGCACGAGAGGGAGCGTTCACGGAAGGGCCGCAGTCTACCGAGTGCTACCGTGAACACACTACGTTAGTTGCCCGTATTTATTAAACCGTGTTTAGAATAATAATTTTTTATATTAAATTAATCAATTTCCTGACATTTAAATTTTTGCGTCACATCCAAATGAAACAAAAATTGTATAACAACGACTCTGCGAATATCTTAAAATGTGAGTAATCGAAATTTAAATATGCTAGACAAATATAAAATTGACTTATGAAAACATTATTATTTTTTACGCAAATAATGTAATCTTATGTATTGGATTTTCCTGATATTTAATCCAGGCATTTAATATATCGTCCATGCAGCTAGTTTGATTTTTATTTGTTATTTTTGAAAGAATAAATATAAATATATACAAGCCAAAATTCGTTATCGACTAAATAATTCGCGTTGCTATATATATATATAGTTGTCGAGATTGCCATGCGTAAAATTCCAGCTATGTTACACATTATTTATACTATATAGTGATACATGTAACCCCCTACACAGCAACTGCAACCTTCCACTCTTATTTATCCGCATTATCTAACCGTACAGAACTTACGCCCAGCTCGATTGATTTTTCGTGTCACCCGGGCATGTATGTTTATTACCCCACACCCTCACCCACGAGTAGCTCCACCCGTCGAGTTGCACAGTATCGTTGCAAACACCGTGCACGAGAGGGAGCGTTCACGGAAGGGTCGTAGTCTACCGAGTGCTACCCTGAGCGCATTACGTTAGTTGCCCGTATTTATTAAACCGTGTTTTGAAAAATAATTTTTAATATCAAATTGAACGATTCTATCAGTTTGACATTTTCGTGGCACATCCAAATGAAACAAAAATTGTATAACAACGACTCTTCGAATATCTTAAAATGTGAGTAATCGAAATTTAAATATGCTGGACAAATATAAAATTGACTTTTGAAAACATTATTATTTTTTACGCAAATAATGTAAACTTATGTATTGAATTTTCCTTAAATTTTAATTTAGGCAGTTAATATATCGTCCATGCAGCTAGTTTGATTTTTATTTGTTATTTTTGAAAGAATAAATATAAATATATACATGCCAAAATTCGTTATCGACTAAATAATTCGCGTTGTTATATATATATAGTTGTCGAGATTGCCGGGCCTATTAATCCAGCTAAGTTACACATTATTTATACTATATAGCAATACACGTAACCCCCTACACCGCAACTGCACATTTCAACTCTGTTTTATCCGCATTTTATAACCGTCCAGAACACGCGCCAGCTCGATTGATTTTTCGTGTCACCCGGGCATGTATGTATATTTCCCCACACCCTCACCCGCGAGTAGCTCCACCCGTCGAGTTGCGTAGTATCGTTGCAAACACCGTGCACGAGAGGGAGCGTTCACGGAAAGGCCGCAGTCTACCGAGTGCTTCCGTAAACGCATTACGTTAGTTGCCGTATTTATTTAACCGTGTTTTGAATAATAATTTTTAATATCAGATTAATCGATTCTAACAGTTTTACATTTTCGTGGCACGTCCAAATGAAACAAAAATTGTATAACAACGACTCTTCGAATATCTTAAAATGTGAGTAATCGAAATTTAAATATGCTACACAAATATAAAATTGACTTTTGAAAACATTATTATTATTTACGCAAATAATGTAAACTTATGTATTGAATTTTCCTTAAATTTTAATTTAGGCATTTAATATATCGTCCATGCAGCTAGTTTGATTTTTATTTGTTATTTTTGAAAGAATAAATATAAATATATACAAGCCAAAATTCGTTATCGACTAAATAATTCGCGTTGCTATATATATATATATAGTTGTCGAGATTGCCGGGCGTAAAATTCAAGCTAAGTTACACATTATTTATACTATATAGTAATACACGTAACCCCCTACACTACAACTGCACATTTCCACACTGTTTTATCCGCATTTTATAACCGTCCAGAACACGCGCCAGCTCGATTGATTTTTCGTTTCACCCGGGCATGTATGTTTATTACCTCACACCCTCTCTATAGAAAAGCTCCACCCGTCGAGTTGCGCAGTATCGTTGCAAACACCGTGCACGAGAGGGAGCGTTCACGGAAGGGCCGCAGTCTACCGAGTGCTACCGTGAACACACTACGTTAGTTGCCCGTATTTATTAAACCGTGTTTAGAATAATAATTTTTTATATTAAATTAATCAATTTCCTGACATTTAAATTTTTGCGTCACATCCAAATGAAACAAAAATTGTATAACAACGACTCTGCGAATATCTTAAAATGTGAGTAATCGAAATTTAAATATGCTAGACAAATATAAAATTGACTTTTGAAAACATTATTGTTTTTTACGCAAATAATGTAATCTTATGTATTAGATTTTCCTGATATTTAATCCAGGCATTTAATATATCGTCCATGCAGCTAGTTTGATTTTTATTTGTTATTTTTGAAAGAATAAATATAAATATATACAAGCCAAAATTCGTTATCGACTAAATAATTCGCGTTGCTATATATATATATAGTTGTCGAGATTGCCATGCGTAAAATTCCAGCTATGTTACACATTATTTATACTATATAGTAATACATGTAACCCCCTACACTGCAACTGCAACCTTCCACTCTTATTTATCCGCATTATCTAACCGTACAGAACTTACGCCCAGCTCGATTGATTTTTCGTGTCACCCGGGCATGTATCTTTATTACCTCACACCCTCTCTATAGAAAAGCTCCACCCGTCGAGTTGCGCAGTATCGTTGCAAACACCGTGCACGAGAGGGAGCGTTCACGGAAGGGCCGCAGTCTACCGAGTGCTACCGTGAACACACTACGTTAGTTGCCCGTATTTATTAAACCGTGTTTTGAATAATAATTTATAATATCAAATTGATCGATTTCCTGACATTTAAATTTTTGCGTCACATCCAAATGAAACAAAAATTGTATAACAACGACTCTTCGAATATCTTAAAATGTGAGTAATCGAAATATTAATATGTTAGACAAATATAAAATAGACTTTTGAAAACATTATTATTTTTTACGCAAATAATGTAAACTTATGTATTGAATTTTCCTTAAATTTTAATTTAGGCAGTTAATATATCGTCCATGCAGCTAGTTTGATTTTTATTTGTTATTTTTGAAAGAATAAATATAAATATATACATGCCAAAATTCGTTATCGACTAAATAATTCGCGTTGCTATATATATATATATAGTTGTCGAGATTGCCGGGCGTAAAATTCAAGCTAAGTTACACATTATTTATACTATATAGTAATACACGTAACCCCCTACACTACAACTGCACATTTCCACACTGTTTTATCCGCATTTTATAACCGTCCAGAACACGCGCCAGCTCGATTGATTTTTCGTTTCACCCGGGCATGTATGTTTATTACCTCACACCCTCTCTATAGAAAAGCTCCACCCGTCGAGTTGCGCAGTATCGTTGCAAACACCGTGCACGAGAGGGAGCGTTCACGGAAGGGCCGCAGTCTACCGAGTGCTACCGTGAACACACTACGTTAGTTGCCCGTATTTATTAAACCGTGTTTTGAATAATAATTTATAATATCAAATTGATCGATTTCCTGACATTTAAATTTTTGCGTCACATCCAAATGAAACAAAAATTGTATAACAACGACTCTTCGAATATCTTAAAATGTGAGTAATCGAAATATTAATATGTTAGACAAATATAAAATAGACTTTTGAAAACATTATTATTTTTTACGCAAATAATGTAAACTTATGTATAGAATTTTCCTTAAATTTTAATTTAGGCAGTTAATATATCGTCCATGCAGCTAGTTTGATTTTTATTTGTTATTTTTGAAAGAATAAATATAAATATATACATGCCAAAATTCGTTATCGACTAAATAATTCGCGTTGCTATATATATATATATAGTTGTCGAGATTGCCGGGCGTAAAATTCAAGCTAAGTTACACATTATTTATACTATATAGTAATACACGTAACCCCCTACACTACAACTGCACATTTCCACACTGTTTTATCCGCATTTTATAACCGTCCAGAACACGCGCCAGCTCGATTGATTTTTCGTTTCACCCGGGCATGTATGTTTATTACCTCACACCCTCTCTATAGAAAAGCTCCACCCGTCGAGTTGCGCAGTATCGTTGCAAACACCGTGCACGAGAGGGAGCGTTCGCGGAAGGGCCGCAGTCTACCGAGTGCTACCGTGAACACACTACGTTAGTTGCCCGTATTTATTAAACCGTGTTTTGAATAATAATTTTTAATATCAAATTGATCGATTTCCTGACATTTAAATTTTTGCGTCACATCCAAATGAAACAAAAATTGTATAACAACGACTCTTCGAATATCTTAAAATGTGAGTAATCGAAATATTAATATGTTAGACAAATATAAAATAGACTTTTGAAAACATTATTATTTTTTATGCATATAATGTAAACTTATGTATTTTATTATCCTGACATTTAAATTCTGGCGTAGCCTATATCGTCCAAGTAGATAGTTCATTTTTTATTTGTTAAGTAAAAATCAATATAAATGTATACAAGCCTAAATTCGTTTTCGACTAAATAATTGTTGTTCCTATATATATACTTGTCGAAATTGCCGGGCCTATTAATCCAGCTCAGTTACACATTTATACTATATAGTAATACATGTAACCCCCTGCACCGCAACTGTAACCTTCCACTCTGATTTATCCGCATTATCTAACCGTACAGAACTTACGCCCAGCTCGATTGATTTCTCGTTTCACCCTGGCATGTATGTTTATTACCTCACACCCTCTCTATAGAAAAGCTCCACCCGTCGAGTTGCGCAGTATCGTTGCAAACACCGTGCACGAGAGGGAGCGTTCACGGAAGGGCCGCAGTCTACCGAGTGCTACCGTGAACACACTACGTTAGTTGCCCGTATTTATTAAACCGTGTTTAGAATAATAATTTTTTATATTAAATTAATCAATTTCCTGACATTTAAATTTTTGCGTCACATCCAAATGAAACAAAAATTGTATAACAACGACTCTGCGAATATCTTAAAATGTGAGTAATCGAAATTTAAATATGCTAGACAAATATAAAATTGACTTTTGAAAACATTATTGTTTTTTACGCAAATAATGTAATCTTATGTATTAGATTTTCCTGATATTTAATCCAGGCATTTAATATATCGTCCATGCAGCTAGTTTGATTTTTATTTGTTATTTTTGAAAGAATAAATATAAATATATACAAGCCAAAATTCGTTATCGACTAAATAATTCGCGTTGCTATATATATATATAGTTGTCGAGATTGCCATGCGTAAAATTCCAGCTATGTTACACATTATTTATACTATATAGTAATACATGTAACCCCCTACACTGCAACTGCAACCTTCCACTCTTATTTATCCGCATTATCTAACCGTACAGAACTTACGCCCAGCTCGATTGATTTTTCGTGTCACCCGGGCATGTATCTTTATTACCTCACACCCTCTCTATAGAAAAGCTCCACCCGTCGAGTTGCGCAGTATCGTTGCAAACACCGTGCACGAGAGGGAGCGTTCACGGAAGGGCCGCAGTCTACCGAGTGCTACCGTGAACACACTACGTTAGTTGCCCGTATTTATTAAACCGTGTTTTGAATAATAATTTATAATATCAAATTGATCGATTTCCTGACATTTAAATTTTTGCGTCACATCCAAATGAAACAAAAATTGTATAACAACGACTCTTCGAATATCTTAAAATGTGAGTAATCGAAATATTAATATGTTAGACAAATATAAAATAGACTTTTGAAAACATTATTATTTTTTACGCAAATAATGTAAACTTATGTATTGAATTTTCCTTAAATTTTAATTTAGGCAGTTAATATATCGTCCATGCAGCTAGTTTGATTTTTATTTGTTATTTTTGAAAGAATAAATATAAATATATACATGCCAAAATTCGTTATCGACTAAATAATTCGCGATGCTATATATATATATATAGTTGTCGAGATTGCCGGGCGTAAAATTCAAGCTAAGTTACACATTATTTATACTATATAGTAATACACGTAACCCCCTACACTACAACTGCACATTTCCACACTGTTTTATCCGCATTTTATAACCGTCCAGAACACGCGCCAGCTCGATTGATTTTTCGTTTCACCCGGGCATGTATGTTTATTACCTCACACCCTCTCTATAGAAAAGCTCCACCCGTCGAGTTGCGCAGTATCGTTGCAAACACCGTGCACGAGAGGGAGCGTTCGCGGAAGGGCCGCAGTCTACCGAGTGCTACCGTGAACACACTACGTTAGTTGCCCGTATTTATTAAACCGTGTTTTGAATAATAATTTTTAATATCAAATTGATCGATTTCCTGACATTTAAATTTTTGCGTCACATCCAAATGAAACAAAAATTGTATAACAACGACTCTTCGAATATCTTAAAATGTGAGTAATCGAAATATTAATATGTTAGACAAATATAAAATAGACTTTTGAAAACATTATTATTTTTTATGCATATAATGTAAACTTATGTATTTTATTATCCTGACATTTAAATTCTGGCGTAGCCTATATCGTCCAAGTAGATAGTTCATTTTTTATTTGTTAAGTAAAAATCAATATAAATGTATACAAGCCTAAATTCGTTTTCGACTAAATAATTGTTGTTCCTATATATATACTTGTCGAAATTGCCGGGCCTATTAATCCAGCTCAGTTACACATTTATACTATATAGTAATACATGTAACCCCCTGCACCGCAACTGTAACCTTCCACTCTGATTTATCCGCATTATCTAACCGTACAGAACTTACGCCCAGCTCGATTGATTTCTCGTTTCACCCTGGCATGTATGTTTATTACCTCACACCCTCTCTATAGAAAAGCTCCACCCGTCGAGTTGCGCAGTATCGTTGCAAACACCGTGCACGAGAGGGAGCGTTCACGGAAGGGCCGCAGTCTACCGAGTGCTACCGTGAACACACTACGTTAGTTGCCCGTATTTATTAAACCGTGTTTAGAATAATAATTTTTTATATTAAATTAATCAATTTCCTGACATTTAAATTTTTGCGTCACATCCAAATGAAACAAAAATTGTATAACAACGACTCTGCGAATATCTTAAAATGTGAGTAATCGAAATTTAAATATGCTAGACAAATATAAAATTGACTTTTGAAAACATTATTGTTTTTTACGCAAATAATGTAATCTTATGTATTAGATTTTCCTGATATTTAATCCAGGCATTTAATATATCGTCCATGCAGCTAGTTTGATTTTTATTTGTTATTTTTGAAAGAATAAATATAAATATATACAAGCCAAAATTCGTTATCGACTAAATAATTCGCGTTGCTATATATATATATAGTTGTCGAGATTGCCATGCGTAAAATTCCAGCTATGTTACACATTATTTATACTATATAGTAATACATGTAACCCCCTACACTGCAACTGCAACCTTCCACTCTTATTTATCCGCATTATCTAACCGTACAGAACTTACGCCCAGCTCGATTGATTTTTCGTGTCACCCGGGCATGTATCTTTATTACCTCACACCCTCTCTATAGAAAAGCTCCACCCGTCGAGTTGCGCAGTATCGTTGCAAACACCGTGCACGAGAGGGAGCGTTCACGGAAGGGCCGCAGTCTACCGAGTGCTACCGTGAACACACTACGTTAGTTGCCCGTATTTATTAAACCGTGTTTTGAATAATAATTTATAATATCAAATTGATCGATTTCCTGACATTTAAATTTTTGCGTCACATCCAAATGAAACAAAAATTGTATAACAACGACTCTTCGAATATCTTAAAATGTGAGTAATCGAAATTTAAATATGCTGGACAAATATAAAATTGACTTTTGAAAACATTATTATTTTTTACGCAAATAATGTAAACTTATGTATTGAATTTTCCTTAAATTTTAATTTAGGCAGTTAATATATCGTCCATGCAGCTAGTTTGATTTTTATTTGTTATTTTTGAAAGAATAAATATAAATATATACATGCCAAAATTCGTTATCGACTAAATAATTCGCGTTGTTATATATATATAGTTGTCGAGATTGCCGGGCCTATTAATCCAGCTAAGTTACACATTATTTATACTATATAGCAATACACGTAACCCCCTACACCGCAACTGCACATTTCAACTCTGTTTTATCCGCATTTTATAACCGTCCAGAACACGCGCCAGCTCGATTGATTTTTCGTGTCACCCGGGCATGTATGTATATTTCCCCACACCCTCACCCGCGAGTAGCTCCACCCGTCGAGTTGCGTAGTATCGTTGCAAACACCGTGCACGAGAGGGAGCGTTCACGGAAAGGCCGCAGTCTACCGAGTGCTTCCGTAAACGCATTACGTTAGTTGCCGTATTTATTTAACCGTGTTTTGAATAATAATTTTTAATATCAGATTAATCGATTCTAACAGTTTTACATTTTCGTGGCACGTCCAAATGAAACAAAAATTGTATAACAACGACTCTTCGAATATCTTAAAATGTGAGTAATCGAAATTTAAATATGCTACACAAATATAAAATTGACTTTTGAAAACATTATTATTATTTACGCAAATAATGTAAACTTATGTATTGAATTTTCCTTAAATTTTAATTTAGGCATTTAATATATCGTCCATGCAGCTAGTTTGATTTTTATTTGTTATTTTTGAAAGAATAAATATAAATATATACAAGCCAAAATTCGTTATCGACTAAATAATTCGCGTTGCTATATATATATATATAGTTGTCGAGATTGCCGGGCGTAAAATTCAAGCTAAGTTACACATTATTTATACTATATAGTAATACACGTAACCCCCTACACTACAACTGCACATTTCCACACTGTTTTATCCGCATTTTATAACCGTCCAGAACACGCGCCAGCTCGATTGATTTTTCGTTTCACCCGGGCATGTATGTTTATTACCTCACACCCTCTCTATAGAAAAGCTCCACCCGTCGAGTTGCGCAGTATCGTTGCAAACACCGTGCACGAGAGGGAGCGTTCACGGAAGGGCCGCAGTCTACCGAGTGCTACCGTGAACACACTACGTTAGTTGCCCGTATTTATTAAACCGTGTTTTGAATAATAATTTTTAATATCAAATTGATCGATTTCCTGACATTTAAATTTTTGCGTCACATCCAAATGAAACAAAAATTGTATAACAACGACTCTTCGAATATCTTAAAATGTGAGTAATCGAAATATTAATATGTTAGACAAATATAAAATAGACTTTTGAAAACATTATTATTTTTTATGCATATAATGTAAACTTATGTATTTTATTATCCTGACATTTAAATTCTGGCGTAGCCTATATCGTCCAAGTAGATAGTTCATTTTTTATTTGTTAAGTAAAAATCAATATAAATGTATACAAGCCTAAATTCGTTTTCGACTAAATAATTGTTGTTCCTATATATATACTTGTCGAAATTGCCGGGCCTATTAATCCAGCTCAGTTACACATTTATACTATATAGTAATACATGTAACCCCCTGCACCGCAACTGTAACCTTCCACTCTGATTTATCCGCATTATCTAACCGTACAGAACTTACGCCCAGCTCGATTGATTTTTCGTGTCACCCGGGCATGTATGTTTATTACCTCACACCCTCTCTATAGAAAAGCTCCACCCGTCGAGTTGCGCAGTATCGTTGCAAACACCGTGCACGAGAGGGAGCGTTCACGGAAGGGCCGCAGTCTACCGAGTGCTACCGTGAACACACTACGTTAGTTGCCCGTATTTATTAAACCGTGTTTAGAATAATAATTTTTTATATTAAATTAATCAATTTCCTGACATTTAAATTTTTGCGTCACATCCAAATGAAACAAAAATTGTATAACAACGACTCTGCGAATATCTTAAAATGTGAGTAATCGAAATTTAAATATGCTAGACAAATATAAAATTGACTTATGAAAACATTATTATTTTTTACGCAAATAATGTAATCTTATGTATTGGATTTTCCTGATATTTAATCCAGGCATTTAATATATCGTCCATGCAGCTAGTTTGATTTTTATTTGTTATTTTTGAAAGAATAAATATAAATATATACAAGCCAAAATTCGTTATCGACTAAATAATTCGCGTTGCTATATATATATATAGTTGTCGAGATTGCCATGCGTAAAATTCCAGCTATGTTACACATTATTTATACTATATAGTAATACATGTAACCCCCTACACTGCAACTGCAACCTTCCACTCTTATTTATCCGCATTATCTAACCGTACAGAACTTACGCCCAGCTCGATTGATTTTTCGTGTCACCCGGGCATGTATGTTTATTACCCCACACCCTCACCCACGAGTAGCTCCACCCGTCGAGTTGCACAGTATCGTTGCAAACACCGTGCACGAGAGGGAGCGTTCACGGAAGGGTCGTAGTCTACCGAGTGCTACCCTGAGCGCATTACGTTTGTTGCCCGTATTTATTAAACCGTGTTTTGAAAAATAATTTTTAATATCAAATTGAACGATTCTATCAGTTTGACATTTTCGTGGCACATCCAAATGAAACAAAAATTGTATAACAACGACTCTTCGAATATCTTAAAATGTGAGTAATCGAAATTTAAATATGCTGGACAAATATAAAATTGACTTTTGAAAACATTATTATTTTTTACGCAAATAATGTAAACTTATGTATTGAATTTTCCTTAAATTTTAATTTAGGCAGTTAATATATCGTCCATGCAGCTAGTTTGATTTTTATTTGTTATTTTTGAAAGAATAAATATAAATATATACATGCCAAAATTCGTTATCGACTAAATAATTCGCGTTGTTATATATATATAGTTGTCGAGATTGCCGGGCCTATTAATCCAGCTAAGTTACACATTATTTATACTATATAGCAATACACGTAACCCCCTACACCGCAACTGCACATTTCAACTCTGTTTTATCCGCATTTTATAACCGTCCAGAACACGCGCCAGCTCGATTGATTTTTCGTGTCACCCGGGCATGTATGTATATTTCCCCACACCCTCACCCGCGAGTAGCTCCACCCGTCGAGTTGCGTAGTATCGTTGCAAACACCGTGCACGAGAGGGAGCGTTCACGGAAGGGCCGCAGTCTACCGAGTGCTACCGTGAACACACTACGTTAGTTGCCCGTATTTATTAAACCGTGTTTAGAATAATAATTTTTTATATTAAATTAATCAATTTCCTGACATTTAAATTTTTGCGTCACATCCAAATGAAACAAAAATTGTATAACAACGACTCTGCGAATATCTTAAAATGTGAGTAATCGAAATTTAAATATGCTAGACAAATATAAAATTGACTTATGAAAACATTATTATTTTTTACGCAAATAATGTAATCTTATGTATTGGATTTTCCTGATATTTAATCCAGGCATTTAATATATCGTCCATGCAGCTAGTTTGATTTTTATTTGTTATTTTTGAAAGAATAAATATAAATATATACAAGCCAAAATTCGTTATCGACTAAATAATTCGCGTTGCTATATATATATATAGTTGTCGAGATTGCCATGCGTAAAATTCCAGCTATGTTACACATTATTTATACTATATAGTAATACATGTAACCCCCTACACTGCAACTGCAACCTTCCACTCTTATTTATCCGCATTATCTAACCGTACAGAACTTACGCCCAGCTCGATTGATTTTTCGTGTCACCCGGGCATGTATGTTTATTACCCCACACCCTCACCCACGAGTAGCTCCACCCGTCGAGTTGCACAGTATCGTTGCAAACACCGTGCACGAGAGGGAGCGTTCACGGAAGGGTCGTAGTCTACCGAGTGCTACCCTGAGCGCATTACGTTAGTTGCCCGTATTTATTAAACCGTGTTTTGAAAAATAATTTTTAATATCAAATTGAACGATTCTATCAGTTTGACATTTTCGTGGCACATCCAAATGAAACAAAAATTGTATAACAACGACTCTTCGAATATCTTAAAATGTGAGTAATCGAAATTTAAATATGCTGGACAAATATAAAATTGACTTTTGAAAACATTATTATTTTTTATGCATATAATGTAAACTTATGTATTTTATTATCCTGACATTTAAATTCTGGCGTAGCCTATATCGTCCAAGTAGATAGTTCATTTTTTATTTGTTAAGTAAAAATCAATATAAATGTATACAAGCCTAAATTCGTTTTCGACTAAATAATTGTTGTTCCTATATATATACTTGTCGAAATTGCCGGGCCTATTAATCCAGCTCAGTTACACATTTATACTATATAGTAATACATGTAACCCCCTGCACCGCAACTGTAACCTTCCACTCTGATTTATCCGCATTATCTAACCGTACAGAACTTACGCCCAGCTCGATTGATTTTTCGTTTCACCCTGGCATGTATGTTTATTACCTCACACCCTCTCTATAGAAAAGCTCCACCCGTCGAGTTGCGCAGTATCGTTGCAAACACCGTGCACGAGAGGGAGCGTTCACGGAAGGGCCGCAGTCTACCGAGTGCTACCGTGAACACACTACGTTAGTTGCCCGTATTTATTAAACCGTGTTTAGAATAATAATTTTTTATATTAAATTAATCAATTTCCTGACATTTAAATTTTTGCGTCACATCCAAATGAAACAAAAATTGTATAACAACGACTCTGCGAATATCTTAAAATGTGAGTAATCGAAATTTAAATATGCTAGACAAATATAAAATTGACTTTTGAAAACATTATTATTTTTTACGCAAATAATGTAATCTTATGTATTGGATTTTCCTGATATTTAATCCAGGCATTTAATATATCGTCCATGCAGCTAGTTTGATTTTTATTTGTTATTTTTGAAAGAATAAATATAAATATATACAAGCCAAAATTCGTTATCGACTAAATAATTCGCGTTGCTATATATATAAAGAGTTGTCGAGATTGCCATGCGTAAAATTCCAGCTATGTTACACATTATTTATACTATATAGTAATACATGTAACCCCCTACACTGCAGCTGCAACCTTCCACTCTTATTTATCCGCATTATCTAACCGTACAGAACTTACGCCCAGCTCGATTGATTTTTCGTGTCACCCGGGCATGTATGTTTATTACCTCACACCCTCTCTATAGAAAAGCTCCACCCGTCGAGTTGCGCAGTATCGTTGCAAACACCGTGCACGAGAGGGAGCGTTCACGGAAGGGCCGCAGTCTACCGAGTGCTACCGTGAACACACTACGTTAGTTGCCCGTATTTATTAAACCGTGTTTAGAATAATAATTTTTTATATTAAATTAATCAATTTCCTGACATTTAAATTTTTGCGTCACATCCAAATGAAACAAAAATTGTATAACAACGACTCTGCGAATATCTTAAAATGTGAGTAATCGAAATTTAAATATGCTAGACAAATATAAAATTGACTTATGAAAACATTATTATTTTTTACGCAAATAATGTAATCTTATGTATTGGATTTTCCTGATATTTAATCCAGGCATTTAATATATCGTCCATGCAGCTAGTTTGATTTTTATTTGTTATTTTTGAAAGAATAAATATAAATATATACAAGCCAAAATTCGTTATCGACTAAATAATTCGCGTTGCTATATATATATATAGTTGTCGAGATTGCCATGCGTAAAATTCCAGCTATGTTACACATTATTTATACTATATAGTAATACATGTAACCCCCTACACTGCAACTGCAACCTTCCACTCTTATTTATCCGCATTATCTAACCGTACAGAACTTACGCCCAGCTCGATTGATTTTTCGTGTCACCCGGGCATGTATGTTTATTACCCCACACCCTCACCCACGAGTAGCTCCACCCGTCGAGTTGCACAGTATCGTTGCAAACACCGTGCACGAGAGGGAGCGTTCACGGAAGGGTCGTAGTCTACCGAGTGCTACCCTGAGCGCATTACGTTAGTTGCCCGTATTTATTAAACCGTGTTTTGAAAAATTATTTTTAATATCAAATTGAACGATTCTATCAGTTTGACATTTTCGTGGCACATCCAAATGAAACAAAAATTGTATAACAACGACTCTTCGAATATCTTAAAATGTGAGTAATCGAAATTTAAATATGCTGGACAAATATAAAATTGACTTTTGAAAACATTATTATTTTTTACGCAAATAATGTAAACTTATGTATTGAATTTTCCTTAAATTTTAATTTAGGCAGTTAATATATCGTCCATGCAGCTAGTTTGATTTTTATTTGTTATTTTTGAAAGAATAAATATAAATATATACATGCCAAAATTCGTTATCGACTAAATAATTCGCGTTGTTATATATATATAGTTGTCGAGATTGCCGGGCCTATTAATCCAGCTAAGTTACACATTATTTATACTATATAGCAATACACGTAACCCCCTACACCGCAACTGCACATTTCAACTCTGTTTTATCCGCATTTTATAACCGTCCAGAACACGCGCCAGCTCGATTGATTTTTCGTGTCACCCAGGCATGTATGTATATTTCCCCACACCCTCACCCGCGAGTAGCTCCACCCGTCGAGTTGCGTAGTATCGTTGCAAACACCGTGCACGAGAGGGAGCGTTCACGGAAAGGCCGCAGTCTACTGAGTGCTTCCGTAAACGCATTACGTTAGTTGCCGTATTTATTTAACCGTGTTTTGAATAATAATTTTTAATATCAGATTAATCGATTCTAACAGTTTTACATTTTCGTGGCACGTCCAAATGAAACAAAAATTGTATAACAACGATTCTTCGAATATCTTAAAATGTGAGTAATCGAAATTTAAATATGCTACACAAATATAAAATTGACTTTTGAAAACATTATTATTATTTACGCAAATAATGTAAACTTATGTATTGAATTTTCCTTAAATTTTAATTTAGGCATTTAATATATCGTCCATGCAGCTAGTTTGATTTTTATTTGTTATTTTTGAAAGAATAAATATAAATATATACAAGCCAAAATTCGTTATCGACTAAATAATTCGCGTTGCTATATATATATATATATAGTTGTCGAGATTGCCGGGCGTAAAATTCAAGCTAAGTTACACATTATTTATACTATATAGTAATACACGTAACCCCCTACACTACAACTGCACATTTCCACACTGTTTTATCCGCATTTTATAACCGTCCAGAACACGCGCCAGCTCGATTGATTTTTCGTTTCACCCGGGCATGTATGTTTATTACCTCACACCCTCTCTATAGAAAAGCTCCACCCGTCGAGTTGCGCAGTATCGTTGCAAACACCGTGCACGAGAGGGAGCGTTCACGGAAGGGCCGCAGTCTACCGAGTGCTACCGTGAACACACTACGTTAGTTGCCCGTATTTATTAAACCGTGTTTTGAATAATAATTTTTAATATCAAATTGATCGATTTCCTGACATTTAAATTTTTGCGTCACATCCAAATGAAATAAAAATTGTATAATAACGACTCTTCGAATATCTTAAAATGTGAGTAATCGAAATTTAAATATGCTAGACAAATATAAAATAGACTTTTGAAAACATTATTATTTTTTATGCATATAATGTAACCTATGTATTTTATTATCCTGACATTTAAATTCTGGCGTAGCCTATATCGTCCAAGTAGATAGTTCATTTTTTATTTGTTAAGTAAAAATCAATATAAATGTATACAAGCCTAAATTCGTTTTCGACTAAATAATTGTTGTTCCTATATATATACTTGTCGAAATTGCCGGGCCTATTAATCCAGCTCAGTTACACATTTATACTATATAGTAATACATGTAACCCCCTGCACCGCAACTGTAACCTTCCACTCTGATTTATCCGCATTATCTAACCGTACAGAACTTACGCCCAGCTCGATTGATTTCTCGTTTCACCCTGGCATGTATGTTTATTACCTCACACCCTCTCTATAGAAAAGCTCCACCCGTCGAGTTGCGCAGTATCGTTGCAAACACCGTGCACGAGAGGGAGCGTTCACGGAAGGGCCGCAGTCTACCGAGTGCTACCGTGAACACACTACGTTAGTTGCCCGTATTTATTAAACCGTGTTTAGAATAATAATTTTTTATATTAAATTAATCAATTTCCTGACATTTAAATTTTTGCGTCACATCCAAATGAAACAAAAATTGTATAACAACGACTCTGCGAATATCTTAAAATGTGAGTAATTGAAATTTAAATATGCTAGACAAATATAAAATTGACTTTTGAAAACATTATTATTATTTACGCAAATAATGTAAACTTATGTATTGAATTTTCCTTAAATTTTAATTTAGGCATTTAATATATCGTCCATGCAGCTAGTTTGATTTTTATTTGTTATTTTTGAAAGAATAAATATAAATATATACAAGCCAAAATTCGTTATCGACTAAATAATTCGCGTTGCTATATGTATATATAGTTGTCGAGATTGCCGGGCGTAAAATTCAAGCTAAGTTACACATTATTTATACTATATAGTAATACACGTAACCCCCTACACTACAACTGCACATTTCCACACTGTTTTATCCGCATTTTATAACCGTCCAGAACACGCGCCAGCTCGATTGATTTTTCGTTTCACCCGGGCATGTATGTTTATAACCTCACACCCTCTCTATAGAAAAGCTCCACCCGTCGAGTTGCGCAGTATCGTTGCAAACACCGTGCACGAGAGGGAGCGTTCACGGAAGGGCCGCAGTCTACCGAGTGCTACCGTGAACACACTACGTTAGTTGCCCGTATTTATTAAACCGTGTTTTGAAGAATAATTTTTAATATCAAATTGATCGATTTCCTGACATTTAAATTTTTGCGTCACATCCAAATGAAACAAAAATTGTATAATAACGACTCTTCGAATATCTTAAAATGTGAGTAATCGAAATTTAAATATGCTAGACAAATATAAAATTGACTTTTGAAAACATTATTATTTTTTATGCAAATAATGTAAACTTATGTATTTTATTATCCTGACATTTAAATTCTGGCGTAGCCTATATCGTCCAAGTAAATAGTTCATTTTTTATTTGTTAAGTAAAAATCAATATAAATGTATACAAGCCTAAATTCGTTTTCGACTAAATAATTCGTGTTCCTATATATATACTTGTCGAAATTGCCGGGCCTATTAATCCAGCTAAGTTACTCATTATTTTTACTATATAGTATAACATATAACCCCCTACACCGCAACTGTAACCTTCCACTCTGATTTATCCGCATTATCTAACCGTACAGAACTTACGCCCAGCTCGATTGATTTTTCGTGTCACCCGGGCATGTATGTTTTTTACCCCACACCCTCTCTATAGAAAAGCTCCACCCGTCGAGTTGCGCGGAATCGTTGCAAACACCGTCCACGAGAGTGAGCGTTCACGGATGTGCCGTAGTCTACCGAGTGCTACCCTGAGCGCATTACGTTAGTTGCCCGTATTTATTAAACAGTGTTTAGAATAATAATTTTTTATATTAAATTAATCAATTTGCTGACATTTAAATTTTTGCGTCACATCCAAATGAAACAAAAATTGTATAACAACGACTCTTCGAATATCTTAAAATGTGAGTAATCGAAATTTAAATATGCTAGACAAATATAAAATTGACTTTTGAAAACATTATTATTATTTACGCAAATAATGTAAACTTATGTATTGAATTTTCCTTAAATTTTAATTTAGGCATTTAATATATCGTCCATGCAGCTAGTTTGATTTTTATTTGTTATTTTTGAAAGAATAAATATAAATATATACAAGCCAAAATTCGTTATCGACTAAATAATTCGCGTTGCTATATGTATATATAGTTGTCGAGATTGCCGGGCGTAAAATTCAAGCTAAGTTACACATTATTTATACTATATAGTAATACACGTAACCCCCTACACCACAACTGCACATTTCCACACTGTTTTATCCGCATTTTATAACCGTCCAGATCACGCGCCAGCTCGATTGATTTTTCGTTTCACCCTGGCATGTATGTTTATTACCTCACACCCTCTCTATAGAAAAGCTCCACCCGTCGAGTTGCGCATTATCGTTGCAAACACCGTGCTCGAGAGGGAGCGTTCACGGAAGGGCCGCAGTCTACCGAGTGCTACAGTGAACACACTACGTTAGTTGCCCGTATTTATTAAACCGTGTTTAGAATAATAATTTTTTATATTAAATTAATCAATTTCCTGACATTTAAATTTTTGCGTCACATCCAAATGAAACAAAAATTGTATAACAACGACTCTGCGAATATCTTAAAATGTGAGTAATCGAAATTTAAATATGCTAGACAAATATAAAATTGACTTTTGAAAACATTATTATTTTTTATGCAAATAATGTAAACTTATGTATTTTATTATCCTGACATTTAAATTCTGGCGTAGCCTATATCGTCCAAGTAAATAGTTCATTTTTTATTTGTTAAGTAAAAATCAATATAAATGTATACAAGCCTAAATTCGTTTTCGACTAAATAATTCGTGTTCCTATATATATACTTGTCGAAATTGCCGGGCCTATTAATCCAGCTAAGTTACTCATTATTTTTACTATATAGTATAACATATAACCCCCTACACCGCAACTGTAACCTTCCACTCTGATTTATCCGCATTATCTAACCGTACAGAACTTACGCCCAGCTCGATTGATTTTTCGTGTCACCCGGGCATGTATGTTTTTTACCCCACACCCTCTCTATAGAAAAGCTCCACCCGTCGAGTTGCGCGGAATCGTTGCAAACACCGTCCACGAGAGTGAGCGTTCACGGATGTGCCGTAGTCTACCGAGTGCTACCCTGAGCGCATTACGTTAGTTGCCCGTATTTATTAAACAGTGTTTAGAATAATAATTTTTTATATTAAATTAATCAATTTGCTGACATTTAAATTTTTGCGTCACATCCAAATGAAACAAAAATTGTATAACAACGACTCTTCGAATATCTTAAAATGTGAGTAATCGAAATTTAAATATGCTAGACAAATATAAAATTGACTTTTGAAAACATTATTATTATTTACGCAAATAATGTAAACTTATGTATTGAATTTTCCTTAAATTTTAATTTAGGCATTTAATATATCGTCCATGCAGCTAGTTTGATTTTTATTTGTTATTTTTGAAAGAATAAATATAAATATATACAAGCCAAAATTCGTTATCGACTAAATAATTCGCGTTGCTATATATATATATAGTTGTCGAGATTGCCATGCGTAAAATTCCAGCTATGTTACACATTATTTATACTATATAGTAATACATGTAACCCCCTACACTGCAACTGCAACCTTCCACTCTTATTTATCCGCATTATCTAACCGTACAGAACTTACGCCCAGCTCGATTGATTTTTCGTGTCACCCGGGCATGTATCTTTATTACCTCACACCCTCTCTATAGAAAAGCTCCACCCGTCGAGTTGCGCAGTATCGTTGCAAACACCGTGCACGAGAGGGAGCGTTCACGGAAGGGCCGCAGTCTACCGAGTGCTACCGTGAACACACTACGTTAGTTGCCCGTATTTATTAAACCGTGTTTTGAATAATAATTTATAATATCAAATTGATCGATTTCCTGACATTTAAATTTTTGCGTCACATCCAAATGAAACAAAAATTGTATAACAACGACTCTTCGAATATCTTAAAATGTGAGTAATCGAAATATTAATATGTTAGACAAATATAAAATAGACTTTTGAAAACATTATTATTTTTTACGCAAATAATGTAAACTTATGTATTGAATTTTCCTTAAATTTTAATTTAGGCAGTTAATATATCGTCCATGCAGCTAGTTTGATTTTTATTTGTTATTTTTGAAAGAATAAATATAAATATATACATGCCAAAATTCGTTATCGACTAAATAATTCGCGTTGCTATATATATATATATAGTTGTCGAGATTGCCGGGCGTAAAATTCAAGCTAAGTTACACATTATTTATACTATATAGTAATACACGTAACCCCCTACACTACAACTGCACATTTCCACACTGTTTTATCCGCATTTTATAACCGTCCAGAACACGCGCCAGCTCGATTGATTTTTCGTTTCACCCGGGCATGTATGTTTATTACCTCACACCCTCTCTATAGAAAAGCTCCACCCGTCGAGTTGCGCAGTATCGTTGCAAACACCGTGCACGAGAGGGAGCGTTCACGGAAGGGCCGCAGTCTACCGAGTGCTACCGTGAACACACTACGTTAGTTGCCCGTATTTATTAAACCGTGTTTTGAATAATAATTTATAATATCAAATTGATCGATTTCCTGACATTTAAATTTTTGCGTCACATCCAAATGAAACAAAAATTGTATAACAACGACTCTTCGAATATCTTAAAATGTGAGTAATCGAAATATTAATATGTTAGACAAATATAAAATAGACTTTTGAAAACATTATTATTTTTTACGCAAATAATGTAAACTTATGTATAGAATTTTCCTTAAATTTTAATTTAGGCAGTTAATATATCGTCCATGCAGCTAGTTTGATTTTTATTTGTTATTTTTGAAAGAATAAATATAAATATATACATGCCAAAATTCGTTATCGACTAAATAATTCGCGTTGCTATATATATATATATAGTTGTCGAGATTGCCGGGCGTAAAATTCAAGCTAAGTTACACATTATTTATACTATATAGTAATACACGTAACCCCCTACACTACAACTGCACATTTCCACACTGTTTTATCCGCATTTTATAACCGTCCAGAACACGCGCCAGCTCGATTGATTTTTCGTTTCACCCGGGCATGTATGTTTATTACCTCACACCCTCTCTATAGAAAAGCTCCACCCGTCGAGTTGCGCAGTATCGTTGCAAACACCGTGCACGAGAGGGAGCGTTCGCGGAAGGGCCGCAGTCTACCGAGTGCTACCGTGAACACACTACGTTAGTTGCCCGTATTTATTAAACCGTGTTTTGAATAATAATTTTTAATATCAAATTGATCGATTTCCTGACATTTAAATTTTTGCGTCACATCCAAATGAAACAAAAATTGTATAACAACGACTCTTCGAATATCTTAAAATGTGAGTAATCGAAATATTAATATGTTAGACAAATATAAAATAGACTTTTGAAAACATTATTATTTTTTATGCATATAATGTAAACTTATGTATTTTATTATCCTGACATTTAAATTCTGGCGTAGCCTATATCGTCCAAGTAGATAGTTCATTTTTTATTTGTTAAGTAAAAATCAATATAAATGTATACAAGCCTAAATTCGTTTTCGACTAAATAATTGTTGTTCCTATATATATACTTGTCGAAATTGCCGGGCCTATTAATCCAGCTCAGTTACACATTTATACTATATAGTAATACATGTAACCCCCTGCACCGCAACTGTAACCTTCCACTCTGATTTATCCGCATTATCTAACCGTACAGAACTTACGCCCAGCTCGATTGATTTCTCGTTTCACCCTGGCATGTATGTTTATTACCTCACACCCTCTCTATAGAAAAGCTCCACCCGTCGAGTTGCGCAGTATCGTTGCAAACACCGTGCACGAGAGGGAGCGTTCACGGAAGGGCCGCAGTCTACCGAGTGCTACCGTGAACACACTACGTTAGTTGCCCGTATTTATTAAACCGTGTTTAGAATAATAATTTTTTATATTAAATTAATCAATTTCCTGACATTTAAATTTTTGCGTCACATCCAAATGAAACAAAAATTGTATAACAACGACTCTGCGAATATCTTAAAATGTGAGTAATCGAAATTTAAATATGCTAGACAAATATAAAATTGACTTTTGAAAACATTATTGTTTTTTACGCAAATAATGTAATCTTATGTATTAGATTTTCCTGATATTTAATCCAGGCATTTAATATATCGTCCATGCAGCTAGTTTGATTTTTATTTGTTATTTTTGAAAGAATAAATATAAATATATACAAGCCAAAATTCGTTATCGACTAAATAATTCGCGTTGCTATATATATATATAGTTGTCGAGATTGCCATGCGTAAAATTCCAGCTATGTTACACATTATTTATACTATATAGTAATACATGTAACCCCCTACACTGCAACTGCAACCTTCCACTCTTATTTATCCGCATTATCTAACCGTACAGAACTTACGCCCAGCTCGATTGATTTTTCGTGTCACCCGGGCATGTATGTTTATTACCTCACACCCTCTCTATAGAAAAGCTCCACCCGTCGAGTTGCGCAGTATCGTTGCAAACACCGTGCACGAGAGGGAGCGTTCGCGGAAGGGCCGCAGTCTACCGAGTGCTACCGTGAACACACTACGTTAGTTGCCCGTATTTATTAAACCGTGTTTTGAATAATAATTTTTAATATCAAATTGATCGATTTCCTGACATTTAAATTTTTGCGTCACATCCAAATGAAACAAAAATTGTATAACAACGACTCTTCGAATATCTTAAAATGTGAGTAATCGAAATATTAATATGTTAGACAAATATAAAATAGACTTTTGAAAACATTATTATTTTTTATGCATATAATGTAAACTTATGTATTTTATTATCCTGACATTTAAATTCTGGCGTAGCCTATATCGTCCAAGTAGATAGTTCATTTTTTATTTGTTAAGTAAAAATCAATATAAATGTATACAAGCCTAAATTCGTTTTCGACTAAATAATTGTTGTTCCTATATATATACTTGTCGAAATTGCCGGGCCTATTAATCCAGCTCAGTTACACATTTATACTATATAGTAATACATGTAACCCCCTGCACCGCAACTGTAACCTTCCACTCTGATTTATCCGCATTATCTAACCGTACAGAACTTACGCCCAGCTCGATTGATTTCTCGTTTCACCCTGGCATGTATGTTTATTACCTCACACCCTCTCTATAGAAAAGCTCCACCCGTCGAGTTGCGCAGTATCGTTGCAAACACCGTGCATGAGAGGGAGCGTTCACGGAAGGGCCGCAGTCTACCGAGTGCTACCGTGAACACACTACGTTAGTTGCCCGTATTTATTAAACCGTGTTTAGAATAATAATTTTTTATATTAAATTAATCAATTTCCTGACATTTAAATTTTTGCGTCACATCCAAATGAAACAAAAATTGTATAACAACGACTCTGCGAATATCTTAAAATGTGAGTAATCGAAATTTAAATATGCTAGACAAATATAAAATTGACTTTTGAAAACATTATTGTTTTTTACGCAAATAATGTAATCTTATGTATTAGATTTTCCTGATATTTAATCCAGGCATTTAATATATCGTCCATGCAGCTAGTTTGATTTTTATTTGTTATTTTTGAAAGAATAAATATAAATATATACAAGCCAAAATTCGTTATCGACTAAATAATTCGCGTTGCTATATATATATATAGTTGTCGAGATTGCCATGCGTAAAATTCCAGCTATGTTACACATTATTTATACTATATAGTAATACATGTAACCCCCTACACTGCAACTGCAACCTTCCACTCTTATTTATCCGCATTATCTAACCGTACAGAACTTACGCCCAGCTCGATTGATTTTTCGTGTCACCCGGGCATGTATCTTTATTACCTCACACCCTCTCTATAGAAAAGCTCCACCCGTCGAGTTGCGCAGTATCGTTGCAAACACCGTGCACGAGAGGGAGCGTTCACGGAAGGGCCGCAGTCTACCGAGTGCTACCGTGAACACACTACGTTAGTTGCCCGTATTTATTAAACCGTGTTTTGAATAATAATTTATAATATCAAATTGATCGATTTCCTGACATTTAAATTTTTGCGTCACATCCAAATGAAACAAAAATTGTATAACAACGACTCTTCGAATATCTTAAAATGTGAGTAATCGAAATATTAATATGTTAGACAAATATAAAATAGACTTTTGAAAACATTATTATTTTTTACGCAAATAATGTAAACTTATGTATTGAATTTTCCTTAAATTTTAATTTAGGCAGTTAATATATCGTCCATGCAGCTAGTTTGATTTTTATTTGTTATTTTTGAAAGAATAAATATAAATATATACATGCCAAAATTCGTTATCGACTAAATAATTCGCGTTGCTATATATATATATATAGTTGTCGAGATTGCCGGGCGTAAAATTCAAGCTAAGTTACACATTATTTATACTATATAGTAATACACGTAACCCCCTACACTACAACTGCACATTTCCACACTGTTTTATCCGCATTTTATAACCGTCCAGAACACGCGCCAGCTCGATTGATTTTTCGTTTCACCCGGGCATGTATGTTTATTACCTCACACCCTCTCTATAGAAAAGCTCCACCCGTCGAGTTGCGCAGTATCGTTGCAAACACCGTGCACGAGAGGGAGCGTTCGCGGAAGGGCCGCAGTCTACCGAGTGCTACCGTGAACACACTACGTTAGTTGCCCGTATTTATTAATCCGTGTTTTGAATAATAATTTTTAATATCAAATTGATCGATTTCCTGACATTTAAATTTTTGCGTCACATCCAAATGAAACAAAAATTGTATAACAACGACTCTTCGAATATCTTAAAATGTGAGTAATCGAAATATTAATATGTTAGACAAATATAAAATAGACTTTTGAAAACATTATTATTTTTTATGCATATAATGTAAACTTATGTATTTTATTATCCTGACATTTAAATTCTGGCGTAGCCTATATCGTCCAAGTAGATAGTTCATTTTTTATTTGTTAAGTAAAAATCAATATAAATGTATACAAGCCTAAATTCGTTTTCGACTAAATAATTGTTGTTCCTATATATATACTTGTCGAAATTGCCGGGCCTATTAATCCAGCTCAGTTACACATTTATACTATATAGTAATACATGTAACCCCCTGCACCGCAACTGTAACCTTCCACTCTGATTTATCCGCATTATCTAACCGTACAGAACTTACGCCCAGCTCGATTGATTTTTCGTTTCACCCTGGCATGTATGTTTATTACCTCACACCCTCTCTATAGAAAAGCTCCACCCGTCGAGTTGCGCAGTATCGTTGCAAACACCGTGCACGAGAGGGAGCGTTCACGGAAGGGCCGCAGTCTACCGAGTGCTACCGTGAACACACTACGTTAGTTGCCCGTATTTATTAAACCGTGTTTAGAATAATAATTTTTTATATTAAATTAATCAATTTCCTGACATTTAAATTTTTGCGTCACATCCAAATGAAACAAAAATTGTATAACAACGACTCTGCGAATATCTTAAAATGTGAGTAATCGAAATTTAAATATGCTAGACAAATATAAAATTGACTTATGAAAACATTATTATTTTTTACGCAAATAATGTAATCTTATGTATTGGATTTTCCTGATATTTAATCCAGGCATTTAATATATCGTCCATGCAGCTAGTTTGATTTTTATTTGTTATTTTTGAAAGAATAAATATAAATATATACAAGCCAAAATTCGTTATCGACTAAATAATTCGCGTTGCTATATATATATATAGTTGTCGAGATTGCCATGCGTAAAATTCCAGCTATGTTACACATTATTTATACTATATAGTAATACATGTAACCCCCTACACTGCAACTGCAACCTTCCACTCTTATTTATCCGCATTATCTAACCGTACAGAACTTACGCCCAGCTCGATTGATTTTTCGTGTCACCCGGGCATGTATGTTTATTACCCCACACCCTCACCCACGAGTAGCTCCACCCGTCGAGTTGCACAGTATCGTTGCAAACACCGTGCACGAGAGGGAGCGTTCACGGAAGGGTCGTAGTCTACCGAGTGCTACCCTGAGCGCATTACGTTAGTTGCCCGTATTTATTAAACCGTGTTTTGAAAAATAATTTTTAATATCAAATTGAACGATTCTATCAGTTTGACATTTTCGTGGCACATCCAAATGAAACAAAAATTGTATAACAACGACTCTTCGAATATCTTAAAATGTGAGTAATCGAAATTTAAATATGCTGGACAAATATAAAATTGACTTTTGAAAACATTATTATTTTTTACGCAAATAATGTAAACTTATGTATTGAATTTTCCTTAAATTTTAATTTAGGCAGTTAATATATCGTCCATGCAGCTAGTTTGATTTTTATTTGTTATTTTTGAAAGAATAAATATAAATATATACATGCCAAAATTCGTTATCGACTAAATAATTCGCGTTGTTATATATATATAGTTGTCGAGATTGCCGGGCCTATTAATCCAGCTAAGTTACACATTATTTATACTATATAGCAATACACGTAACCCCCTACACCGCAACTGCACATTTCAACTCTGTTTTATCCGCATTTTATAACCGTCCAGAACACGCGCCAGCTCGATTGATTTTTCGTGTCACCCGGGCATGTATGTATATTTCCCCACACCCTCACCCGCGAGTAGCTCCACCCGTCGAGTTGCGTAGTATCGTTGCAAACACCGTGCACGAGAGGGAGCGTTCACGGAAAGGCCGCAGTCTACCGAGTGCTTCCGTAAACGCATTACGTTAGTTGCCGTATTTATTTAACCGTGTTTTGAATAATAATTTTTAATATCAGATTAATCGATTCTAACAGTTTTACATTTTCGTGGCACGTCCAAATGAAACAAAAATTGTATAACAACGACTCTTCGAATATCTTAAAATGTGAGTAATCGAAATTTAAATATGCTACACAAATATAAAATTGACTTTTGAAAACATTATTATTATTTACGCAAATAATGTAAACTTATGTATTGAATTTTCCTTAAATTTTAATTTAGGCATTTAATATATCGTCCATGCAGCTAGTTTGATTTTTATTTGTTATTTTTGAAAGAATAAATATAAATATATACAAGCCAAAATTCGTTATCGACTAAATAATTCGCGTTGCTATATATATATATATAGTTGTCGAGATTGCCGGGCGTAAAATTCAAGCTAAGTTACACATTATTTATACTATATAGTAATACACGTAACCCCCTACACTACAACTGCACATTTCCACACTGTTTTATCCGCATTTTATAACCGTCCAGAACACGCGCCAGCTCGATTGATTTTTCGTTTCACCCGGGCATGTATGTTTATTACCTCACACCCTCTCTATAGAAAAGCTCCACCCGTCGAGTTGCGCAGTATCGTTGCAAACACCGTGCACGAGAGGGAGCGTTCACGGAAGGGCCGCAGTCTACCGAGTGCTACCGTGAACACACTACGTTAGTTGCCCGTATTTATTAAACCGTGTTTTGAATAATAATTTTTAATATCAAATTGATCGATTTCCTGACATTTAAATTTTTGCGTCACATCCAAATGAAACAAAAATTGTATAACAACGACTCTTCGAATATCTTAAAATGTGAGTAATCGAAATATTAATATGTTAGACAAATATAAAATAGACTTTTGAAAACATTATTATTTTTTATGCATATAATGTAAACTTATGTATTTTATTATCCTGACATTTAAATTCTGGCGTAGCCTATATCGTCCAAGTAGATAGTTCATTTTTTATTTGTTAAGTAAAAATCAATATAAATGTATACAAGCCTAAATTCGTTTTCGACTAAATAATTGTTGTTCCTATATATATACTTGTCGAAATTGCCGGGCCTATTAATCCAGCTCAGTTACACATTTATACTATATAGTAATACATGTAACCCCCTGCACCGCAACTGTAACCTTCCACTCTGATTTATCCGCATTATCTAACCGTACAGAACTTACGCCCAGCTCGATTGATTTTTCGTGTCACCCGGGCATGTATGTTTATTACCTCACACCCTCTCTATAGAAAAGCTCCACCCGTCGAGTTGCGCAGTATCGTTGCAAACACCGTGCACGAGAGGGAGCGTTCACGGAAGGGCCGCAGTCTACCGAGTGCTACCGTGAACACACTACGTTAGTTGCCCGTATTTATTAAACCGTGTTTAGAATAATAATTTTTTATATTAAATTAATCAATTTCCTGACATTTAAATTTTTGCGTCACATCCAAATGAAACAAAAATTGTATAACAACGACTCTGCGAATATCTTAAAATGTGAGTAATCGAAATTTAAATATGCTAGACAAATATAAAATTGACTTATGAAAACATTATTATTTTTTACGCAAATAATGTAATCTTATGTATTGGATTTTCCTGATATTTAATCCAGGCATTTAATATATCGTCCATGCAGCTAGTTTGATTTTTATTTGTTATTTTTGAAAGAATAAATATAAATATATACAAGCCAAAATTCGTTATCGACTAAATAATTCGCGTTGCTATATATATATATAGTTGTCGAGATTGCCATGCGTAAAATTCCAGCTATGTTACACATTATTTATACTATATAGTAATACATGTAACCCCCTACACTGCAACTGCAACCTTCCACTCTTATTTATCCGCATTATCTAACCGTACAGAACTTACGCCCAGCTCGATTGATTTTTCGTGTCACCCGGGCATGTATGTTTATTACCCCACACCCTCACCCACGAGTAGCTCCACCCGTCGAGTTGCACAGTATCGTTGCAAACACCGTGCACGAGAGGGAGCGTTCACGGAAGGGTCGTAGTCTACCGAGTGCTACCCTGAGCGCATTACGTTTGTTGCCCGTATTTATTAAACCGTGTTTTGAAAAATAATTTTTAATATCAAATTGAACGATTCTATCAGTTTGACATTTTCGTGGCACATCCAAATGAAACAAAAATTGTATAACAACGACTCTTCGAATATCTTAAAATGTGAGTAATCGAAATTTAAATATGCTGGACAAATATAAAATTGACTTTTGAAAACATTATTATTTTTTACGCAAATAATGTAAACTTATGTATTGAATTTTCCTTAAATTTTAATTTAGGCAGTTAATATATCGTCCATGCAGCTAGTTTGATTTTTATTTGTTATTTTTGAAAGAATAAATATAAATATATACATGCCAAAATTCGTTATCGACTAAATAATTCGCGTTGTTATATATATATAGTTGTCGAGATTGCCGGGCCTATTAATCCAGCTAAGTTACACATTATTTATACTATATAGCAATACACGTAACCCCCTACACCGCAACTGCACATTTCAACTCTGTTTTATCCGCATTTTATAACCGTCCAGAACACGCGCCAGCTCGATTGATTTTTCGTGTCACCCGGGCATGTATGTATATTTCCCCACACCCTCACCCGCGAGTAGCTCCACCCGTCGAGTTGCGTAGTATCGTTGCAAACACCGTGCACGAGAGGGAGCGTTCACGGAAGGGCCGCAGTCTACCGAGTGCTACCGTGAACACACTACGTTAGTTGCCCGTATTTATTAAACCGTGTTTAGAATAATAATTTTTTATATTAAATTAATCAATTTCCTGACATTTAAATTTTTGCGTCACATCCAAATGAAACAAAAATTGTATAACAACGACTCTGCGAATATCTTAAAATGTGAGTAATCGAAATTTAAATATGCTAGACAAATATAAAATTGACTTATGAAAACATTATTATTTTTTACGCAAATAATGTAATCTTATGTATTGGATTTTCCTGATATTTAATCCAGGCATTTAATATATCGTCCATGCAGCTAGTTTGATTTTTATTTGTTATTTTTGAAAGAATAAATATAAATATATACAAGCCAAAATTCGTTATCGACTAAATAATTCGCGTTGCTATATATATATATAGTTGTCGAGATTGCCATGCGTAAAATTCCAGCTATGTTACACATTATTTATACTATATAGTAATACATGTAACCCCCTACACTGCAACTGCAACCTTCCACTCTTATTTATCCGCATTATCTAACCGTACAGAACTTACGCCCAGCTCGATTGATTTTTCGTGTCACCCGGGCATGTATGTTTATTACCCCACACCCTCACCCACGAGTAGCTCCACCCGTCGAGTTGCACAGTATCGTTGCAAACACCGTGCACGAGAGGGAGCGTTCACGGAAGGGTCGTAGTCTACCGAGTGCTACCCTGAGCGCATTACGTTAGTTGCCCGTATTTATTAAACCGTGTTTTGAAAAATAATTTTTAATATCAAATTGAACGATTCTATCAGTTTGACATTTTCGTGGCACATCCAAATGAAACAAAAATTGTATAACAACGACTCTTCGAATATCTTAAAATGTGAGTAATCGAAATTTAAATATGCTGGACAAATATAAAATTGACTTTTGAAAACATTATTATTTTTTATGCATATAATGTAAACTTATGTATTTTATTATCCTGACATTTAAATTCTGGCGTAGCCTATATCGTCCAAGTAGATAGTTCATTTTTTATTTGTTAAGTAAAAATCAATATAAATGTATACAAGCCTAAATTCGTTTTCGACTAAATAATTGTTGTTCCTATATATATACTTGTCGAAATTGCCGGGCCTATTAATCCAGCTCAGTTACACATTTATACTATATAGTAATACATGTAACCCCCTGCACCGCAACTGTAACCTTCCACTCTGATTTATCCGCATTATCTAACCGTACAGAACTTACGCCCAGCTCGATTGATTTTTCGTTTCACCCTGGCATGTATGTTTATTACCTCACACCCTCTCTATAGAAAAGCTCCACCCGTCGAGTTGCGCAGTATCGTTGCAAACACCGTGCACGAGAGGGAGCGTTCACGGAAGGGCCGCAGTCTACCGAGTGCTACCGTGAACACACTACGTTAGTTGCCCGTATTTATTAAACCGTGTTTAGAATAATAATTTTTTATATTAAATTAATCAATTTCCTGACATTTAAATTTTTGCGTCACATCCAAATGAAACAAAAATTGTATAACAACGACTCTGCGAATATCTTAAAATGTGAGTAATCGAAATTTAAATATGCTAGACAAATATAAAATTGACTTTTGAAAACATTATTATTTTTTACGCAAATAATGTAATCTTATGTATTGGATTTTCCTGATATTTAATCCAGGCATTTAATATATCGTCCATGCAGCTAGTTTGATTTTTATTTGTTATTTTTGAAAGAATAAATATAAATATATACAAGCCAAAATTCGTTATCGACTAAATAATTCGCGTTGCTATATATATAAAGAGTTGTCGAGATTGCCATGCGTAAAATTCCAGCTATGTTACACATTATTTATACTATATAGTAATACATGTAACCCCCTACACTGCAGCTGCAACCTTCCACTCTTATTTATCCGCATTATCTAACCGTACAGAACTTACGCCCAGCTCGATTGATTTTTCGTGTCACCCGGGCATGTATGTTTATTACCTCACACCCTCTCTATAGAAAAGCTCCACCCGTCGAGTTGCGCAGTATCGTTGCAAACACCGTGCACGAGAGGGAGCGTTCACGGAAGGGCCGCAGTCTACCGAGTGCTACCGTGAACACACTACGTTAGTTGCCCGTATTTATTAAACCGTGTTTAGAATAATAATTTTTTATATTAAATTAATCAATTTCCTGACATTTAAATTTTTGCGTCACATCCAAATGAAACAAAAATTGTATAACAACGACTCTGCGAATATCTTAAAATGTGAGTAATCGAAATTTAAATATGCTAGACAAATATAAAATTGACTTATGAAAACATTATTATTTTTTACGCAAATAATGTAATCTTATGTATTGGATTTTCCTGATATTTAATCCAGGCATTTAATATATCGTCCATGCAGCTAGTTTGATTTTTATTTGTTATTTTTGAAAGAATAAATATAAATATATACAAGCCAAAATTCGTTATCGACTAAATAATTCGCGTTGCTATATATATATATAGTTGTCGAGATTGCCATGCGTAAAATTCCAGCTATGTTACACATTATTTATACTATATAGTAATACATGTAACCCCCTACACTGCAACTGCAACCTTCCACTCTTATTTATCCGCATTATCTAACCGTACAGAACTTACGCCCAGCTCGATTGATTTTTCGTGTCACCCGGGCATGTATGTTTATTACCCCACACCCTCACCCACGAGTAGCTCCACCCGTCGAGTTGCACAGTATCGTTGCAAACACCGTGCACGAGAGGGAGCGTTCACGGAAGGGTCGTAGTCTACCGAGTGCTACCCTGAGCGCATTACGTTAGTTGCCCGTATTTATTAAACCGTGTTTTGAAAAATAATTTTTAATATCAAATTGAACGATTCTATCAGTTTGACATTTTCGTGGCACATCCAAATGAAACAAAAATTGTATAACAACGACTCTTCGAATATCTTAAAATGTGAGTAATCGAAATTTAAATATGCTGGACAAATATAAAATTGACTTTTGAAAACATTATTATTTTTTACGCAAATAATGTAAACTTATGTATTGAATTTTCCTTAAATTTTAATTTAGGCAGTTAATATATCGTCCATGCAGCTAGTTTGATTTTTATTTGTTATTTTTGAAAGAATAAATATAAATATATACATGCCAAAATTCGTTATCGACTAAATAATTCGCGTTGTTATATATATATAGTTGTCGAGATTGCCGGGCCTATTAATCCAGCTAAGTTACACATTATTTATACTATATAGCAATACACGTAACCCCCTACACCGCAACTGCACATTTCAACTCTGTTTTATCCGCATTTTATAACCGTCCAGAACACGCGCCAGCTCGATTGATTTTTCGTGTCACCCAGGCATGTATGTATATTTCCCCACACCCTCACCCGCGAGTAGCTCCACCCGTCGAGTTGCGTAGTATCGTTGCAAACACCGTGCACGAGAGGGAGCGTTCACGGAAAGGCCGCAGTCTACTGAGTGCTTCCGTAAACGCATTACGTTAGTTGCCGTATTTATTTAACCGTGTTTTGAATAATAATTTTTAATATCAGATTAATCGATTCTAACAGTTTTACATTTTCGTGGCACGTCCAAATGAAACAAAAATTGTATAACAACGACTCTTCGAATATCTTAAAATGTGAGTAATCGAAATTTAAATATGCTACACAAATATAAAATTGACTTTTGAAAACATTATTATTATTTACGCAAATAATGTAAACTTATGTATTGAATTTTCCTTAAATTTTAATTTAGGCATTTAATATATCGTCCATGCAGCTAGTTTGATTTTTATTTGTTATTTTTGAAAGAATAAATATAAATATATACAAGCCAAAATTCGTTATCGACTAAATAATTCGCGTTGCTATATATATATATATATAGTTGTCGAGATTGCCGGGCGTAAAATTCAAGCTAAGTTACACATTATTTATACTATATAGTAATACACGTAACCCCCTACACTACAACTGCACATTTCCACACTGTTTTATCCGCATTTTATAACCGTCCAGAACACGCGCCAGCTCGATTGATTTTTCGTTTCACCCGGGCATGTATGTTTATTACCTCACACCCTCTCTATAGAAAAGCTCCACCCGTCGAGTTGCGCAGTATCGTTGCAAACACCGTGCACGAGAGGGAGCGTTCACGGAAGGGCCGCAGTCTACCGAGTGCTACCGTGAACACACTACATTAGTTGCCCGTATTTATTAAACCGTGTTTTGAATAATAATTTTTAATATCAAATTGATCGATTTCCTGACATTTAAATTTTTGCGTCACATCCAAATGAAATAAAAATTGTATAATAACGACTCTTCGAATATCTTAAAATGTGAGTAATCGAAATTTAAATATGCTAGACAAATATAAAATAGACTTTTGAAAACATTATTATTTTTTATGCATATAATGTAACCTATGTATTTTATTATCCTGACATTTAAATTCTGGCGTAGCCTATATCGTCCAAGTAGATAGTTCATTTTTTATTTGTTAAGTAAAAATCAATATAAATGTATACAAGCCTAAATTCGTTTTCGACTAAATAATTGTTGTTCCTATATATATACTTGTCGAAATTGCCGGGCCTATTAATCCAGCTCAGTTACACATTTATACTATATAGTAATACATGTAACCCCCTGCACCGCAACTGTAACCTTCCACTCTGATTTATCCGCATTATCTAACCGTACAGAACTTACGCCCAGCTCGATTGATTTCTCGTTTCACCCTGGCATGTATGTTTATTACCTCACACCCTCTCTATAGAAAAGCTCCACCCGTCGAGTTGCGCAGTATCGTTGCAAACACCGTGCACGAGAGGGAGCGTTCACGGAAGGGCCGCAGTCTACCGAGTGCTACCGTGAACACACTACGTTAGTTGCCCGTATTTATTAAACCGTGTTTAGAATAATAATTTTTTATATTAAATTAATCAATTTCCTGACATTTAAATTTTTGCGTCACATCCAAATGAAACAAAAATTGTATAACAACGACTCTGCGAATATCTTAAAATGTGAGTAATTGAAATTTAAATATGCTAGACAAATATAAAATTGACTTTTGAAAACATTATTATTATTTACGCAAATAATGTAAACTTATGTATTGAATTTTCCTTAAATTTTAATTTAGGCATTTAATATATCGTCCATGCAGCTAGTTTGATTTTTATTTGTTATTTTTGAAAGAATAAATATAAATATATACAAGCCAAAATTCGTTATCGACTAAATAATTCGCGTTGCTATATGTATATATAGTTGTCGAGATTGCCGGGCGTAAAATTCAAGCTAAGTTACACATTATTTATACTATATAGTAATACACGTAACCCCCTACACTACAACTGCACATTTCCACACTGTTTTATCCGCATTTTATAACCGTCCAGAACACGCGCCAGCTCGATTGATTTTTCGTTTCACCCGGGCATGTATGTTTATAACCTCACACCCTCTCTATAGAAAAGCTCCACCCGTCGAGTTGCGCAGTATCGTTGCAAACACCGTGCACGAGAGGGAGCGTTCACGGAAGGGCCGCAGTCTACCGAGTGCTACCGTGAACACACTACGTTAGTTGCCCGTATTTATTAAACCGTGTTTTGAAGAATAATTTTTAATATCAAATTGATCGATTTCCTGACATTTAAATTTTTGCGTCACATCCAAATGAAACAAAAATTGTATAATAACGACTCTTCGAATATCTTAAAATGTGAGTAATCGAAATTTAAATATGCTAGACAAATATAAAATTGACTTTTGAAAACATTATTATTTTTTATGCAAATAATGTAAACTTATGTATTTTATTATCCTGACATTTAAATTCTGGCGTAGCCTATATCGTCCAAGTAAATAGTTCATTTTTTATTTGTTAAGTAAAAATCAATATAAATGTATACAAGCCTAAATTCGTTTTCGACTAAATAATTCGTGTTCCTATATATATACTTGTCGAAATTGCCGGGCCTATTAATCCAGCTAAGTTACTCATTATTTTTACTATATAGTATAACATATAACCCCCTACACCGCAACTGTAACCTTCCACTCTGATTTATCCGCATTATCTAACCGTACAGAACTTACGCCCAGCTCGATTGATTTTTCGTGTCACCCGGGCATGTATGTTTTTTACCCCACACCCTCTCTATAGAAAAGCTCCACCCGTCGAGTTGCGCGGAATCGTTGCAAACACCGTCCACGAGAGTGAGCGTTCACGGATGTGCCGTAGTCTACCGAGTGCTACCCTGAGCGCATTACGTTAGTTGCCCGTATTTATTAAACAGTGTTTAGAATAATAATTTTTTATATTAAATTAATCAATTTGCTGACATTTAAATTTTTGCGTCACATCCAAATGAAACAAAAATTGTATAACAACGACTCTTCGAATATCTTAAAATGTGAGTAATCGAAATTTAAATATGCTAGACAAATATAAAATTGACTTTTGAAAACATTATTATTATTTACGCAAATAATGTAAACTTATGTATTGAATTTTCCTTAAATTTTAATTTAGGCATTTAATATATCGTCCATGCAGCTAGTTTGATTTTTATTTGTTATTTTTGAAAGAATAAATATAAATATATACAAGCCAAAATTCGTTATCGACTAAATAATTCGCGTTGCTATATGTATATATAGTTGTCGAGATTGCCGGGCGTAAAATTCAAGCTAAGTTACACATTATTTATACTATATAGTAATACACGTAACCCCCTACACCACAACTGCACATTTCCACACTGTTTTATCCGCATTTTATAACCGTCCAGATCACGCGCCAGCTCGATTGATTTTTCGTTTCACCCTGGCATGTATGTTTATTACCTCACACCCTCTCTATAGAAAAGCTCCACCCGTCGAGTTGCGCATTATCGTTGCAAACACCGTGCTCGAGAGGGAGCGTTCACGGAAGGGCCGCAGTCTACCGAGTGCTACAGTGAACACACTACGTTAGTTGCCCGTATTTATTAAACCGTGTTTAGAATAATAATTTTTTATATTAAATTAATCAATTTCCTGACATTTAAATTTTTGCGTCACATCCAAATGAAACAAAAATTGTATAACAACGACTCTGCGAATATCTTAAAATGTGAGTAATCGAAATTTAAATATGCTAGACAAATATAAAATTGACTTTTGAAAACATTATTATTTTTTATGCAAATAATGTAAACTTATGTATTTTATTATCCTGACATTTAAATTCTGGCGTAGCCTATATCGTCCAAGTAAATAGTTCATTTTTTATTTGTTAAGTAAAAATCAATATAAATGTATACAAGCCTAAATTCGTTTTCGACTAAATAATTCGTGTTCCTATATATATACTTGTCGAAATTGCCGGGCCTATTAATCCAGCTATGTTACTCATTATTTTTACTATATAGTATAACATATAACCCCCTACACCGCAACTGTAACCTTCCACTCTGATTTATCCGCATTATCTAACCGTACAGAACTTACGCCCAGCTCGATTGATTTTTCGTGTCACCCGGGCATGTATGTTTTTTACCCCACACCCTCTCTATAGAAAAGCTCCACCCGTCGAGTTGCGCGGAATCGTTGCAAACACCGTCCACGAGAGTGAGCGTTCACGGATGTGCCGTAGTCTACCGAGTGCTACCCTGAGCGCATTACGTTAGTTGCCCGTATTTATTAAACAGTGTTTAGAATAATAATTTTTTATATTAAATTAATCAATTTGCTGACATTTAAATTTTTGCGTCACATCCAAATGAAACAAAAATTGTATAACAACGACTCTTCGAATATCTTAAAATGTGAGTAATCGAAATTTAAATATGCTAGACAAATATAAAATTGACTTTTGAAAACATTATTATTATTTACGCAAATAATGTAAACTTATGTATTGAATTTTCCTTAAATTTTAATTTAGGCATTTAATATATCGTCCATGCAGCTAGTTTGATTTTTATTTGTTATTTTTGAAAGAATAAATATAAATATATACAAGCCAAAATTCGTTATCGACTAAATAATTCGCGTTGCTATATGTATATATAGTTGTCGAGATTGCCGGGCGTAAAATTCAAGCTAAGTTACACATTATTTATACTATATAGTAATACACGTAACCCCCTACACCACAACTGCACATTTCCACACTGTTTTATCCGCATTTTATAACCGTCCAGATCACGCGCCAGCTCGATTGATTTTTCGTTTCACCCTGGCATGTATGTTTATTACCTCACACCCTCTCTATAGAAAAGCTCCACCCGTCGAGTTGCGCATTATCGTTGCAAACACCGTGCTCGAGAGGGAGCGTTCACGGAAGGGCCGCAGTCTACCGAGTGCTACAGTGAACACACTACGTTAGTTGCCCGTATTTATTAAACCGTGTTTAGAATAATAATTTTTTATATTAAATTAATCAATTTCCTGACATTTAAATTTTTGCGTCACATCCAAATGAAACAAAAATTGTATAACAACGACTCTGCGAATATCTTAAAATGTGAGTAATCGAAATTTAAATATGCTAGACAAATATAAAATTGACTTTTGAAAACATTATTATTTTTTATGCAAATAATGTAAACTTATGTATTTTATTATCCTGACATTTAAATTCTGGCGTAGCCTATATCGTCCAAGTAAATAGTTCATTTTTTATTTGTTAAGTAAAAATCAATATAAATGTATACAAGCCTAAATTCGTTTTCGACTAAATAATTCGTGTTCCTATATATATACTTGTCGAAATTGCCGGGCCTATTAATCCAGCTAAGTTACTCATTATTTTTACTATATAGTATAACATATAACCCCCTACACCGCAACTGTAACCTTCCACTCTGATTTATCCGCATTATCTAACCGTACAGAACTTACGCCCAGCTCGATTGATTTTTCGTGTCACCCGGGCATGTATGTTTTTTACCCCACACCCTCTCTATAGAAAAGCTCCACCCGTCGAGTTGCGCGGAATCGTTGCAAACACCGTCCACGAGAGTGAGCGTTCACGGATGTGCCGTAGTCTACCGAGTGCTACCCTGAGCGCATTACGTTAGTTGCCCGTATTTATTAAACAGTGTTTAGAATAATAATTTTTTATATTAAATTAATCAATTTGCTGACATTTAAATTTTTGCGTCACATCCAAATGAAACAAAAATTGTATAACAACGACTCTTCGAATATCTTAAAATGTGAGTAATCGAAATTTAAATATGCTAGACAAATATAAAATTGACTTTTGAAAACATTATTATTATTTACGCAAATAATGTAAACTTATGTATTGAATTTTCCTTAAATTTTAATTTAGGCATTTAATATATCGTCCATGCAGCTAGTTTGATTTTTATTTGTTATTTTTGAAAGAATAAATATAAATATATACAAGCCAAAATTCGTTATCGACTAAATAATTCGCGTTGCTATATGTATATATAGTTGTCGAGATTGCCGGGCGTAAAATTCAAGCTAAGTTACACATTATTTATACTATATAGTAATACACGTAACCCCCTACACCACAACTGCACATTTCCACACTGTTTTATCCGCATTTTATAACCGTCCAGATCACGCGCCAGCTCGATTGATTTTTCGTTTCACCCTGGCATGTATGTTTATTACCTCACACCCTCTCTATAGAAAAGCTCCACCCGTCGAGTTGCGCATTATCGTTGCAAACACCGTGCTCGAGAGGGAGCGTTCACGGAAGGGCCGCAGTCTACCGAGTGCTACAGTGAACACACTACGTTAGTTGCCCGTATTTATTAAACCGTGTTTAGAATAATAATTTTTTATATTAAATTAATCAATTTCCTGACATTTAAATTTTTGCGTCACATCCAAATGAAACAAAAATTGTATAACAACGACTCTGCGAATATCTTAAAATGTGAGTAATCGAAATTTAAATATGCTAGACAAATATAAAATTGACTTTTGAAAACATTATTATTTTTTACGCAAATAATGTAATCTTATGTATTGGATTTTCCTGATATTTAATCCAGGCATTTAATATATCGTCCATGCAGCTAGTTTGATTTTTATTTGTTATTTTTGAAAGAATAAATATAAATATATACAAGCCAAAATTCGTTATCGACTAAATAATTCGCGTTGCTATATATATATATAGTTGTCGAGATTGCCATGCGTAAAATTCCAGCTATGTTACACATTATTTATACTATATAGTAATACATGTAACCCCCTACACTGCAACTGCAACCTTCCACTCTTATTTATCCGCATTATCTAACCGTACAGAACTTACGCCCAGCTCGATTGATTTTTCGTGTCACCCGGGCATGTATGTTTATTACCCCACACCCTCACCCACGAGTAGCTCCACCCGTCGAGTTGCACAGTATCGTTGCAAACACCGTGCACGAGAGGGAGCGTTCACGGAAGGGTCGTAGTCTACCGAGTGCTACCCTGAGCGCATTACGTTAGTTGCCCGTATTTATTAAACCGTGTTTTGAATAATAATTTTTAATATCAAATTGATCGATTCTATCAGTTTGACATTTTCGTGGCACATCCAAATGAAACAAAAATTGTATAACAACGACTCTTCGAATATCTTAAAATGTGAGTAATCGAAATTTAAATATGCTTGACAAATATAAAATTGACTTTTGAAAACATTATTATTTTTTATGCAAATAATGTAAACTTATGTATTTTATTATCCTGACATTTAAATTCTGGCGTAGCCTATATCGTTCAAGTAGATAGTTCATTTTTTATTTGTTAAGTAAAAATCAATATAAATGTATACAAGCCTAAATTCGTTTTCGACTAAATAATTCGTGTTCCTATATATATAGTTGTCGAAATTGCCGGGCCTATTAATCCAGCTAAGTTACACATTATTTTTACTATATAGTATAACATATAACCCCCTACACCGCAACTGCAACCTTCCACTCTGATTTATCCGCATTATCTAACCGTACAGAACTTACGCCCAGCTCGATTGATTTTTCGTGTCACCCGGGCATGTATGTTTTTTACCCCACACCCTCTCTATAGAAAAGCTCCACCCGTCGAGTTGCGCGGTATCGTTGCAATTACCGTGCACGAGAGGGAGCGTTCACGGAAGGGCCGCAGTCTACCGAGTGTTTTCGTAAGTTCGTGTTAATGAGAAAGTACTGTAACATATTTTTTTTTTAAAATTCATTCTTAAAAAATTGTAAAATTTATAAACTTTGTGTTTCAGATATTAAGTTTTTTTTTAATTATTAAATTTAATAGTATTTTAATTATAAGTTATAAAAAAATATATTTGTTTGCAATTTTTTTTTTTTTTGAGTACTTAATTAAAAGAGAAAAAAAAATAGAGAAAATAGAGAAAATGGAGAATAAAAAAAAAATAGAGAATAATAAATTATTTTTTTATAATTAAAATTACACACAAATTATGTTTTGAAATTGTGTTAGTAATGTATTTGTTATTGATATCTATTTGTCTATTTCGTGCGACGAGATCGAGACACAAAATATTAACTATAATATTTAGTCATTTAATATACTCTTATTTTAGTGTTTAATTTAATAATATAAAAGTATTTTAAATATTATGAGCACAATGACCATTTTATACGTCTACAATAAGATAATCATAGCACGACAATGGTCTTTTTATAATTTATATTCCCTTTTTTTTATTGTTAGTTTTAATTATTAATGTAAATTTGTTTATTAAGGGTTTCATTTTTATATGGTATAAAACGTATATAATTACGTGTTTTATAGTGTATGATTTGTACATTTCAACCACGATTGACCCCAAAAGTATTTTGCACATATTAAGCTTATACTCTACGGATATTCCTGGATCCACCTATGGTTAGACAAATTCACTTTCTCAAATATACATATTATTATTTCTTGTATTCTACACATAATCATTTTTGTGAAATTTTGCTAAGCAATCGCAGAAGTATACAAGTCGAATGCTTCTTCTCGACAGTAAACGTTCAAATATAATTTAACTTAACGAATAATCAAACTATTATTATACATAATCCTTTTTTATAAACACTAACACATCAATTATTTGGACCTATAACAACAAACTCGTTAAACTTATTTTACACCACTTATATGTCACTTTAAGCATTATTATTATGTTCGCAGATCGCAATCAAGGAATTACAGTATACCACGAGAATTCTGAAAAAATAACCACTTAATTAAAAAACAAACCAAAAAATACATCTAGTTCTAGAATTGATGCTCTACCGAAGTGTTTCACATTCAACAACTTTAAGCTCCAGTTGTGGACCTCATCTTCGTCGAGGGTTAAACATAGACTCACTTCTATACACGACATAATCATGAAGCAAGATTCAATCTTCTAATATCCACTCAGGTTAGATCGTTCATTTATTATACCATCAGAGTCGTAGATAAAAAAGGATGACTATACACCCGGGCGGCACAGTTCTGGATGTTACTGTCTTCTCCCTTTTTTTGCCTATCTGTCTTAAGTTGATTTGTTTAAAATTTTATTAATTGATAATGCTTATTCTCAAAACGCACTATATTAAAATTTAAAATTTACGTTTCATATTTTTTATATAAAATACACTAAAATTTAACAAAATTTTGCAAGGAATACATGGTAATATATTTTCTACACATTCGTAGAGTATTATTGTACATACAGTCTATGGTTTCTACTTTGGCCCATGTACGATATCATTAAAGATAAATATGATTCTACGATTTACACTCGTCAGTAGTCTGTGATAGTGGTTTATCGGTTTCTTGAACTGTTTGTCAAATATTTGTCCAATACTGTTGTTTGATTGTTTCATCAAATGGTGACTAAATTGCTATATATCAAATAGTAGCATAATGATAATTTTCCCATTGGCAAAACATTGTTAAGCCCTTTCCCTATCATTTTGTTATGAAAATGATCTAACAAGTCCATAAAAAGTTCATAAATACGCCACGGCATTACAAAAGTTTTAGAATTCAAGGTTAGGTTAGGAAAGGACTATTTTTTATACACATTACTTATTTTTATTTACGAGGTCCCGGCAAATTATGCAGCATAATATATCAATACGATCAAAAAAAAAGCCAATCATTCAATTTACATTATTATACTTTTATCGTTGAATGTGTCGAGAGTTGCGAAGCTCCAATAAAAAAGCGGGGCCCAGGTAAAGTACCTTGCTCGACCACAACCCCCCCCTCCCGTTTCACCGGAACTGCTTATACACATAGGAAATATTAGTAAACGGAAAACCTTGAAGAGAAATTTAACTTTGATTAACACTACTAATTTATTGTCGTGTAGTGAAAATTTAATTTTACGTAACCCAAATATGGATATTATACAAAGTGTTTTATAATATTTCTTAACAATTTTATCCTCTCAAAAAGTTGATGTTATGAAGTTGATGTCTTCTTTGGTTAACCATACATTTCAAAATAGTACGTTAACTGTTCTACAATTTAAACTATTTTATTACTTATTTAAAAAAAAAAAAAAAACTTTAAATATTGAAATAATTTTAACAATATTTTTTTTATTCTGAACTTTCTATCTATGCATATTTATATAGACTTATATTTTAACACCAAAAATATTAATCAATTATGACTGTAATAACATTTATTGTATGCATATTATTAATTGTCATTTTAGTGTATTACATAGAGCTACCTTTCAATAAGATATATAGTTGAAATTTTTTCTTCAATAAAATATTATTTTATTTTAAAAATGATTATCTATCTTTTATCAGTCTGTACAGTTGTCGTAAACAAATATTTTAACATGCAATTCATTGTATATTACACTTCTTCGATATTCATAAAGATTCATCAAGGACAATCAAATTGAGAATCTTCTAAAATAAAAACGAAATATAAAGTGACAATCTTATTTATTTCTTACTTCAATAAATAGAACTTGCAATTATTTGTTAACAGTTATAATTATATCAACCAGAATGGATTGTAAATACAAACTAATTTTGTTACTTGTTATTACTTATTACTTATAGTATGATGGATTTCATTTTTTATAAGCACTTAAAAAAACAAAAACAATAATATGTTGAACAATTTAAATCGTACAAATATATTTAATGGTTTTAATTATTTTCTGAAATGTATGGTAACTGCAAGTAAAACATCTTGGATGTATAAAAGGCCTCTGGCGTAGTTTAATTACTCCTAAGCCAATTTTTTATGTGATACCGTTGTACTTGCAACAATGTTAATTGAACATCTCAAGTCGATTAAAATAGAAATCAGTACCTACACTCCATTATGGCAGAATATTATATTAAAATCATCATTGCAATTTGTACATGTCCGAATTAAACATATACTAATACCAATATTCAAATACCGTTCTGCACAAGTAATAAGTAGTGCAAGTAAAGGTAAATTAGAAAGAGAAAAACAGAATACTAATACATTGGTTATTAATTAGTATTATACAATACCCATACAATTATGATTTTTATTAAAAAAAAAAAAACGCTTATACTGCTCACAGGTATGTGCCACTGTTATAGGTAAAAAGTTAAAAAGGACAAAGGATAAACAAAAGGAATTAATTTTCCGGTGTTTCCTACAGTTATTTCCGGTTTTACCCAATTATAAAGAAAACTAAAAAAAAAAAAAAAAAACAAAAAAATTACCCACACCCAAATGCACCAATTAGATCCAAAATTCTTTGAGTAAAAAGGCTACACTTAAAAATTGGGGCGAGATTTCTGGTAGAAAGTTGTTCACAGACGGAAATAACATTTAAATAGTAATTTTAATTACTATAGTAAAACCAATATATTTCACTTCTCTTTAGAGAACCTAAAAATAATACTGATTACCTCCACGTTAAAAAATATTACGTTTACAATTTAAATTTACATAATTACTAAGACTGACTATTTAAAGTAAAAACTATGAGTACACTAAAGTGGCAATTAAATACATACATAAAAATACATAAAAAAATTAAACAATTATTTAGAAAAAAAATAAAATCTATAAAAATTATATTAATTTGTGTACTGAGCGATTATTTAACTAACTAATATGAGCGATTATTGGGACATCGAAAAAAAAAAAGAAAAAAATAATTTTGATGTTTTTATTCTTTCTTATGAAAACTAACTCCATAGTGTAGTGTTTTATTTTTACCAAGCTAAAAACATAAAAATAAAAATCGCGACCCTCATAATAATTAAATTTTTGATATAAAACCATTAAATGATTTATATTTTGATTACAACAAGCCATTTTAACGCGGAATTTAGTTTCCACTGTAAACAAATAAAACACCAAAATAATTATAAGCTCTCAACGTTTCAATAAACATTGAACGATCGGAAAAGTTAAAACGTAAAAGTTAAAAGTTACTACTATTACATACATTATATGTCGAATAATTATATGAACCATATTAACATCACAGTAAAACTATTATTTAATTATAAATTGACAAAATCATTAAAAAAAAAAAAAAAATAAAACGAACACTAAGTATTGGTGTGTAATCCAGTTCACCTCCATGTGGTGCATCCTGGTTAATTCTAAACGAACTGGGAAAATCGTGGGCTACGCGATTTAAACAAAAAACCCCCTTTTTTAATTCGGGACGCATACTTCGGGTCATATTTTAATTACAAAAACACTCGGAAGATCTCCCGGACTGTACTCACGACGACATTAAGGGATAACGTTTTTTTTTCGATATTACGTTATTTTTTACATACTTCGCGTTGATTATGATTATCCAACGCATATTCAATATTTACGAGTAAACTAATTTCGGATCGTATCTCGTCGACTGTCCAACGAGGTTGTTCAGATGGAAATTTTAATTCCCGTGGCCGCGATGGTCGAGTAATCGTTTATTCTTAAAATTGATTAATGCACATACTCGATCATTGAGGCGAAAATTTCAATTTTAACTACCTACTTATTATTTGTTGGACATTTGCCGAGGTCGGCTATGCCGTCTTTTAGAATCGCTGTCACTGATTTTATTTTTGTTTATTAGTTAAGGGGATTTGATACGGTGGTCGAGTGGGGGCACTTACGTGGGCGCGCGTTTTTATCCCGGTCGGAGTACTGCGAGTCATAGGAGCAGCGCGCTCTTGTCACTCCTGAACACTCCCTCCCTATCGTACAGCATTTTGTGTTGAGAACCGAAATCGGCGTTGTTCATATTTGATAAGGGCACAATTAAACGGCAACTACAATAATACCCAACGATAGTCCGACAAAAAACGAATGGAATACGTACGTGGACGGATGGGAAATGAAATTAATTTATTAAAAGTATTTGGAAAAAGTTTTATAGATATTTATTTTAATTTTAACTACATGCAGAGCCGTAATTATGAATGAATATGACAATAACGTGTTTAGTCCACAAATAGCCAGGCAATATGTGAGGCATATGTTTGACGAATTTTAATTTTAATTTCAATTTCAAAAAAGTTTTAACTTTAAATTCCAGAGTGGGCGATTATTGAGTCCCGGTGTCGATAAAATACTGATAATTAAAAAAAGACAAACATTTCGATTATTTGTATACGTTTAATTAGGAAGTATGTTGTTTTTTACGATTATCAGTAATTTAACGATATTTGAAAGTCAAAAATCGACAAAAGAGTGCAATATTTAAAAACAACAGGACTACAATTATGTAAATATATATATATATATATAAATAAAAATCCCAACATTTGAAATGAAACAAATAGTTTTACTGTCCGTATTCGATAAAAAGAGTTATCAAATAAAATGACGAGCTTCTTCGGAAGTCCAAAAATATGTCTTACGAGCATTATAATGCTCAATTTATCCAGGAACACAATATATTATTCAACACCCTCACCAACAAGATACAACGAAAAATTATCGTGTATAATCGCGAAATCGTTAAAAAAAAAAATGTATCAATTAAAAAAATTAATAATATTTCTGATTTTTAACAAAAAAAACCACTGATAAAGTTGCAAAGTCATAATTTATGGATTTGAAAATTTTAATACATTTCTGAGAATCATATTGTTCGTATTTGAGAATAACCTAACGGAAACTATTACGATACGTAATCGTATAGTGTAAATACGCGAGTTACTTATAATTTTTGTTTGCCCGTGCCTATACCTAAGCATAACGCGAAAAATGTAAGTACATTTTTTAAGAACGTGTTATCAGTGTCGCGCGTGTTTTACATTGAATAAATTATTGTTTTATATTAGGGCACTTAAAAATATCGTAAAAAATAAACGACCGTGCATATATTAGATGGGTACGTCCTGACAAAGCTATATAATTATAATAATAGTACGCCTACCTATTATATCACACCGTGTCGACAAATTAGCGCGTCATGATAGTGCCTACCGTCAAAACGTGGTTGATAAGAGAACGGTCAACAAAATCGAAATTTACAATCGAATACGAATTGGGTTAACTAAATACAGTGGGGCCGAGCCACATTATACCGAATTGGCGATAGAGTTGTATACAGGGTGATTCCCTTATCACCATCAACCTTGCCGAGTTCTCAATTACACGACAGCGGCCAATTACCCACTCTGTGTTGCCAATAGAAAAACAATCACAGGCCATCTATCACTTCAAACTATGCTAGATTGAGAGATAGGATGCTAAATGCTTATATTTATCGTTTTGACTAGGACGTCACTTCGCTAGGCCTCGCCAGAGTTGTAACATTTTGAGTTTTTACTGACCAATGTAACATTTCGAGAAAAAAAAATGAAACCTATCGTTTTGCTCTAATAGACCTTACATTTGTTTTATACGGGTATGAGAGGTATACCGTACTAATTGTTTTTACGCCTTTACAATATTATCTTTCTATTGAGATCACGTTCAAATCCAGTTCCTCCGATCGGCGTTTCGTCCTGCAGTATACGTATTAATAACGACGACGATTGACCGTCCGGAAAACAGAATGTTTACTCTGTAAAACCCTACTGCGGTCGACATTATATTTGTATAAAATTCCCTATTCGCTTTGTTCGCATTTCGTATAAATCGTATTTTCTTTTTTTTTTTTGCTCATCGACAGTATTTTTTTTATTATATAGGTACAATGTACTACGTACAGAAAGGACTACATTAATACCAAATAATTAGTTTTAATAATAACTACGGTAGACAGTCTTTGTATCACCATGATAATAATGATCACGGTTTAAACTGTGGTATTAATAATACAATCACAATGCACTCGAATAATCATCTTACATAGTCTTTTAAATGTAATTGTTAATAGTAAAACAAATTATTTGCGGTGAAAAGTTTCAAAACTTTTCATTTCAACGGCATTGAAAGTTTTCAAATTTCATGAAAAGTTTTGAGACTTTTTTTAAGTTCACAACTCTGGTCCTCGCGACATCTACTGTCAATAATCTACGACTACGATCGATGAATATTTTTGCTCTACCAAGATTATGGTATTTATGCATAATGGGTTTTCATTACAAAAATAATGCTTTGCATTATTATTTATTTTTTCGTTTTAAATAAAAACAAATTTAGCTAAATATTAATCTACCGTAATTTGTATTGGATATAGAACAACAATATGTCTGCAGTTCACAAAATAAAAGTAGTTAATCTACTTTGCGATACATGATAACTTAACCACAAATTGATAAAATAGTCAAATATAAGTGTTGGACAAATATTTGACGAACAGTTAACCATATTATTCACACACCAATGTAAATTATAATATCATATATTCATATTTATTTGTAATGATATCATCCCACAGAGCACTTTTTTTTTATTATTTGTTACATACAATACGAAAATACAAAATATCACGTGTGTAACAAGTCACATTATAACTTTTTTCGTTTATTATTAATATTACCTAAATGATAATAATGAGGCCAATACTGATAAGGTAATATAATTATATTAGTTGCGAATCTAGCGTAGATATCGTGTGAAACCATTATGTTTATTCAAGAGACAGTCTGTCGACGATTATAAAAAAAAAAAAAATTTAAAATATTAAACGTTAATAAAATTATGTTATATAAATTTTTATGATATTCATGAATCATAAAAATAATAATCAATAATCACCTTCTTAAAAAAGGTCCAAGTTACGCCACTGGGGATGTTTGTTATTTGATTATATTTTGATGAATACCGTACAAATTTCTGTTTAATTTTTGTGTATTCAAATATAAATTATTATGCTAATCATTTTTTTTTTTTTTTTTTTTAATGCTTAACATTACGTTAGATGCTTTTTTTTTTTACAAAATACAGTGCCAAATTTAATTTGTTTATGGAAAATCTAGCGTTGAATATGCTAAAACGATCACACTGCGACACAGTACGAAATATAACATCCTCCTTTATATATAGTAAAAAATAAAAAATAAAATACGGAAGTCGTTTATTATTATTAGTTGGCGGGCACAAACATATAAATAAAATATCCGCGAGAATCAAAAGTCCTTCGTCGGAGCACGACACACGGAACACAAAAAAAAAAAAAAAAAAAAAATACAGGAAACCGCCTTGAAAGATCGTAAAAAATTGCGGTCCGAAAATCATGTCGTAGACGGATGTGATTTATAATAATATTATTACGATGATCGGAACAGCGAGCGGTCGTCATTGTAAATTTACGAATGTGTTTACAACGGAATGTCTGTTGGAATATCGTAGGCCCGGTCGCTATTCGAAAGAACACACGACTCCGTGGAAACAAAAAAAAAAAAATAATAATAACAATATTATACGTTTGTTTAGATTCCGGTACTTATATGCGCGTTCGCCGTCGTGTTATTGTCGGTTTTTACGATTTTTTACACCCGACCATACGATAATATAATGGTAATAATAACCCGTTTTATTTTCACACTTTGTTTTTAATTCTATACCGAAACCGCCGCGGCTGCCACAGCTATAGGTTCGCTGTCATTAACATAAATATAATACGCAAGGCCGTTTTTGCTTATAAATGTCACAACTGCGAATAAAATAAAAACACCATAATCTGTAGTTTACTATGTCGCCTTAAAAATAACCGCGTTGCAATACAAAACACACACAACAATCATTTGTAAACAATCGGTGTTAACCGAATATATCGCGGAATTTAGTCTCCACTGTAAAACATTAAAACACCAAAAAAAATTATAAGGTTTTGATTTTAAGATTTTAATGTTTCAATAAACATTCAACAGTCGGAATTTTAAAACGTAAAACTATTACATACATTATATATCGGCCAATATATAAACCATAATATCATCATAGTAAAACTACGCAATTTTCGTTACGCTCTGAATCTAAAATTGAGTAACGTGGAGAAAATAGACAGTTAAATAAGAATCGACCTAAGTTAAATTGACAAACTCATTAAAAAACTAAAAACACGAACACAAAGTATTGGGGTGTAATCCAGTTCACCTCCATGTGGTGCACCCTGGGTAATTCTAAATGAACTGGGACGATCGTGGGTCATGCGATTAAAAAAATAAACCCTATTCTAGTTCCAGGCGAATTCTTCGGGTCATATTTTTTTTACAAAAACACTCGGAAGATCCCCGGACTGTACCCACGACGACATTAATAAGGGTAAATTTTTTTTTTTAATAATTCGGTATTTTTTGTAAACTATGCGTTGATTATAATTATTCAACGCATATTCAAAAAATATAAACCGTACAACTATTACATACATTATATGTCGGCCGATATATAAACCATAATATCATCATAGTAATACTACCCATTTAGCGTTACGCTATGAATCTAAAATTGAGTAACGTGGAGAAAATAGACAATTATATAAGAATCGACCTAAATTAAATTGATAAACTCATTAAAAAACTAAAGACACGAACACAAAGTATTGGGGTGTAATCTAGTTCACCTCCTTGTGGTGCACCCTGGGTAATTCTAAATGAACTGGGACGATCGTAGGCCATACGATTAAAAAAATAAACCATTCCTAGTTCGAGGCGCATTCTTCGGGGCATATTTATTTATACAAAAACACTCGGAAGATCCCCGGACTATACCCACGAAGACATAATTAAAGGTAACATTATTTTTCAATGATTCGGTATTTTTTGTAAACTACGCGTTAATTATGATTTGAATAGGATATATAATAATTAAGAGTGATCTTATATCGGAAAGTATCTCGTGAACTGTCCAACGAAGTTGTTCAGATGGTATTTGTATTCCTCCGAGTAATCGTTAATTCTTAAATTTAATATATGTGCATATGCGATCATAGAAGCGAATATTTGAATTTTAACTACCTATTCATCTATTTATATGGACACTCAACAGGGTCGGCTGTCATTTTGTGGTGTCGCCGCCATTGTATATTTGTTTTGTTAAATAGTTAAGAGAATTAGAAAATTTGCATAGTCTTTCTGTGCCTTCACGCTGAATTCAAATCGGTTTACCGTTTTCCAATCGTATCACTACGCCGACCCGAAGATGGACAAACAATAATTCTCAATGGGTGTCGAACAATGACACGCCAATATGCAATTTCTTACCCCATTTAACTGCGACGAGTACGATAATAAGAAAACATAAACGAATAACGCGATAGTTTCGCAATAATTAAAAAAACTATATATATTCATAGTATTGTGTAACAAGTACTGAACGTACGTATATTAATACGATTAAATGTAATATATACGCGCGTATGTCCGGCACTGTAATCGTAGTGTCCGGTGGTCACGTATGAAATCCAATTGTCGGCCGCGATGAGGAACAATAAGGAACTACGCGAATTTCGTGTATGCCTATTTTACTCGTACGATTGAATAATGTTGCGACGGCGAGTCCGGCCAATGGGCGTGTAGTTAGTTGCGGACAGCGACGAGAAAAGGAGACCGGCCGCCGAGTGGGGACACATGGGCGAGCGTTCGTTTTTATACCGGTCGACGGAAAAACCGCGCGCTCAGTTGCATAACGCACCTTGGAAATGACTCGCTACGTCGCGTCGCCTACCACTGCGGCCCAGAGACTACCGCGAGTCCTGAACGCGCTGCTCCTGTTGCTCGTCACCGCGCCCGCCCGATCGTTCAGCATTTCCTGGTGAGTAACCATATCTGTATAGTAGTGTATTTTATAACGATACGCGTGTACGGATATCGCGCTGACAACCACCGACAGCCGGAAAACGGACGAAAAACGAATGTGACCAAATCTAACAAAAAAAAAAAAAAAAAAAAATACGTAAAACAAAAAATAATATCAGGTATAATACAAATCTTTTTCAATATAACGAGTTGACAAAAGCCGACCATGCATACAAAATATCAGTATTTTTTTTTTTTATTCATTACCAACACTGTTCGAAAACGGTCGAGAAGTCGCATACAACACGATACCGATAGCCGAGTTATTCGTATTGCTCTCTTAACTCGCAGTCAGAAGTTTACAACAACCTAGAAAAAACAAGCTTTGCTCGGAATATGACAAATATATCTTAAGATTATTATAATTCCGAATCCATACCGAAACAGAAAATATCATTCAACACCGTTACCACGATGATACAATCGACAATAGTCTTATGCAACTCGGCCGACACATATTCGCGCCGATATCGATTTAAATTCTTTAAAAAATTTGCCATTCTTTAACTTATAATAGTGACTGAATATGTTTATGGCCACTATAGACATTTTTAGATATCTACTCGTACATTTTGTCAAATTAATCATCGAGCGACTTGATAACCGATTACAATTATAATAAACGAGTCCGAGTGAGAAAGTGCAGTACGAAAATGTGGTTTCGGTGACCATAAACACATCCATGCACTAATGTACGATAAAAAATGGAAAATTTTTCAAATTTGATAAAACGATATCGACTCGAAGATGTTTCGGCCGGGGAGATTAGTCGTCAATTATATTTATTGCGTACTACGGTCATACATTTTGTACGTATTCCGGTATAATATAACACTTTGACGATATAACGAGTTGGCAAAATCCGACCATGCTTAGATAATAACTGAATTTTTTTTTTTTTTCTTCGTTACCAAAACCGTTCGAAAACGGTCGAGAAATCGCATACCAACACGAAAAGGATAGCCGATCCAATCGTATTGCTCTCTTAAATCGCTGTCAGGAGTCTACAACGACCTAGAAAAAACGAGCTTAGCACGGCAAACGACAAATATATCTAAAGAGTATTATAATTCCGAATCCATACCGGAACAGAAAATATCATTCAACACCTTTACCACGATGATACAATCGACAATTGTCTTATGCAACTCGGCCGACACATATTCGCGCCGATATCGATTTAAATTCTTTAAAAAATTTGCCATTCTTTAACTTATAATAGTGACTGAATATGTTTATGGCCACTATAGACATTTTTATGTTATCCACTCGTACATTTTGTCAAATTAATCATCGTGCAACTTGATAACCGATTACAATTACAATAAACGCGTCCGAGTGAGAAAATGCAGTACGAAAATGTGGTTTCGGTGACCATAAACACATCCATGCACTAATGTACGATAAAAAATGGAAAATTTTTCAAATTTGATAAAACGATATCGACCCGAAGATGTTTCGGCCGGGGAGATTAGTCGTCAATTGTATTTATTGCGTTCTACGGTTATACATTTTCTACTTAATCCGGTATAATATAACACTTTTTCGATATAACGAGTTGACAAAATCCGACCATGCTTACATAATAACTGTATTTTTTTTTTTTATTCGTTACCAACACCGTTCGACAACGGTCGAGAAATCGCATACCAACACGATAATGATAGCCGATCCAATCGTATCGCTCTCTTAACTCGCTGTCAGGAATCTACAACGACCTAGAAAAAACGATCTTTGCACGGCAAACGACAATTATATCTTAAGGGTATTATAATTCCGAATCCATACCGGAACAGAAAATATCATTCAACACCTTTACCACGATGATACAATCGACAATTGTCTTATGCAACTCGGCCGACACATATTCGTGCCGATATCGTTTTAAATTCTTTAAAAAATTTGCGATTCTTTAACTTATAATAATGGCTGAATATGTTTACGGCCACTATAGACATTTTTATGATATCCACTCGTACGTTTGGTCAAATTAATCACCGTGCAACTTGATAACCGATTACAATTACAATAAACGCGTCCGTGTGAGAAAGTGCAGTACGAAAATGTGGTTTCGGTGATCATAAACATATCCATCCATTAATGTACGATAAAAAATCGAAAATTTTTCAAATTTGATAAAACGATATCGACCCGAAGATGTTTCGGCCGGGGAGATTAGTCGTCAATTGTATTTATTGCGTTCTACGGTTATACATTTTCTACTGAATCCGGTATAATATAACACTTTTTCGATATAACGAGTTGACAAAATCCGACCATGCTTACATAATAACTGTATTTTTTTTTTTTTATTCGTTACCAACACCGTTCGACAACGGTCGAGAAATCGCATACCAACACGATAATGATAGCCGATCCAATCGTATCGCTCTCTTAACTCGCTGTCAGGAGTCTACAACGACCTAGAAAAAACGATCTTTGCACGGCAAACGACAATTATATCTTAAGGGTATTATAATTCCGAATCCATACCGGAACAGAAAATATCATTCAACACCTTTACCACGATGATACAATCGACAATTGTCTTATGCAACTCGGCCGACACATATTCGTGCCGATATCGTTTTAAATTCTTTAAAAAATTTGCGATTCTTTAACTTATAATAATGGCTGAATATGTTTACGGCCACTATAGACATTTTTATGATATCCACTCGTACGTTTGGTCAAATTAATCACCGTGCAACTTGATAACCGATTACAATTACAATAAACGCGTCCGTGTGAGAAAGTGCAGTACGAAAATGTGGTTTCGGTGATCATAAACATATCCATCCATTAATGTACGATAAAAAATCGAAAATTTTTCAAATTTGATAAAACGATATCGACCCGAAGATGTTTCGGCCGGGGAGATTAGTCGTCAATTGTATTTATTGCGTTCTACGGTTATACATTTTCTACTGAATCCGGTATAATATAACACTTTTTCGATATAACGAGTTGACAAAATCCGACCATGCTTACATAATAACTGTATTTTTTTTTTTTTATTCGTTACCAACACCGTTCGACAACGGTCGAGAAATCGCATACCAACACGATAATGATAGCCGATCCAATCGTATCGCTCTCTTAACTCGCTGTCAGGAGTCTACAACGACCTAGAAAAAACGATCTTTGCACGGCAAACGACAATTATATCTTAAGGGTATTATAATTCCGAATCCATACCGGAACAGAAAATATCATTCAACACCTTTACCACGATGATACAATCGACAATTGTCTTATGCAACTCGGCCGACACATATTCGTGCCGATATCGTTTTAAATTCTTTAAAAAATTTGCGATTCTTTAACTTATAATAATGGCTGAATATGTTTACGGCCACTATAGACATTTTTATGATATCCACTCGTACGTTTGGTCAAATTAATCACCGTGCAACTTGATAACCGATTACAATTACAATAAACGCGTCCGTGTGAGAAAGTGCAGTACGAAAATGTGGTTTCGGTGATCATAAACATATCCATCCATTAATGTACGATAAAAAATCGAAAATTTTTCAAATTTGATAAAACGATATCGACCCGAAGATGTTTCGGCCGGGGAGATTAGTCGTCAATTGTATTTATTGCGTTCTACGGTTATACATTTTCTACTGAATCCGGTATAATATAACACTTTTTCGATATAACGAGTTGACAAAATCCGACCATGCTTACATAATAACTGTATTTTTTTTTTTTTATTCGTTACCAACACCGTTCGACAACGGTCGAGAAATCGCATACCAACACGATAATGATAGCCGATCCAATCGTATCGCTCTCTTAACTCGCTGTCAGGAGTCTACAACGACCTAGAAAAAACGATCTTTGCACGGCAAACGACAATTATATCTTAAGGGTATTATAATTCCGAATCCATACCGGAACAGAAAATATCATTCAACACCTTTACCACGATGATACAATCGACAATTGTCTTATGCAACTCGGCCGACACATATTCGTGCCGATATCGTTTTAAATTCTTTAAAAAATTTGCGATTCTTTAACTTATAATAATGGCTGAATATGTTTACGGCCACTATAGACATTTTTATGATATCCACTCGTACGTTTGGTCAAATTAATCACCGTGCAACTTGATAACCGATTACAATTACAATAAACGCGTCCGTGTGAGAAAGTACAGTACGAAAATGTGGTTTCGGTGATCATAAACATATCCATCCATTAATGTACGATAAAAAATCGAAAATTTTTCAAATTTGATAAAACGATATCGACCCGAAGATGTTTCGGCCGGGGAGATTAGTCGTCAATTGTATTTATTGCGTTCTACGGTTATACATTTTCTACTGAATCCGGTATAATATAACACTTTTTCGATATAACGAGTTGACAAAATCCGACCATGCTTACATAATAACTGTATTTTTTTTTTTTTATTCGTTACCAACACCGTTCGACAACGGTCGAGAAATCGCATACCAACACGATAATGATAGCCGATCCAATCGTATCGCTCTCTTAACTCGCTGTCAGGAGTCTACAACGACCTAGAAAAAACGATCTTTGCACGGCAAACGACAATTATATCTTAAGGGTATTATAATTCCGAATCCATACCGGAACAGAAAATATCATTCAACACCTTTACCACGATGATACAATCGACAATTGTCTTATGCAACTCGGCCGACACATATTCGTGCCGATATCGTTTTAAATTCTTTAAAAAATTTGCGATTCTTTAACTTATAATAATGGCTGAATATGTTTACGGCCACTATAGACATTTTTATGATATCCACTCGTACGTTTGGTCAAATTAATCACCGTGCAACTTGATAACCGATTACAATTACAATAAACGCGTCCGTGTGAGAAAGTACAGTACGAAAATGTGGTTTCGGTGATCATAAACATATCCATCCATTAATGTACGATAAAAAATCGAAAATTTTTCAAATTTGATAAAACGATATCGACCCGAAGATGTTTCGGCCGGGGAGATTAGTCGTCAATTGTATTTATTGCGTTCTACGGTTATACATTTTCTACTGAATCCGGTATAATATAACACTTTTTCGATATAACGAGTTGACAAAATCCGACCATGCTTACATAATAACTGTATTTTTTTTTTTTATTCGTTACCAACACCGTTCGACAACGGTCGAGAAATCGCATACCAAAACGATAATGATAGCCGATCCAATCGTATCGCTCTCTTAACTCGCTGTCAGGAGTCTACAACGACCTAGAAAAAACGATCTTTGCACGGCAAACGACACTATATCTTAAGGGTATTATAATTCCGAATCCATACCGGAACAGAAAATATCATTCAACACCTTTACCACGATGATACAATCGACAATTGTCTTATGCAACTCGGCCGACACATATTCGTGCCGATATCGTTTTAAATTCTTTAAAAAATTTGCGATTCTTTAACTTATAATAATGGCTGAATATGTTTACGGCCACTATAGACATTTTTATGATATCCACTCGTACGTTTGGTCAAATTAATCACCGTGCAACTTGATAACCGATTACAATTACAATAAACGCGTCCGTGTGAGAAAGTGCAGTACGAAAATGTGGTTTCGGTGATCATAAACATATCCATCCATTAATGTACGATAAAAAATCGAAAATTTTTCAAATTTGATAAAACGATATCGACCCGAAGATGTTTCGGCCGGGGAGATTAGTCGTCAATTGTATTTATTGCGTTCTACGGTTATACATTTTCTACTGAATCCGGTATAATATAACACTTTTTCGATATAACGAGTTGACAAAATCCGACCATGCTTACATAATAACTGTATTTTTTTTTTTTTATTCGTTACCAACACCGTTCGACAACAGTCGAGAAATCGCATACCAAAACGATAATGATAGCCGATCCAATCGTATCGCTCTCTTAACTCGCTGTCAGGAGTCTACAACGACCTAGAAAAAACGATCTTTGCACGGCAAACGACAATTATATCTTAAGGGTATTATAATTCCGAATCCATACCGGAACAGAAAATATCATTCAACACCTTTACCACGATGATACAATCGACAATTGTCTTATGCAACTCGGCCGACACATATTCGTGCCGATATCGTTTTAAATTCTTTAAAAAATTTGCGATTCTTTAACTTATAATAATGGCTGAATATGTTTACGGCCACTATAGACATTTTTATGATATCCACTCGTACGTTTGGTCAAATTAATCACCGTGCAACTTGATAACCGATTACAATTACAATAAACGCGTCCGTGTGAGAAAGTGCAGTACGAAAATGTGGTTTCGGTGATCATAAACATATCCATCCATTAATGTACGATAAAAAATCGAAAATTTTTCAAATTTGATAAAACGATATCGACCCGAAGATGTTTCGGCCGGGGAGATTAGTCGTCAATTGTATTTATTGCGTTCTACGGTTATACATTTTCTACTGAATCCGGTATAATATAACACTTTTTCGATATAACGAGTTGACAAAATCCGACCATGCTTACATAATAACTGTATTTTTTTTTTTTTATTCGTTACCAACACCGTTCGACAACGGTCGAGAAATCGCATACCAACACGATAATGATAGCCGATCCAATCGTATCGCTCTCTTAACTCGCTGTCAGGAGTCTACAACGACCTAGAAAAAACGATCTTTGCACGGCAAACGACAATTATATCTTAAGGGTATTATAATTCCGAATCCATACCGGAACAGAAAATATCATTCAACACCTTTACCACGATGATACAATCGACAATTGTCTTATGCAACTCGGCCGACACATATTCGTGCCGATATCGTTTTAAATTCTTTAAAAAATTTGCGATTCTTTAACTTATAATAATGGCTGAATATGTTTACGGCCACTATAGACATTTTTATGATATCCACTCGTACGTTTGGTCAAATTAATCACCGTGCAACTTGATAACCGATTACAATTACAATAAACGCGTCCGTGTGAGAAAGTGCAGTACGAAAATGTGGTTTCGGTGATCATAAACATATCCATCCATTAATGTACGATAAAAAATCGAAAATTTTTCAAATTTGATAAAACGATATCGACCCGAAGATGTTTCGGCCGGGGAGATTAGTCGTCAATTGTATTTATTGCGTTCTACGGTTATACATTTTCTACTGAATCCGGTATAATATAACACTTTTTCGATATAACGAGTTGACAAAATCCGACCATGCTTACATAATAACTGTATTTTTTTTTTTTATTCGTTACCAACACCGTTCGACAACGGTCGAGAAATCGCATACCAACACGATAATGATAGCCGATCCAATCGTATCGCTCTCTTAACTCGCTGTCAGGAGTCTACAACGACCTAGAAAAAACGATCTTTGCACGGCAAACGACAATTATATCTTAAGGGTATTATAATTCCGAATCCATACCGGAACAGAAAATATCATTCAACACCTTTACCACGATGATACAATCGACAATTGTCTTATGCAACTCGGCCGACACATATTCGTGCCGATATCGTTTTAAATTCTTTAAAAAATTTGCGATTCTTTAACTTATAATAATGGCTGAATATGTTTACGGCCACTATAGACATTTTTATGATATCCACTCGTACGTTTGGTCAAATTAATCACCGTGCAACTTGATAACCGATTACAATTACAATAAACGCGTCCGTGTGAGAAAGTGCAGTACGAAAATGTGGTTTCGGTGATCATAAACATATCCATCCATTAATGTACGATAAAAAATCGAAAATTTTTCAAATTTGATAAAACGATATCGACCCGAAGATGTTTCGGCCGGGGAGATTAGTCGTCAATTGTATTTATTGCGTTCTACGGTTATACATTTTCTACTGAATCCGGTATAATATAACACTTTTTCGATATAACGAGTTGACAAAATCCGACCATGCTTACATAATAACTGTATTTTTTTTTTTTATTCGTTACCAACACCGTTCGACAACGGTCGAGAAATCGCATACCAACACGATAATGATAGCCGATCCAATCGTATCGCTCTCTTAACTCGCTGTCAGGAGTCTACAACGACCTAGAAAAAACGATCTTTGCACGGCAAACGACAATTATATCTTAAGGGTATTATAATTCCGAATCCATACCGGAACAGAAAATATCATTCAACACCTTTACCACGATGATACAATCGACAATTGTCTTATGCAACTCGGCCGACACATATTCGTGCCGATATCGTTTTAAATTCTTTAAAAAATTTGCGATTCTTTAACTTATAATAATGGCTGAATATGTTTACGGCCACTATAGACATTTTTATGATATCCACTCGTACGTTTGGTCAAATTAATCACCGTGCAACTTGATAACCGATTACAATTACAATAAACGCGTCCGTGTGAGAAAGTGCAGTACGAAAATGTGGTTTCGGTGATCATAAACATATCCATCCATTAATGTACGATAAAAAATCGAAAATTTTTCAAATTTGATAAAACGATATCGACCCGAAGATGTTTCGGCCGGGGAGATTAGTCGTCAATTGTATTTATTGCGTTCTACGGTTATACATTTTCTACTGAATCCGGTATAATATAACACTTTTTCGATATAACGAGTTGACAAAATCCGACCATGCTTACATAATAACTGTATTTTTTTTTTTTATTCGTTACCAACACCGTTCGACAACGGTCGAGAAATCGCATACCAACACGATAATGATAGCCGATCCAATCGTATCGCTCTCTTAACTCGCTGTCAGGAGTCTACAACGACCTAGAAAAAACGATCTTTGCACGGCAAACGACAATTATATCTTAAGGGTATTATAATTCCGAATCCATACCGGAACAGAAAATATCATTCAACACCTTTACCACGATGATACAATCGACAATTGTCTTATGCAACTCGGCCGACACATATTCGTGCCGATATCGTTTTAAATTCTTTAAAAAATTTGCGATTCTTTAACTTATAATAATGGCTGAATATGTTTACGGCCACTATAGACATTTTTATGATATCCACTCGTACGTTTGGTCAAATTAATCACCGTGCAACTTGATAACCGATTACAATTACAATAAACGCGTCCGTGTGAGAAAGTGCAGTACGAAAATGTGGTTTCGGTGATCATAAACATATCCATCCATTAATGTACGATAAAAAATCGAAAATTTTTCAAATTTGATAAAACGATATCGACCCGAAGATGTTTCGGCCGGGGAGATTAGTCGTCAATTGTATTTATTGCGTTCTACGGTTATACATTTTCTACTGAATCCGGTATAATATAACACTTTTTCGATATAACGAGTTGACAAAATCCGACCATGCTTACATAATAACTGTATTTTTTTTTTTTATTCGTTACCAACACCGTTCGACAACGGTCGAGAAATCGCATACCAACACGATAATGATAGCCGATCCAATCGTATCGCTCTCTTAACTCGCTGTCAGGAGTCTACAACGACCTAGAAAAAACGATCTTTGCACGGCAAACGACAATTATATCTTAAGGGTATTATAATTCCGAATCCATACCGGAACAGAAAATATCATTCAACACCTTTACCACGATGATACAATCGACAATTGTCTTATGCAACTCGGCCGACACATATTCGTGCCGATATCGTTTTAAATTCTTTAAAAAATTTGCGATTCTTTAACTTATAATAATGGCTGAATATGTTTACGGCCACTATAGACATTTTTATGATATCCACTCGTACGTTTGGTCAAATTAATCACCGTGCAACTTGATAACCGATTACAATTACAATAAACGCGTCCGTGTGAGAAAGTGCAGTACGAAAATGTGGTTTCGGTGATCATAAACATATCCATCCATTAATGTACGATAAAAAATCGAAAATTTTTCAAATTTGATAAAACGATATCGACCCGAAGATGTTTCGGCCGGGGAGATTAGTCGTCAATTGTATTTATTGCGTTCTACGGTTATACATTTTCTACTGAATCCGGTATAATATAACACTTTTTCGATATAACGAGTTGACAAAATCCGACCATGCTTACATAATAACTGTATTTTTTTTTTTTTATTCGTTACCAACACCGTTCGACAACGGTCGAGAAATCGCATACCAACACGATAATGATAGCCGATCCAATCGTATCGCTCTCTTAACTCGCTGTCAGGAGTCTACAACGACCTAGAAAAAACGATCTTTGCACGGCAAACGACAATTATATCTTAAGGGTATTATAATTCCGAATCCATACCGGAACAGAAAATATCATTCAACACCTTTACCACGATGATACAATCGACAATTGTCTTATGCAACTCGGCCGACACATATTCGTGCCGATATCGTTTTAAATTTTCTAAAAATTTTGCGATTCTTTAACTTATAATAATGGCTGAATATGTTTACGGCCACTATAGACATTTTTATGATATCCACTCGTACGTTTGGTCAAATTAATCACCGTGCAACTTGATAACCGATTACAATTACAATAAACGCGTCCGTGTGAGAAAGTGCAGTACGAAAATGAGGTTTCGGTGATCATAAACATATCCATCCATTAATGTACGATAAAAAATCGAAAATTTTTCAAATTTGATAAAACGATATCGACCCGAAGATATTTCGGCCGGGGAGATTAGTCGTCAATTGATTTATTGCGTTCTACGGTTATACATTTTCTACTTAATCCGGTATAATATAACACTTTTTCGATATAACGAGTTGACAAAATCCGACCATGCTTACATAATAACTGTATTTTTTTTTTTTTATTCGTTACCAACACCGTTCGACAACGGTCGAGAAATCGCATACCAACACGATAATGATAGCCGATCCAATCGTATCGCTCTCTTAACTCGCTGTCAGGAGTCTACAACGACCTAGAAAAAACGATCTTTGCACGGCAAACGACAATTATATCTTAAGGGTATTATAATTCCGAATCCATACCGGAACAGAAAATATCATTCAACACCTTTACCACGATGATACAATCGACAATTGTCTTATGCAACTCGGCCGACACATATTCGTGCCGATATCGTTTTAAATTTTCTAAAAATTTTGCGATTCTTTAACTTATAATAATGGCTGAATATGTTTACGGCCACTATAGACATTTTTATGATATCCACTCGTACGTTTGGTCAAATTAATCACCGTGCAACTTGATAACCGATTACAATTACAATAAACGCGTCCGTGTGAGAAAGTGCAGTACGAAAATGAGGTTTCGGTGATCATAAACATATCCATCCATTAATGTACGATAAAAAATCGAAAATTTTTCAAATTTGATAAAACGATATCGACCCGAAGATATTTCGGCCGGGGAGATTAGTCGTCAATTGATTTATTGCGTTCTACGGTTATACATTTTCTACTTAATCCGGTATAATATAACACTTTTTCGATATAACGAGTTGACAAAATCCGACCATGCTTACATAATAACTGTATTTTTTTTTTTTTATTCGTTACCAACACCGTTCGACAACGGTCGAGAAATCGCATACCAACACGATAATGATAGCCGATCCAATCGTATCGCTCTCTTAACTCGCTGTCAGGAGTCTACAACGACCTAGAAAAAACGATCTTTGCACGGCAAACGACAATTATATCTTAAGGGTATTATAATTCCGAATCCATACCGGAACAGAAAATATCATTCAACACCTTTACCACGATGATACAATCGACAATTGTCTTATGCAACTCGGCCGACACATATTCGTGCCGATATCGTTTTAAATTCTTTAAAAAATTTGCGATTCTTTAACTTATAATAATGGCTGAATATGTTTACGGCCACTATAGACATTTTTATGATATCCACTCGTACGTTTGGTCAAATTAATCACCGTGCAACTTGATAACCGATTACAATTACAATAAACGCGTCCGTGTGAGAAAGTGCAGTACGAAAATGTGGTTTCGGTGATCATAAACATATCCATCCATTAATGTACGATAAAAAATCGAAAATTTTTCAAATTTGATAAAACGATATCGACCCGAAGATGTTTCGGCCGGGGAGATTAGTCGTCAATTGTATTTATTGCGTTCTACGGTTATACATTTTCTACTGAATCCGGTATAATATAACACTTTTTCGATATAACGAGTTGACAAAATCCGACCATGCTTACATAATAACTGTATTTTTTTTTTTTTATTCGTTACCAACACCGTTCGACAACGGTCGAGAAATCGCATACCAACACGATAATGATAGCCGATCCAATCGTATCGCTCTCTTAACTCGCTGTCAGGAGTCTACAACGACCTAGAAAAAACGATCTTTGCACGGCAAACGACAATTATATCTTAAGGGTATTATAATTCCGAATCCATACCGGAACAGAAAATATCATTCAACACCTTTACCACGATGATACAATCGACAATTGTCTTATGCAACTCGGCCGACACATATTCGTGCCGATATCGTTTTAAATTCTTTAAAAAATTTGCGATTCTTTAACTTATAATAATGGCTGAATATGTTTACGGCCACTATAGACATTTTTATGATATCCAATCGTACGTTTGGTCTAATTAATCACCGTGCAACTTGATAACCGATTACAATTACAATAAACGCGTCCGTGTGAGAAAGTGCAGTACGAAAATGTGGTTTCGGTGATCATAAACATATCCATCCATTAATGTACGATAAAAAATCGAAAATTTTTCAAATTTGATAAAACGATATCGACCCGAAGATGTTTCGGCCGGGGAGATTAGTCGTCAATTGTATTTATTGCGTTCTACGGTTATACATTTTCTACTGAATCCGGTATAATATAACACTTTTTCGATATAACGAGTTGACAAAATCCGACCATGCTTACATAATAACTGTATTTTTTTTTTTTATTCGTTACCAACACCGTTCGACAACGGTCGAGAAATCGCATACCAACACGATAATGATAGCCGATCCAATCGTATCGCTCTCTTAACTCGCTGTCAGGGGTCTACAACGACCTAGAAAAAACGATCTTTGCACGGCAAACGACAATTATATCTTAAGGGTATTATAATTCCGAATCCATACCGGAACAGAAAATATCATTCAACACCTTTACCACGATGATACAATCGACAATTGTCTTATGCAACTCGGCCGACACATATTCGTGCCGATATCGTTTTAAATTCTTTAAAAAATTTGCGATTATTTAACTTATAATAATGGCTGAATATGTTTACGGCCACTATAGACATTTTTATGATATCCACTCGTACGTTTGGTCAAATTAATCACCGTGCAACTTGATAACCGATTACAATTACAATAAACGCGTCCGTGTGAGAAAGTGCAGTACGAAAATGTGGTTTCGGTGATCATAAACATATCCATCCATTAATGTACGATAAAAATCGAAAATTTTTCAAATTTGATAAAACGATATCGACCCGAAGATGTTTCGGCCGGGGAGATTAGTCGTCAATTGTATTTATTGCGTTCTACGGTTATACATTTTCTACTTAATCCGGTATAATATAACACTTTTTCGATATAACGAGTTGACAAAATCCGACCATGCTTACATAATAACTGTATTTTTTTTTTTTTATTCGTTACCAACACCGTTCGACAACGGTCGAGAAATCGCATACCAACACGATAATGATAGCCGATCCAATCGTATCGCTCTCTTAACTCGCTGTCAGGAGTCTACAACGACCTAGAAAAAACGATCTTTGCACGGCAAACGACAATTATATCTTAAGGGTATTATAATTCCGAATCCATACCGGAACAGAAAATATCATTCAACACCTTTACCACGATGATACAATCGACAATTGTCTTATGCAACTCGGCCGACACATATTCGTGCCGATATCGTTTTAAATTCTTTAAAAAATTTGCGATTCTTTAACTTATAATAATGGCTGAATATGTTTACGGCCACTATAGACATTTTTATGATATCCACTCGTACGTTTGGTCAAATTAATCACCGTGCATCTTGATAACCGATTACAATTACAATAAACGCGTCCGTGTGAGAAAGTGCAGTACGAAAATGTGGTTTCGGTGATCATAAACATATCCATCCATTAATGTACGATAAAAAATCGAAAATCTTTCAAATTTGATAAAACGATATCGACCCGAAGATGTTTCGGCCGGGGAGATTAGTCGTCAATTGTATTTATTGCGTTCTACGGTTATACATTTTCTACTGAATCCGGTATAATATAACACTTTTTCGATATAACGAGTTGACAAAATCCGACCATGCTTACATAATAACTGTATTTTTTTTTTTTATTCGTTACCAACACCGTTCGACAACGGTCGAGAAATCGCATACCAACACGATAATGATAGCCGATCCAATCGTATCGCTCTCTTAACTCGCTGTCAGGAGTCTACAACGACCTAGAAAAAACGATCTTTGCACGGCAAACGACAATTATATCTTAAGGGTATTATAATTCCGAATCCATACCGGAACAGAAAATATCATTCAACACCTTTACCACGATGATACAATCGACAATTGTCTTATGCAACTCGGCCGACACATATTCGTGCCGATATCGTTTTAAATTCTTTAAAAAATTTGCGATTCTTTAACTTATAATAATGGCTGAATATGTTTACGGCCACTATAGACATTTTTATGATATCCACTCGTACGTTTGGTCAAATTAATCACCGTGCAACTTGATAACCGATTACAATTACAATAAACGCGTCCGTGTGAGAAAGTGCAGTACGAAAATGTGGTTTCGGTGATCATAAACATATCCATCCATTAATGTACGATAAAAAATCGAAAATTTTTCAAATTTGATAAAACGATATCGACCCGAAGATGTTTCGGCCGGGGAGATTAGTCGTCAATTGTATTTATTGCGTTCTACGGTTATACATTTTCTACTTAATCCGGTATAATATAACACTTTTTCGATATAACGAGTTGACAAAATCCGACCATGCTTACATAATAACTGTATTTTTTTTTTTTTATTCGTTACCAACACCGTTCGACAACGGTCGAGAAATCGCATACCAACACGATAATGATAGCCGATCCAATCGTATCGCTCTCTTAACTCGCTGTCAGGAGTCTACAACGACCTAGAAAAAACGATCTTTGCACGGCAAACGACAATTATATCTTAAGGGTATTATAATTCCGAATCCATACCGGAACAGAAAATATCATTCAACACCTTTACCACGATGATACAATCGACAATTGTCTTATGCAACTCGGCCGACACATATTCGTGCCGATATCGTTTTAAATTCTTTAAAAAATTTGCGATTCTTTAACTTATAATAATGGCTGAATATGTTTACGGCCACTATAGACATTTTTATGATATCCACTCGTACGTTTGGTCAAATTAATCACCGTGCAACTTGATAACCGATTACAATTACAATAAACGCGTCCGTGTGAGAAAGTGCAGTACGAAAATGTGGTTTCGGTGATCATAAACATATCCATCCATTAATGTACGATAAAAAATCGAAAATTTTTCAAATTTGATAAAACGATATCGACCCGAAGATGTTTCGGCCGGGGAGATTAGTCGTCAATTGTATTTATTGCGTTCTACGGTTATACATTTTCTACTTAATCCGGTATAATATAACACTTTTTCGATATAACGAGTTGACAAAATCCGACCATGCTTACATAATAACTGTATTTTTTTTTTTTTATTCGTTACCAACACCGTTCGACAACGGTCGAGAAATCGCATACTAACACGATAATGATAGCCGATCCAATCGTATCGCTCTCTTAACTCGCTGTCAGGAGTCTACAACGACCTAGAAAAAACGATCTTTGCACGGCAAACGACAATTATATCTTAAGGGTATTATAATTCCGAATCCATACCGGAACAGAAAATATCATTCAACACCTTTACCACGATGATACAATCGACAATTGTCTTATGCAACTCGGCCGACACATATTCGTGCCGATATCGTTTTAAATTCTTTAAAAAATTTGCGATTCTTTAACTTATAATAATGGCTGAATATGTTTACGGCCACTATAGACATTTTTATGATATCCACTCGTACGTTTGGTCAAATTAATCACCGTGCAACTTGATAACCGATTACAATTACAATAAACGCGTCCGTGTGAGAAAGTGCAGTACGAAAATGTGGTTTCGGTGATCATAAACATATCCATCCATTAATGTACGATAAAAAATCGAAAATTTTTCAAATTTGATAAAACGATATCGACCCGAAGATGTTTCGGCCGGGGAGATTAGTCGTCAATTGTATTTATTGCGTTCTACGGTTATACATTTTCTACTTAATCCGGTATAATATAACACTTTTTCGATATAACGAGTTGACAAAATCCGACCATGCTTACATAATAACTGTATTTTTTTTTTTTTATTCGTTACCAACACCGTTCGACAACGGTCGAGAAATCGCATACCAACACGATAATGATAGCCGATCCAATCGTATCGCTCTCTTAACTCGCTGTCAGGAGTCTACAACGACCTAGAAAAAACGATCTTTGCACGGCAAACGACAATTATATCTTAAGGGTATTATAATTCCGAATCCATACCGGAACAGAAAATATCATTCAACACCTTTACCACGATGATACAATCGACAATTGTCTTATGCAACTCGGCCGACACATATTCGTGCCGATATCGTTTTAAATTCTTTAAAAAATTTGCGATTCTTTAACTTATAATAATGGCTGAATATGTTTACGGCCACTATAGACATTTTTATGATATCCACTCGTACGTTTGGTCAAATTAATCACCGTGCAACTTGATAACCGATTACAATTACAATAAACGCGTCCGTGTGAGAAAGTGCAGTACGAAAATGTGGTTTCGGTGATCATAAACATATCCATCCATTAATGTACGATAAAAAATCGAAAATTTTTCAAATTTGATAAAACGATATCGACCCGAAGATGTTTCGGCCGGGGAGATTAGTCGTCAATTGTATTTATTGCGTTCTACGGTTATACATTTTCTACTTAATCCGGTATAATATAACACTTTTTCGATATAACGAGTTGACAAAATCCGACCATGCTTACATAATAACTGTATTTTTTTTTTTTTATTCGTTACCAACACCGTTCGACAACGGTCGAGAAATCGCATACCAACACGAAAATGATAGCCGATCCAATCGTATCGCTCTCTTAACTCGCTGTCAGGAGTCTACAACGACCTAGAAAAAACGATCTTTGCACGGCAAACGACAATTATATCTTAAGGGTATTATAATTCCGAATCCATACCGGAACAGAAAATATCATTCAACACCTTTACCACGATGATACAATCGACAATTGTCTTATGCAACTCGGCCGACACATATTCGTGCCGATATCGTTTTAAATTCTTTAAAAAATTTGCGATTCTTTAACTTATAATAATGGCTGAATATGTTTACGGCCACTATAGACATTTTTATGATATCCACTCGTACGTTTGGTCAAATTAATCACCGTGCATCTTGATAACCGATTACAATTACAATAAACGCGTCCGTGTGAGAAAGTGCAGTACGAAAATGTGGTTTCGGTGATCATAAACATATCCATCCATTAATGTACGATAAAAAATCGAAAATTTTTCAAATTTGATAAAACGATATCGTCCCGAAGATGTTTCGGCCGGGGAGATTAGTCGTCAATTGTATTTATTGCGTTCTACGGTTATACATTTTCTACTGAATCCGGTATAATATAACACTTTTTCGATATAACGAGTTGACAAAATCCGACCATGCTTACATAATAACTGTATTTTTTTTTTTTCTTCGTTACCAACACCGTTCGACAACGGTCGAGAAATCGCATACCAACACGATAATGATAGCCGATCCAATCGTATCGCTCTCTTAACTCGCTGTCAGGAGTCTACAACGACCTAGAAAAAACGATCTTTGCACGGCAAACGACAATTATATCTTAAGGGTATTATAATTCCGAATCCATACCGGAACAGAAAATATCATTCAACACCTTTACCACGATGATACAATCGACAATTGTCTTATGCAACTCGGCCGACACATATTCGTGCCGATATCGTTTTAAATTCTTTAAAAAATTTGCGATTCTTTAACTTATAATAATGGCTGAATATGTTTACGGCCACTATAGACATTTTTATGATATCCACTCGTACGTTTGGTCAAATTAATCACCGTGCAACTTGATAACCGATTACAATTACAATAAACGCGTCCGTGTGAGAAAGTGCAGTACGAAAATGTGGTTTCGGTGATCATAAACATATCCATCCATTAATGTACGATAAAAAATCGAAAATTTTTCAAATTTGATAAAACGATATCGACCCGAAGATGTTTCGGCCGGGGAGATTAGTCGTCAATTGTATTTATTGCGTTCTACGGTTATACATTTTCTACTGAATCCGGTATAATATAACACTTTTTCGATATAACGAGTTGACAAAATCCGACCATGCTTACATAATAACTGTATTTTTTTTTTTTATTCGTTACCAACACCGTTCGACAACGGTCGAGAAATCGCATACCAACACGATAATGATAGCCGATCCAATCGTATCGCTCTCTTAACTCGCTGTCAGGAGTCTACAACGACCTAGAAAAAACGATCTTTGCACGGCAAACGACAATTATATCTTAAGGGTATTATAATTCCGAATCCATACCGGAACAGAAAATATCATTCAACACCTTTACCACGATGATACAATCGACAATTGTCTTATGCAACTCGGCCGACACATATTCGTGCCGATATCGTTTTAAATTCTTTAAAAAATTTGCGATTCTTTAACTTATAATAATGGCTGAATATGTTTACGGCCACTATAGACATTTTTATGATATCCACTCGTACGTTTGGTCAAATTAATCACCGTGCAACTTGATAACCGATTACAATTACAATAAACGCGTCCGTGTGAGAAAGTGCAGTACGAAAATGTGGTTTCGGTGATCATAAACATATCCATCCATTAATGTACGATAAAAAATCGAAAATTTTTCAAATTTGATAAAACGATATCGACCCGAAGATGTTTCGGCCGGGGAGATTAGTCGTCAATTGTATTTATTGCGTTCTACGGTTATACATTTTCTACTGAATCCGGTATAATATAACACTTTTTCGATATAACGAGTTGACAAAATCCGACCATGCTTACATAATAACTGTATTTTTTTTTTTTATTCGTTACCAACACCGTTCGACAACGGTCGAGAAATCGCATACCAACACGATAATGATAGCCGATCCAATCGTATCGCTCTCTTAACTCGCTGTCAGGAGTCTACAACGACCTAGAAAAAACGATCTTTGCACGGCAAACGACAATTATATCTTAAGGGTATTATAATTCCGAATCCATACCGGAACAGAAAATATCATTCAACACCTTTACCACGATGATACAATCGACAATTGTCTTATGCAACTCGGCCGACACATATTCGTGCCGATATCGTTTTAAATTCTTTAAAAAATTTGCGATTCTTTAACTTATAATAATGGCTGAATATGTTTACGGCCACTATAGACATTTTTATGATATCCACTCGTACGTTTGGTCAAATTAATCACCGTGCAACTTGATAACCGATTACAATTACAATAAACGCGTCCGTGTGAGAAAGTGCAGTACGAAAATGTGGTTTCGGTGATCATAAACATATCCATCCATTAATGTACGATAAAAAATCGAAAATTTTTCAAATTTGATAAAACGATATCGACCCGAAGATGTTTCGGCCGGGGAGATTAGTCGTCAATTGTATTTATTGCGTTCTACGGTTATACATTTTCTACTGAATCCGGTATAATATAACACTTTTTCGATATAACGAGTTGACAAAATCCGACCATGCTTACATAATAACTGTATTTTTTTTTTTTATTCGTTACCAACACCGTTCGACAACGGTCGAGAAATCGCATACCAACACGATAATGATAGCCGATCCAATCGTATCGCTCTCTTAACTCGCTGTCAGGAGTCTACAACGACCTAGAAAAAACGATCTTTGCACGGCAAACGACAATTATATCTTAAGGGTATTATAATTCCGAATCCATACCGGAACAGAAAATATCATTCAACACCTTTACCACGATGATACAATCGACAATTGTCTTATGCAACTCGGCCGACACATATTCGTGCCGATATCGTTTTAAATTCTTTAAAAAATTTGCGATTCTTTAACTTATAATAATGGCTGAATATGTTTACGGCCACTATAGACATTTTTATGATATCCACTCGTACGTTTGGTCAAATTAATCACCGTGCAACTTGATAACCGATTACAATTACAATAAACGCGTCCGTGTGAGAAAGTGCAGTACGAAAATGTGGTTTCGGTGATCATAAACATATCCATCCATTAATGTACGATAAAAAATCGAAAATTTTTCAAATTTGATAAAACGATATCGACCCGAAGATGTTTCGGCCGGGGAGATTAGTCGTCAATTGTATTTATTGCGTTCTACGGTTATACATTTTCTACTGAATCCGGTATAATATAACACTTTTTCGATATAACGAGTTGACAAAATCCGACCATGCTTACATAATAACTGTATTTTTTTTTTTTTATTCGTTACCAACACCGTTCGACAACGGTCGAGAAATCGCATACCAACACGATAATGATAGCCGATCCAATCGTATCGCTCTCTTAACTCGCTGTCAGGAGTCTACAACGACCTAGAAAAAACGATCTTTGCACGGCAAACGACAATTATATCTTAAGGGTATTATAATTCCGAATCCATACCGGAACAGAAAATATCATTCAACACCTTTACCACGATGATACAATCGACAATTGTCTTATGCAACTCGGCCGACACATATTCGTGCCGATATCGTTTTAAATTTTCTAAAAATTTTGCGATTCTTTAACTTATAATAATGGCTGAATATGTTTACGGCCACTATAGACATTTTTATGATATCCACTCGTACGTTTGGTCAAATTAATCACCGTGCAACTTGATAACCGATTACAATTACAATAAACGCGTCCGTGTGAGAAAGTGCAGTACGAAAATGAGGTTTCGGTGATCATAAACATATCCATCCATTAATGTACGATAAAAAATCGAAAATTTTTCAAATTTGATAAAACGATATCGACCCGAAGATATTTCGGCCGGGGAGATTAGTCGTCAATTGATTTATTGCGTTCTACGGTTATACATTTTCTACTTAATCCGGTATAATATAACACTTTTTCGATATAACGAGTTGACAAAATCCGACCATGCTTACATAATAACTGTATTTTTTTTTTTTTATTCGTTACCAACACCGTTCGACAACGGTCGAGAAATCGCATACCAACACGATAATGATAGCCGATCCAATCGTATCGCTCTCTTAACTCGCTGTCAGGAGTCTACAACGACCTAGAAAAAACGATCTTTGCACGGCAAACGACAATTATATCTTAAGGGTATTATAATTCCGAATCCATACCGGAACAGAAAATATCATTCAACACCTTTACCACGATGATACAATCGACAATTGTCTTATGCAACTCGGCCGACACATATTCGTGCCGATATCGTTTTAAATTTTCTAAAAATTTTGCGATTCTTTAACTTATAATAATGGCTGAATATGTTTACGGCCACTATAGACATTTTTATGATATCCACTCGTACGTTTGGTCAAATTAATCACCGTGCAACTTGATAACCGATTACAATTACAATAAACGCGTCCGTGTGAGAAAGTGCAGTACGAAAATGAGGTTTCGGTGATCATAAACATATCCATCCATTAATGTACGATAAAAAATCGAAAATTTTTCAAATTTGATAAAACGATATCGACCCGAAGATATTTCGGCCGGGGAGATTAGTCGTCAATTGATTTATTGCGTTCTACGGTTATACATTTTCTACTTAATCCGGTATAATATAACACTTTTTCGATATAACGAGTTGACAAAATCCGACCATGCTTACATAATAACTGTATTTTTTTTTTTTTATTCGTTACCAACACCGTTCGACAACGGTCGAGAAATCGCATACCAACACGATAATGATAGCCGATCCAATCGTATCGCTCTCTTAACTCGCTGTCAGGAGTCTACAACGACCTAGAAAAAACGATCTTTGCACGGCAAACGACAATTATATCTTAAGGGTATTATAATTCCGAATCCATACCGGAACAGAAAATATCATTCAACACCTTTACCACGATGATACAATCGACAATTGTCTTATGCAACTCGGCCGACACATATTCGTGCCGATATCGTTTTAAATTCTTTAAAAAATTTGCGATTCTTTAACTTATAATAATGGCTGAATATGTTTACGGCCACTATAGACATTTTTATGATATCCACTCGTACGTTTGGTCAAATTAATCACCGTGCAACTTGATAACCGATTACAATTACAATAAACGCGTCCGTGTGAGAAAGTGCAGTACGAAAATGTGGTTTCGGTGATCATAAACATATCCATCCATTAATGTACGATAAAAAATCGAAAATTTTTCAAATTTGATAAAACGATATCGACCCGAAGATGTTTCGGCCGGGGAGATTAGTCGTCAATTGTATTTATTGCGTTCTACGGTTATACATTTTCTACTGAATCCGGTATAATATAACACTTTTTCGATATAACGAGTTGACAAAATCCGACCATGCTTACATAATAACTGTATTTTTTTTTTTTTATTCGTTACCAACACCGTTCGACAACGGTCGAGAAATCGCATACCAACACGATAATGATAGCCGATCCAATCGTATCGCTCTCTTAACTCGCTGTCAGGAGTCTACAACGACCTAGAAAAAACGATCTTTGCACGGCAAACGACAATTATATCTTAAGGGTATTATAATTCCGAATCCATACCGGAACAGAAAATATCATTCAACACCTTTACCACGATGATACAATCGACAATTGTCTTATGCAACTCGGCCGACACATATTCGTGCCGATATCGTTTTAAATTCTTTAAAAAATTTGCGATTCTTTAACTTATAATAATGGCTGAATATGTTTACGGCCACTATAGACATTTTTATGATATCCAATCGTACGTTTGGTCTAATTAATCACCGTGCAACTTGATAACCGATTACAATTACAATAAACGCGTCCGTGTGAGAAAGTGCAGTACGAAAATGTGGTTTCGGTGATCATAAACATATCCATCCATTAATGTACGATAAAAAATCGAAAATTTTTCAAATTTGATAAAACGATATCGACCCGAAGATGTTTCGGCCGGGGAGATTAGTCGTCAATTGTATTTATTGCGTTCTACGGTTATACATTTTCTACTGAATCCGGTATAATATAACACTTTTTCGATATAACGAGTTGACAAAATCCGACCATGCTTACATAATAACTGTATTTTTTTTTTTTATTCGTTACCAACACCGTTCGACAACGGTCGAGAAATCGCATACCAACACGATAATGATAGCCGATCCAATCGTATCGCTCTCTTAACTCGCTGTCAGGGGTCTACAACGACCTAGAAAAAACGATCTTTGCACGGCAAACGACAATTATATCTTAAGGGTATTATAATTCCGAATCCATACCGGAACAGAAAATATCATTCAACACCTTTACCACGATGATACAATCGACAATTGTCTTATGCAACTCGGCCGACACATATTCGTGCCGATATCGTTTTAAATTCTTTAAAAAATTTGCGATTATTTAACTTATAATAATGGCTGAATATGTTTACGGCCACTATAGACATTTTTATGATATCCACTCGTACGTTTGGTCAAATTAATCACCGTGCAACTTGATAACCGATTACAATTACAATAAACGCGTCCGTGTGAGAAAGTGCAGTACGAAAATGTGGTTTCGGTGATCATAAACATATCCATCCATTAATGTACGATAAAAATCGAAAATTTTTCAAATTTGATAAAACGATATCGACCCGAAGATGTTTCGGCCGGGGAGATTAGTCGTCAATTGTATTTATTGCGTTCTACGGTTATACATTTTCTACTTAATCCGGTATAATATAACACTTTTTCGATATAACGAGTTGACAAAATCCGACCATGCTTACATAATAACTGTATTTTTTTTTTTTTATTCGTTACCAACACCGTTCGACAACGGTCGAGAAATCGCATACCAACACGATAATGATAGCCGATCCAATCGTATCGCTCTCTTAACTCGCTGTCAGGAGTCTACAACGACCTAGAAAAAACGATCTTTGCACGGCAAACGACAATTATATCTTAAGGGTATTATAATTCCGAATCCATACCGGAACAGAAAATATCATTCAACACCTTTACCACGATGATACAATCGACAATTGTCTTATGCAACTCGGCCGACACATATTCGTGCCGATATCGTTTTAAATTCTTTAAAAAATTTGCGATTCTTTAACTTATAATAATGGCTGAATATGTTTACGGCCACTATAGACATTTTTATGATATCCACTCGTACGTTTGGTCAAATTAATCACCGTGCATCTTGATAACCGATTACAATTACAATAAACGCGTCCGTGTGAGAAAGTGCAGTACGAAAATGTGGTTTCGGTGATCATAAACATATCCATCCATTAATGTACGATAAAAAATCGAAAATCTTTCAAATTTGATAAAACGATATCGACCCGAAGATGTTTCGGCCGGGGAGATTAGTCGTCAATTGTATTTATTGCGTTCTACGGTTATACATTTTCTACTGAATCCGGTATAATATAACACTTTTTCGATATAACGAGTTGACAAAATCCGACCATGCTTACATAATAACTGTATTTTTTTTTTTTATTCGTTACCAACACCGTTCGACAACGGTCGAGAAATCGCATACCAACACGATAATGATAGCCGATCCAATCGTATCGCTCTCTTAACTCGCTGTCAGGAGTCTACAACGACCTAGAAAAAACGATCTTTGCACGGCAAACGACAATTATATCTTAAGGGTATTATAATTCCGAATCCATACCGGAACAGAAAATATCATTCAACACCTTTACCACGATGATACAATCGACAATTGTCTTATGCAACTCGGCCGACACATATTCGTGCCGATATCGTTTTAAATTCTTTAAAAAATTTGCGATTCTTTAACTTATAATAATGGCTGAATATGTTTACGGCCACTATAGACATTTTTATGATATCCACTCGTACGTTTGGTCAAATTAATCACCGTGCAACTTGATAACCGATTACAATTACAATAAACGCGTCCGTGTGAGAAAGTGCAGTACGAAAATGTGGTTTCGGTGATCATAAACATATCCATCCATTAATGTACGATAAAAAATCGAAAATTTTTCAAATTTGATAAAACGATATCGACCCGAAGATGTTTCGGCCGGGGAGATTAGTCGTCAATTGTATTTATTGCGTTCTACGGTTATACATTTTCTACTTAATCCGGTATAATATAACACTTTTTCGATATAACGAGTTGACAAAATCCGACCATGCTTACATAATAACTGTATTTTTTTTTTTTTATTCGTTACCAACACCGTTCGACAACGGTCGAGAAATCGCATACCAACACGATAATGATAGCCGATCCAATCGTATCGCTCTCTTAACTCGCTGTCAGGAGTCTACAACGACCTAGAAAAAACGATCTTTGCACGGCAAACGACAATTATATCTTAAGGGTATTATAATTCCGAATCCATACCGGAACAGAAAATATCATTCAACACCTTTACCACGATGATACAATCGACAATTGTCTTATGCAACTCGGCCGACACATATTCGTGCCGATATCGTTTTAAATTCTTTAAAAAATTTGCGATTCTTTAACTTATAATAATGGCTGAATATGTTTACGGCCACTATAGACATTTTTATGATATCCACTCGTACGTTTGGTCAAATTAATCACCGTGCAACTTGATAACCGATTACAATTACAATAAACGCGTCCGTGTGAGAAAGTGCAGTACGAAAATGTGGTTTCGGTGATCATAAACATATCCATCCATTAATGTACGATAAAAAATCGAAAATTTTTCAAATTTGATAAAACGATATCGACCCGAAGATGTTTCGGCCGGGGAGATTAGTCGTCAATTGTATTTATTGCGTTCTACGGTTATACATTTTCTACTTAATCCGGTATAATATAACACTTTTTCGATATAACGAGTTGACAAAATCCGACCATGCTTACATAATAACTGTATTTTTTTTTTTTTATTCGTTACCAACACCGTTCGACAACGGTCGAGAAATCGCATACTAACACGATAATGATAGCCGATCCAATCGTATCGCTCTCTTAACTCGCTGTCAGGAGTCTACAACGACCTAGAAAAAACGATCTTTGCACGGCAAACGACAATTATATCTTAAGGGTATTATAATTCCGAATCCATACCGGAACAGAAAATATCATTCAACACCTTTACCACGATGATACAATCGACAATTGTCTTATGCAACTCGGCCGACACATATTCGTGCCGATATCGTTTTAAATTCTTTAAAAAATTTGCGATTCTTTAACTTATAATAATGGCTGAATATGTTTACGGCCACTATAGACATTTTTATGATATCCACTCGTACGTTTGGTCAAATTAATCACCGTGCAACTTGATAACCGATTACAATTACAATAAACGCGTCCGTGTGAGAAAGTGCAGTACGAAAATGTGGTTTCGGTGATCATAAACATATCCATCCATTAATGTACGATAAAAAATCGAAAATTTTTCAAATTTGATAAAACGATATCGACCCGAAGATGTTTCGGCCGGGGAGATTAGTCGTCAATTGTATTTATTGCGTTCTACGGTTATACATTTTCTACTTAATCCGGTATAATATAACACTTTTTCGATATAACGAGTTGACAAAATCCGACCATGCTTACATAATAACTGTATTTTTTTTTTTTTATTCGTTACCAACACCGTTCGACAACGGTCGAGAAATCGCATACCAACACGATAATGATAGCCGATCCAATCGTATCGCTCTCTTAACTCGCTGTCAGGAGTCTACAACGACCTAGAAAAAACGATCTTTGCACGGCAAACGACAATTATATCTTAAGGGTATTATAATTCCGAATCCATACCGGAACAGAAAATATCATTCAACACCTTTACCACGATGATACAATCGACAATTGTCTTATGCAACTCGGCCGACACATATTCGTGCCGATATCGTTTTAAATTCTTTAAAAAATTTGCGATTCTTTAACTTATAATAATGGCTGAATATGTTTACGGCCACTATAGACATTTTTATGATATCCACTCGTACGTTTGGTCAAATTAATCACCGTGCAACTTGATAACCGATTACAATTACAATAAACGCGTCCGTGTGAGAAAGTGCAGTACGAAAATGTGGTTTCGGTGATCATAAACATATCCATCCATTAATGTACGATAAAAAATCGAAAATTTTTCAAATTTGATAAAACGATATCGACCCGAAGATGTTTCGGCCGGGGAGATTAGTCGTCAATTGTATTTATTGCGTTCTACGGTTATACATTTTCTACTTAATCCGGTATAATATAACACTTTTTCGATATAACGAGTTGACAAAATCCGACCATGCTTACATAATAACTGTATTTTTTTTTTTTTATTCGTTACCAACACCGTTCGACAACGGTCGAGAAATCGCATACCAACACGAAAATGATAGCCGATCCAATCGTATCGCTCTCTTAACTCGCTGTCAGGAGTCTACAACGACCTAGAAAAAACGATCTTTGCACGGCAAACGACAATTATATCTTAAGGGTATTATAATTCCGAATCCATACCGGAACAGAAAATATCATTCAACACCTTTACCACGATGATACAATCGACAATTGTCTTATGCAACTCGGCCGACACATATTCGTGCCGATATCGTTTTAAATTCTTTAAAAAATTTGCGATTCTTTAACTTATAATAATGGCTGAATATGTTTACGGCCACTATAGACATTTTTATGATATCCACTCGTACGTTTGGTCAAATTAATCACCGTGCATCTTGATAACCGATTACAATTACAATAAACGCGTCCGTGTGAGAAAGTGCAGTACGAAAATGTGGTTTCGGTGATCATAAACATATCCATCCATTAATGTACGATAAAAAATCGAAAATTTTTCAAATTTGATAAAACGATATCGTCCCGAAGATGTTTCGGCCGGGGAGATTAGTCGTCAATTGTATTTATTGCGTTCTACGGTTATACATTTTCTACTGAATCCGGTATAATATAACACTTTTTCGATATAACGAGTTGACAAAATCCGACCATGCTTACATAATAACTGTATTTTTTTTTTTTATTCGTTACCAACACCGTTCGACAACGGTCGAGAAATCGCATACCAACACGATAATGATAGCCGATCCAATCGTATCGCTCTCTTAACTCGCTGTCAGGAGTCTACAACGACCTAGAAAAAACGATCTTTGCACGGCAAACGACAATTATATCTTAAGGGTATTATAATTCCGAATCCATACCGGAACAGAAAATATCATTCAACACCTTTACCACGATGATACAATCGACAATTGTCTTATGCAACTCGGCCGACACATATTCGTGCCGATATCGTTTTAAATTCTTTAAAAAATTTGCGATTCTTTAACTTATAATAATGGCTGAATATGTTTACGGCCACTATAGACATTTTTATGATATCCACTCGTACGTTTGGTCAAATTAATCACCGTGCAACTTGATAACCGATTACAATTACAATAAACGCGTCCGTGTGAGAAAGTGCAGTACGAAAATGTGGTTTCGGTGATCATAAACATATCCATCCATTAATGTACGATAAAAAATCGAAAATTTTTCAAATTTGATAAAACGATATCGACCCGAAGATGTTTCGGCCGGGGAGATTAGTCGTCAATTGTATTTATTGCGTTCTACGGTTATACATTTTCTACTGAATCCGGTATAATATAACACTTTTTCGATATAACGAGTTGACAAAATCCGACCATGCTTACATAATAACTGTATTTTTTTTTTTTATTCGTTACCAACACCGTTCGACAACGGTCGAGAAATCGCATACCAACACGATAATGATAGCCGATCCAATCGTATCGCTCTCTTAACTCGCTGTCAGGAGTCTACAACGACCTAGAAAAAACGATCTTTGCACGGCAAACGACAATTATATCTTAAGGGTATTATAATTCCGAATCCATACCGGAACAGAAAATATCATTCAACACCTTTACCACGATGATACAATCGACAATTGTCTTATGCAACTCGGCCGACACATATTCGTGCCGATATCGTTTTAAATTCTTTAAAAAATTTGCGATTCTTTAACTTATAATAATGGCTGAATATGTTTACGGCCACTATAGACATTTTTATGATATCCACTCGTACGTTTGGTCAAATTAATCACCGTGCAACTTGATAACCGATTACAATTACAATAAACGCGTCCGTGTGAGAAAGTGCAGTACGAAAATGTGGTTTCGGTGATCATAAACATATCCATCCATTAATGTACGATAAAAAATCGAAAATTTTTCAAATTTGATAAAACGATATCGACCCGAAGATGTTTCGGCCGGGGAGATTAGTCGTCAATTGTATTTATTGCGTTCTACGGTTATACATTTTCTACTTAATCCGGTATAATATAACACTTTTTCGATATAACGAGTTGACAAAATCCGACCATGCTTACATAATAACTGTATTTTTTTTTTTTTATTCGTTACCAACACCGTTCGACAACGGTCGAGAAATCGCATACCAACACGATAATGATAGCCGATCCAATCGTATCGCTCTCTTAACTCGCTGTCAGGAGTCTACAACGACCTAGAAAAAACGATCTTTGCACGGCAAACGACAATTATATCTTAAGGGTATTATAATTCCGAATCCATACCGGAACAGAAAATATCATTCAACACCTTTACCACGATGATACAATCGACAATTGTCTTATGCAACTCGGCCGACACATATTCGTGCCGATATCGTTTTAAATTCTTTAAAAAATTTGCGATTCTTTAACTTATAATAATGGCTGAATATGTTTACGGCCACTATAGACATTTTTATGATATCCACTCGTACGTTTGGTCAAATTAATCACCGTGCAACTTGATAACCGATTACAATTACAATAAACGCGTCCGTGTGAGAAAGTGCAGTACGAAAATGTGGTTTCGGTGATCATAAACATATCCATCCATTAATGTACGATAAAAAATCGAAAATTTTTCAAATTTGATAAAACGATATCGACCCGAAGATGTTTCGGCCGGGGAGATTAGTCGTCAATTGTATTTATTGCGTTCTACGGTTATACATTTTCTACTTAATCCGGTATAATATAACACTTTTTCGATATAACGAGTTGACAAAATCCGACCATGCTTACATAATAACTGTATTTTTTTTTTTTTATTCGTTACCAACACCGTTCGACAACGGTCGAGAAATCGCATACCAACACGATAATGATAGCCGATCCAATCGTATCGCTCTCTTAACTCGCTGTCAGGAGTCTACAACGACCTAGAAAAAACGATCTTTGCACGGCAAACGACAATTATATCTTAAGGGTATTATAATTCCGAATCCATACCGGAACAGAAAATATCATTCAACACCTTTACCACGATGATACAATCGACAATTGTCTTATGCAACTCGGCCGACACATATTCGTGCCGATATCGTTTTAAATTCTTTAAAAAATTTGCGATTCTTTAACTTATAATAATGGCTGAATATGTTTACGGCCACTATAGACATTTTTATGATATCCACTCGTACGTTTGGTCAAATTAATCACCGTGCAACTTGATAACCGATTACAATTACAATAAACGCGTCCGTGTGAGAAAGTGCAGTACGAAAATGAGGTTTCGGTGATCATAAACATATCCATCCATTAATGTACGATAAAAAATCGAAAATTTTTCAAATTTGATAAAACGATATCGACCCGAAGATATTTCGGCCGGGGAGATTAGTCGTCAATTGATTTATTGCGTTCTACGGTTATACATTTTCTACTTAATCCGGTATAATATAACACTTTTTCGATATAACGAGTTGACAAAATCCGACCATGCTTACATAATAACTGTATTTTTTTTTTTTTATTCGTTACCAACACCGTTCGACAACGGTCGAGAAATCGCATACCAACACGATAATGATAGCCGATCCAATCGTATCGCTCTCTTAACTCGCTGTCAGGAGTCTACAACGACCTAGAAAAAACGATCTTTGCACGGCAAACGACAATTATATCTTAAGGGTATTATAATTCCGAATCCATACCGGAACAGAAAATATCATTCAACACCTTTACCACGATGATACAATCGACAATTGTCTTATGCAACTCGGCCGACACATATTCGTGCCGATATCGTTTTAAATTCTTTAAAAAATTTGCGATTCTTTAACTTATAATAATGGCTGAATATGTTTACGGCCACTATAGACATTTTTATGATATCCACTCGTACGTTTGGTCAAATTAATCACCGTGCAACTTGATAACCGATTACAATTACAATAAACGCGTCCGTGTGAGAAAGTGCAGTACGAAAATGTGGTTTCGGTGATCATAAACATATCCATCCATTAATGTACGATAAAAAATCGAAAATTTTTCAAATTTGATAAAACGATATCGACCCGAAGATGTTTCGGCCGGGGAGATTAGTCGTCAATTGTATTTATTGCGTTCTACGGTTATACATTTTCTACTGAATCCGGTATAATATAACACTTTTTCGATATAACGAGTTGACAAAATCCGACCATGCTTACATAATAACTGTATTTTTTTTTTTTTATTCGTTACCAACACCGTTCGACAACGGTCGAGAAATCGCATACCAACACGATAATGATAGCCGATCCAATCGTATCGCTCTCTTAACTCGCTGTCAGGAGTCTACAACGACCTAGAAAAAACGATCTTTGCACGGCAAACGACAATTATATCTTAAGGGTATTATAATTCCGAATCCATACCGGAACAGAAAATATCATTCAACACCTTTACCACGATGATACAATCGACAATTGTCTTATGCAACTCGGCCGACACATATTCGTGCCGATATCGTTTTAAATTCTTTAAAAAATTTGCGATTCTTTAACTTATAATAATGGCTGAATATGTTTACGGCCACTATAGACATTTTTATGATATCCAATCGTACGTTTGGTCTAATTAATCACCGTGCAACTTGATAACCGATTACAATTACAATAAACGCGTCCGTGTGAGAAAGTGCAGTACGAAAATGTGGTTTCGGTGATCATAAACATATCCATCCATTAATGTACGATAAAAAATCGAAAATTTTTCAAATTTGATAAAACGATATCGACCCGAAGATGTTTCGGCCGGGGAGATTAGTCGTCAATTGTATTTATTGCGTTCTACGGTTATACATTTTCTACTGAATCCGGTATAATATAACACTTTTTCGATATAACGAGTTGACAAAATCCGACCATGCTTACATAATAACTGTATTTTTTTTTTTTATTCGTTACCAACACCGTTCGACAACGGTCGAGAAATCGCATACCAACACGATAATGATAGCCGATCCAATCGTATCGCTCTCTTAACTCGCTGTCAGGGGTCTACAACGACCTAGAAAAAACGATCTTTGCACGGCAAACGACAATTATATCTTAAGGGTATTATAATTCCGAATCCATACCGGAACAGAAAATATCATTCAACACCTTTACCACGATGATACAATCGACAATTGTCTTATGCAACTCGGCCGACACATATTCGTGCCGATATCGTTTTAAATTCTTTAAAAAATTTGCGATTATTTAACTTATAATAATGGCTGAATATGTTTACGGCCACTATAGACATTTTTATGATATCCACTCGTACGTTTGGTCAAATTAATCACCGTGCAACTTGATAACCGATTACAATTACAATAAACGCGTCCGTGTGAGAAAGTGCAGTACGAAAATGTGGTTTCGGTGATCATAAACATATCCATCCATTAATGTACGATAAAAATCGAAAATTTTTCAAATTTGATAAAACGATATCGACCCGAAGATGTTTCGGCCGGGGAGATTAGTCGTCAATTGTATTTATTGCGTTCTACGGTTATACATTTTCTACTTAATCCGGTATAATATAACACTTTTTCGATATAACGAGTTGACAAAATCCGACCATGCTTACATAATAACTGTATTTTTTTTTTTTTATTCGTTACCAACACCGTTCGACAACGGTCGAGAAATCGCATACCAACACGATAATGATAGCCGATCCAATCGTATCGCTCTCTTAACTCGCTGTCAGGAGTCTACAACGACCTAGAAAAAACGATCTTTGCACGGCAAACGACAATTATATCTTAAGGGTATTATAATTCCGAATCCATACCGGAACAGAAAATATCATTCAACACCTTTACCACGATGATACAATCGACAATTGTCTTATGCAACTCGGCCGACACATATTCGTGCCGATATCGTTTTAAATTCTTTAAAAAATTTGCGATTCTTTAACTTATAATAATGGCTGAATATGTTTACGGCCACTATAGACATTTTTATGATATCCACTCGTACGTTTGGTCAAATTAATCACCGTGCATCTTGATAACCGATTACAATTACAATAAACGCGTCCGTGTGAGAAAGTGCAGTACGAAAATGTGGTTTCGGTGATCATAAACATATCCATCCATTAATGTACGATAAAAAATCGAAAATCTTTCAAATTTGATAAAACGATATCGACCCGAAGATGTTTCGGCCGGGGAGATTAGTCGTCAATTGTATTTATTGCGTTCTACGGTTATACATTTTCTACTGAATCCGGTATAATATAACACTTTTTCGATATAACGAGTTGACAAAATCCGACCATGCTTACATAATAACTGTATTTTTTTTTTTTATTCGTTACCAACACCGTTCGACAACGGTCGAGAAATCGCATACCAACACGATAATGATAGCCGATCCAATCGTATCGCTCTCTTAACTCGCTGTCAGGAGTCTACAACGACCTAGAAAAAACGATCTTTGCACGGCAAACGACAATTATATCTTAAGGGTATTATAATTCCGAATCCATACCGGAACAGAAAATATCATTCAACACCTTTACCACGATGATACAATCGACAATTGTCTTATGCAACTCGGCCGACACATATTCGTGCCGATATCGTTTTAAATTCTTTAAAAAATTTGCGATTCTTTAACTTATAATAATGGCTGAATATGTTTACGGCCACTATAGACATTTTTATGATATCCACTCGTACGTTTGGTCAAATTAATCACCGTGCAACTTGATAACCGATTACAATTACAATAAACGCGTCCGTGTGAGAAAGTGCAGTACGAAAATGTGGTTTCGGTGATCATAAACATATCCATCCATTAATGTACGATAAAAAATCGAAAATTTTTCAAATTTGATAAAACGATATCGACCCGAAGATGTTTCGGCCGGGGAGATTAGTCGTCAATTGTATTTATTGCGTTCTACGGTTATACATTTTCTACTTAATCCGGTATAATATAACACTTTTTCGATATAACGAGTTGACAAAATCCGACCATGCTTACATAATAACTGTATTTTTTTTTTTTTATTCGTTACCAACACCGTTCGACAACGGTCGAGAAATCGCATACCAACACGATAATGATAGCCGATCCAATCGTATCGCTCTCTTAACTCGCTGTCAGGAGTCTACAACGACCTAGAAAAAACGATCTTTGCACGGCAAACGACAATTATATCTTAAGGGTATTATAATTCCGAATCCATACCGGAACAGAAAATATCATTCAACACCTTTACCACGATGATACAATCGACAATTGTCTTATGCAACTCGGCCGACACATATTCGTGCCGATATCGTTTTAAATTCTTTAAAAAATTTGCGATTCTTTAACTTATAATAATGGCTGAATATGTTTACGGCCACTATAGACATTTTTATGATATCCACTCGTACGTTTGGTCAAATTAATCACCGTGCAACTTGATAACCGATTACAATTACAATAAACGCGTCCGTGTGAGAAAGTGCAGTACGAAAATGTGGTTTCGGTGATCATAAACATATCCATCCATTAATGTACGATAAAAAATCGAAAATTTTTCAAATTTGATAAAACGATATCGACCCGAAGATGTTTCGGCCGGGGAGATTAGTCGTCAATTGTATTTATTGCGTTCTACGGTTATACATTTTCTACTTAATCCGGTATAATATAACACTTTTTCGATATAACGAGTTGACAAAATCCGACCATGCTTACATAATAACTGTATTTTTTTTTTTTTATTCGTTACCAACACCGTTCGACAACGGTCGAGAAATCGCATACCAACACGATAATGATAGCCGATCCAATCGTATCGCTCTCTTAACTCGCTGTCAGGAGTCTACAACGACCTAGAAAAAACGATCTTTGCACGGCAAACGACAATTATATCTTAAGGGTATTATAATTCCGAATCCATACCGGAACAGAAAATATCATTCAACACCTTTACCACGATGATACAATCGACAATTGTCTTATGCAACTCGGCCGACACATATTCGTGCCGATATCGTTTTAAATTCTTTAAAAAATTTGCGATTCTTTAACTTATAATAATGGCTGAATATGTTTACGGCCACTATAGACATTTTTATGATATCCACTCGTACGTTTGGTCAAATTAATCACCGTGCAACTTGATAACCGATTACAATTACAATAAACGCGTCCGTGTGAGAAAGTGCAGTACGAAAATGTGGTTTCGGTGATCATAAACATATCCATCCATTAATGTACGATAAAAAATCGAAAATTTTTCAAATTTGATAAAACGATATCGACCCGAAGATGTTTCGGCCGGGGAGATTAGTCGTCAATTGTATTTATTGCGTTCTACGGTTATACATTTTCTACTTAATCCGGTATAATATAACACTTTTTCGATATAACGAGTTGACAAAATCCGACCATGCTTACATAATAACTGTATTTTTTTTTTTTTATTCGTTACCAACACCGTTCGACAACGGTCGAGAAATCGCATACCAACACGAAAATGATAGCCGATCCAATCGTATCGCTCTCTTAACTCGCTGTCAGGAGTCTACAACGACCTAGAAAAAACGATCTTTGCACGGCAAACGACAATTATATCTTAAGGGTATTATAATTCCGAATCCATACCGGAACAGAAAATATCATTCAACACCTTTACCACGATGATACAATCGACAATTGTCTTATGCAACTCGGCCGACACATATTCGTGCCGATATCGTTTTAAATTCTTTAAAAAATTTGCGATTCTTTAACTTATAATAATGGCTGAATATGTTTACGGCCACTATAGACATTTTTATGATATCCACTCGTACGTTTGGTCAAATTAATCACCGTGCATCTTGATAACCGATTACAATTACAATAAACGCGTCCGTGTGAGAAAGTGCAGTACGAAAATGTGGTTTCGGTGATCATAAACATATCCATCCATTAATGTACGATAAAAAATCGAAAATTTTTCAAATTTGATAAAACGATATCGTCCCGAAGATGTTTCGGCCGGGGAGATTAGTCGTCAATTGTATTTATTGCGTTCTACGGTTATACATTTTCTACTGAATCCGGTATAATATAACACTTTTTCGATATAACGAGTTGACAAAATCCGACCATGCTTACATAATAACTGTATTTTTTTTTTTTATTCGTTACCAACACCGTTCGACAACGGTCGAGAAATCGCATACCAACACGATAATGATAGCCGATCCAATCGTATCGCTCTCTTAACTCGCTGTCAGGAGTCTACAACGACCTAGAAAAAACGATCTTTGCACGGCAAACGACAATTATATCTTAAGGGTATTATAATTCCGAATCCATACCGGAACAGAAAATATCATTCAACACCTTTACCACGATGATACAATCGACAATTGTCTTATGCAACTCGGCCGACACATATTCGTGCCGATATCGTTTTAAATTCTTTAAAAAATTTGCGATTCTTTAACTTATAATAATGGCTGAATATGTTTACGGCCACTATAGACATTTTTATGATATCCACTCGTACGTTTGGTCAAATTAATCACCGTGCAACTTGATAACCGATTACAATTACAATAAACGCGTCCGTGTGAGAAAGTGCAGTACGAAAATGTGGTTTCGGTGATCATAAACATATCCATCCATTAATGTACGATAAAAAATCGAAAATTTTTCAAATTTGATAAAACGATATCGACCCGAAGATGTTTCGGCCGGGGAGATTAGTCGTCAATTGTATTTATTGCGTTCTACGGTTATACATTTTCTACTGAATCCGGTATAATATAACACTTTTTCGATATAACGAGTTGACAAAATCCGACCATGCTTACATAATAACTGTATTTTTTTTTTTTATTCGTTACCAACACCGTTCGACAACGGTCGAGAAATCGCATACCAACACGATAATGATAGCCGATCCAATCGTATCGCTCTCTTAACTCGCTGTCAGGAGTCTACAACGACCTAGAAAAAACGATCTTTGCACGGCAAACGACAATTATATCTTAAGGGTATTATAATTCCGAATCCATACCGGAACAGAAAATATCATTCAACACCTTTACCACGATGATACAATCGACAATTGTCTTATGCAACTCGGCCGACACATATTCGTGCCGATATCGTTTTAAATTCTTTAAAAAATTTGCGATTCTTTAACTTATAATAATGGCTGAATATGTTTACGGCCACTATAGACATTTTTATGATATCCACTCGTACGTTTGGTCAAATTAATCACCGTGCAACTTGATAACCGATTACAATTACAATAAACGCGTCCGTGTGAGAAAGTGCAGTACGAAAATGTGGTTTCGGTGATCATAAACATATCCATCCATTAATGTACGATAAAAAATCGAAAATTTTTCAAATTTGATAAAACGATATCGACCCGAAGATGTTTCGGCCGGGGAGATTAGTCGTCAATTGTATTTATTGCGTTCTACGGTTATACATTTTCTACTTAATCCGGTATAATATAACACTTTTTCGATATAACGAGTTGACAAAATCCGACCATGCTTACATAATAACTGTATTTTTTTTTTTTTATTCGTTACCAACACCGTTCGACAACGGTCGAGAAATCGCATACCAACACGATAATGATAGCCGATCCAATCGTATCGCTCTCTTAACTCGCTGTCAGGAGTCTACAACGACCTAGAAAAAACGATCTTTGCACGGCAAACGACAATTATATCTTAAGGGTATTATAATTCCGAATCCATACCGGAACAGAAAATATCATTCAACACCTTTACCACGATGATACAATCGACAATTGTCTTATGCAACTCGGCCGACACATATTCGTGCCGATATCGTTTTAAATTCTTTAAAAAATTTGCGATTCTTTAACTTATAATAATGGCTGAATATGTTTACGGCCACTATAGACATTTTTATGATATCCACTCGTACGTTTGGTCAAATTAATCACCGTGCAACTTGATAACCGATTACAATTACAATAAACGCGTCCGTGTGAGAAAGTGCAGTACGAAAATGTGGTTTCGGTGATCATAAACATATCCATCCATTAATGTACGATAAAAAATCGAAAATTTTTCAAATTTGATAAAACGATATCGACCCGAAGATGTTTCGGCCGGGGAGATTAGTCGTCAATTGTATTTATTGCGTTCTACGGTTATACATTTTCTACTTAATCCGGTATAATATAACACTTTTTCGATATAACGAGTTGACAAAATCCGACCATGCTTACATAATAACTGTATTTTTTTTTTTTTATTCGTTACCAACACCGTTCGACAACGGTCGAGAAATCGCATACCAACACGATAATGATAGCCGATCCAATCGTATCGCTCTCTTAACTCGCTGTCAGGAGTCTACAACGACCTAGAAAAAACGATCTTTGCACGGCAAACGACAATTATATCTTAAGGGTATTATAATTCCGAATCCATACCGGAACAGAAAATATCATTCAACACCTTTACCACGATGATACAATCGACAATTGTCTTATGCAACTCGGCCGACACATATTCGTGCCGATATCGTTTTAAATTCTTTAAAAAATTTGCGATTCTTTAACTTATAATAATGGCTGAATATGTTTACGGCCACTATAGACATTTTTATGATATCCACTCGTACGTTTGGTCAAATTAATCACCGTGCAACTTGATAACCGATTACAATTACAATAAACGCGTCCGTGTGAGAAAGTGCAGTACGAAAATGTGGTTTCGGTGATCATAAACATATCCATCCATTAATGTACGATAAAAAATCGAAAATTTTTCAAATTTGATAAAACGATATCGACCCGAAGATGTTTCGGCCGGGGAGATTAGTCGTCAATTGTATTTATTGCGTTCTACGGTTATACATTTTCTACTTAATCCGGTATAATATAACACTTTTTCGATATAACGAGTTGACAAAATCCGACCATGCTTACATAATAACTGTATTTTTTTTTTTTTATTCGTTACCAACACCGTTCGACAACGGTCGAGAAATCGCATACCAACACGAAAATGATAGCCGATCCAATCGTATCGCTCTCTTAACTCGCTGTCAGGAGTCTACAACGACCTAGAAAAAACGATCTTTGCACGGCAAACGACAATTATATCTTAAGGGTATTATAATTCCGAATCCATACCGGAACAGAAAATATCATTCAACACCTTTAACACGATGATACAATCGACAATTGTCTTATGCAACTCGGCCGACACATATTCGTGCCGATATCGTTTTAAATTCTTTAAAAAATTTGCGATTCTTTAACTTATAATAATGGCTGAATATGTTTACGGCCACTATAGACATTTTTATGATATCCACTCGTACGTTTGGTCAAATTAATCACCGTGCAACTTGATAACCGATTACAATTACAATAAACGCGTCCGTGTGAGAAAGTGCAGTACGAAAATGTGGTTTCGGTGATCATAAACATATCCATCCATTAATGTACGATAAAAAATCGAAAATTTTTCAAATTTGATAAAACGATATCGACCCGAAGATGTTTCGGCCGGGGAGATTAGTCGTCAATTGTATTTATTGCGTTCTACGGTTATACATTTTCTACTTAATCCGGTATAATATAACACTTTTTCGATATAACGAGTTGACAAAATCTGACCATGCTTACATAATAACTGTATTTTTTTTTTTTTATTCGTTACCAACACCGTTCGACAACGGTCGAGAAATCGCATACCAACACGATAATGATAGCCGATCCAATCGTATCGCTCTCTTAACTCGCTGTCAGGAGTCTACAACGACCTAGAAAAAACGATCTTTGCACGGCAAACGACAAATATATCTTAAGGGTATTATAATTCCGAATCCATACCGGAACAGAAAATATCATTCAACACCTTTACCACGATGATACAATCGACAATTGTCTTATGCAACTCGGCCGACACATATTCGTGCCGATATCGTTTTAAATTCTTTAAAAAATTTGCGATTCTTTAACTTATAATAATGGCTGAATATGTTTACGGCCACTATAGACATTTTTATGATATCCACTCGTACGTTTGGTCAAATTAATCACCGTGCAACTTGATAACCGATTACAATTACAATAAACGCGTCCGTGTGAGAATGTGCGGTACGAAAATGTGGTTTCGGTGATCATAAACATATCCATCCATTAATGTACGATAAAAAATCGAAAATTTTTCAAATTTGATAAAACGATATCGACCCGAAGATGTTTCGGCCGGGGAGATTAGTCGTCAATTGTATTTATTGCGTTCTACGGTTATACATTTTCAACTTAATCCGGTATAATATAACACTTTTTCGATATAACGAGTTGACAAAATCCGACCATGCTTACATAATAACTGTATTTTTTTTTTTTTATTCGTTACCAACACCGTTCGACAACGGTCGAGAAATCGCATACCAATACGATAATGATAGCCGATCCAATCGTATCGCTCTCTTAACTCGCTGTCAGGAGTCTACAACGACCTATAAAAAACGATCTTTGCACGGCAAACGACACTATATCTTAAGGGTATTATAATTCCGAATCCATACCGGAACAGAAAATATCATTCAACACCTTTACCACGATGATACAATCGACAATTGTCTTATGCAACTCGGCCGACACATATTCGTGCCGATATCGTTTTAAATTCTTTAAAAAATTTGCGATTCTTTAACTTATAATAATGGCTGAATATGTTTACGGCCACTATAGACATTTTTATGATATCCACTCGTACGTTTGGTCAAATTAATCGCCGTGCAACTTGATAACCGATAACAATTACAATAAACGCGTCCGTGTGAGAAAGTGCAGTACGAAAATGTGGTTTCGGTGATCATAAACATATCCATCCATTAATGTACGATAAAAAATCGAAAATTTTTCAAATTTGATAAAACGATATCGACCCGAAGATGTTTCGGCCGGGGAGATTAGTCGTCAATTGTATTTATTGCGTTCTACGGTTATACATTTTCAACTTAATCCGGTATAATATAACACTTTTTCGATATAACGAGTTGACAAAATCCGACCATGCTTACATAATAACTGTATTTTTTTTTTTTTATTCGTTACCAACACCGTTCGACAACGGTCGAGAAATCGCATACCAATACGATAATGATAGCCGATCCAATCGTATCGCTCTCTTAACTCGCTGTCAGGAGTCTACAACGACCTAGAAAAAACGATCTTTGCACGGCAAACGACACTATATCTTAAGGGTATTATAATTCCGAATCCATACCGGAACAGAAAATATCATTCAACACCTTTACCACGATGATACAATCGACAATTGTCTTATGCAACTCGGCCGACACATATTCGTGCCGATATCGTTTTAAATTCTTTAAAAAATTTGCGATTCTTTAACTTATAATAATGGCTGAATATGTTTACGGCCACTATAGACATTTTTATGATATCCACTCTTACGTTTGGTCAAATTAATCACCGTGCAACTTGATAACCGATTACAATTACAATAAACGCGTCCGTGTGAGAAAGTGCAGTACGAAAATGTGGTTTCGGTGATCATAAACATATCCATCCATTAATGTACGATAAAAAATCGAAAATTTTTCAAATTTGATAAAACGATATCGACCCGAAGATGTTTCGGCCGGGGAGATTAGTCGTCAATTGTATTTATTGCGTTCTACGGTTATACATTTTCTACTTAATCCGGTATAATATAACACTTTTTCGATATAACGAGTTGACAAAATCCTACCATGCTTACATAATAACTGTATTTTTTTTTTTTTATTCGTTACCAACACCGTTCGACAACGGTCGAGAAATCGCATACCAACACGATAATGATAGCCGATCCAATCGTATCGCTCTCTTAACTCGCTGTCAGGAGTCTACAACGACCTAGAAAAAACGATCTTTGCACGGCAAACGACAAATATATCTTAAGGGTATTATAATTCCGAATCCATACCGGAACAGAAAATATCATTCAACACCTTTACCACGATGATACAATCGACAATTGTCTTATGCAACTCGGCCGACACATATTCGTGCCGATATCGTTTTAAATTCTTTAAAAAATTTGCGATTCTTTAACTTATAATAATGGCTGAATATGTTTACGGCCACTATAGACATTTTTATGATATCCACTCGTACGTTTGGTCAAATTAATCACCGTGCAACTTGATAACCGATTACAATTACAATAAACGCGTCCGTGTGAGAATGTGCGGTACGAAAATGTGGTTTCGGTGATCATAAACATATCCATCCATTAATGTACGATAAAAAATCGAAAATTTTTCAAATTTGATAAAACGATATCGACCCGAAGATGTTTCGGCCGGGGAGATTAGTCGTCAATTGTATTTATTGCGTTCTACGGTTATACATTTTCTACTTAATCCGGTATAATATAACACTTTTTCGATATAACGAGTTGACAAAATCCGACCATGCTTACATAATAACTGTATTTTTTTTTTTTTATTCGTTACCAACACCGTTCGACAACGGTCGAGAAATCGCATACCAACACGATAATGATAGCCGATCCAATCGTATCGCTCTCTTAACTCGCTGTCAGGAGTCTACAACGACCTAGAAAAAACGATCTTTGCACGGCAAACGACACTATATCTTAAGGGTATTATAATTCCGAATCCATACCGGAACAGAAAATATCATTCAACACCTTTACCACGATGATACAATCGACAATTGTCTTATGCAACTCGGCCGACACATATTCGTGCCGATATCGTTTTAAATTCTTTAAAAAATTTGCGATTCTTTAACTTATAATAATGGCTGAATATGTTTACGGCCACTATAGACATTTTTATGATATCCACTCTTACGTTTGGTCAAATTAATCACCGTGCAACTTGATAACCGATTACAATTACAATAAACGCGTCCGTGTGAGAAAGTGCAGTACGAAAATGTGGTTTCGGTGATCATAAACATATCCATCCATTAATGTACGATAAAAAATCGAAAATTTTTCAAATTTGATAAAACGATATCGACCCGAAGATGTTTCGGCCGGGGAGATTAGTCGTCAATTGTATTTATTGCGTTCTACGGTTATACATTTTCTACTTAATCCGGTATAATATAACACTTTTTCGATATAACGAGTTGACAAAATCCTACCATGCTTACATAATAACTGTATTTTTTTTTTTTTATTCGTTACCAACACCGTTCGACAACGGTCGAGAAATCGCATACCAACACGATAATGATAGCCGATCCAATCGTATCGCTCTCTTAACTCGCTGTCAGGAGTCTACAACGACCTAGAAAAAACGATCTTTGCACGGCAAACGACAAATATATCTTAAGGGTATTATAATTCCGAATCCATACCGGAACAGAAAATATCATTCAACACCTTTACCACGATGATACAATCGACAATTGTCTTATGCAACTCGGCCGACACATATTCGTGCCGATATCGTTTTAAATTCTTTAAAAAATTTGCGATTCTTTAACTTATAATAATGGCTGAATATGTTTACGGCCACTATAGACATTTTTATGATATCCACTCGTACGTTTGGTCAAATTAATCACCGTGCAACTTGATAACCGATTACAATTACAATAAACGCGTCCGTGTGAGAATGTGCGGTACGAAAATGTGGTTTCGGTGATCATAAACATATCCATCCATTAATGTACGATAAAAAATCGAAAATTTTTCAAATTTGATAAAACGATATCGACCCGAAGATGTTTCGGCCGGGGAGATTAGACGTCAATTGTATTTATTGCGTTCTACGGTTATACATTTTCTACTTAATCCGGTATAATATAACACTTTTTCGATATAACGAGTTGACAAAATCCGACCATGCTTACATAATAACTGTATTTTTTTTTTTTTATTCGTTACCAACACCGTTCGACAACGGTCGAGAAATCGCATACCAACACGATAATGATAGCCGATCCAATCGTATCGCTCTCTTAACTCGCTGTCAGGAGTCTACAACGACCTAGAAAAAACGATCTTTGCACGGCAAACGACACTATATCTTATGGGTATTATAATTCCGAATCCATACCGGAACAGAAAATATCATTCAACACCTTTACCACGATGATACAATCGACAATTGTCTTATGCAACTCGGCCGACACATATTCGTGCCGATATCGTTTTAAATTCTTTAAAAAATTTGCGATTCTTTAACTTATAATAATGGCTGAATATGTTTACGGCCACTATAGACATTTTTATGATATCCACTCTTACGTTTGGTCAAATTAATCACCGTGCAACTTGATAACCGATTACAATTACAATAAACGCGTCCGTGTGAGAAAGTGCAGTACGAAAATGTGGTTTCGGTGATCATAAACATATCCATCCATTAATGTACGATAAAAAATCGAAAATTTTTCAAATTTGATAAAACGATATCGACCCGAAGATGTTTCGGCCGGGGAGATTAGTCGTCAATTGTATTTATTGCGTTCTACGGTTATACATTTTCTACTTAATCCGGTATAATATAACACTTTTTCGATATAACGAGTTGACAAAATCCTACCATGCTTACATAATAACTGTATTTTTTTTTTTTTATTCGTTACCAACACCGTTCGACAACGGTCGAGAAATCGCATACCAACACGATAATGATAGCCGATCCAATCGTATCGCTCTCTTAACTCGCTGTCAGGAGTCTACAACGACCTAGAAAAAACGATCTTTGCACGGCAAACGACAAATATATCTTAAGGGTATTATAATTCCGAATCCATACCGGAACAGAAAATATCATTCAACACCTTTACCACGATGATACAATCGACAATTGTCTTATGCAACTCGGCCGACACATATTCGTGCCGATATCGTTTTAAATTCTTTAAAAAATTTGCGATTCTTTAACTTATAATAATGGCTGAATATGTTTACGGCCACTATAGACATTTTTATGATATCCACTCGTACGTTTGGTCAAATTAATCACCGTGCAACTTGATAACCGATTACAATTACAATAAACGCGTCCGTGTGAGAATGTGCGGTACGAAAATGTGGTTTCGGTGATCATAAACATATCCATCCATTAATGTACGATAAAAAATCGAAAATTTTTCAAATTTGATAAAACGATATCGACCCGAAGATGTTTCGGCCGGGGAGATTAGTCGTCAATTGTATTTATTGCGTTCTACGGTTATACATTTTCTACTTAATCCGGTATAATATAACACTTTTTCGATATAACGAGTTGACAAAATCCGACCATGCTTACATAATAACTGTATTTTTTTTTTTTTATTCGTTACCAACACCGTTCGACAACGGTCGAGAAATCGCATACCAACACGATAATGATAGCCGATCCAATCGTATCGCTCTCTTAACTCGCTGTCAGGAGTCTACAACGACCTAGAAAAAACGATCTTTGCACGGCAAACGACACTATATCTTAAGGGTATTATAATTCCGAATCCATACCGGAACAGAAAATATCATTCAACACCTTTACCACGATGATACAATCGACAATTGTCTTATGCAACTCGGCCGACACATATTCGTGCCGATATCGTTTTAAATTCTTTAAAAAATTTGCGATTCTTTAACTTATAATAATGGCTGAATATGTTTACGGCCACTATAGACATTTTTATGATATCCACTCTTACGTTTGGTCAAATTAATCACCGTGCAACTTGATAACCGATTACAATTACAATAAACGCGTCCGTGTGAGAAAGTGCAGTACGAAAATGTGGTTTCGGTGATCATAAACATATCCATCCATTAATGTACGATAAAAAATCGAAAATTTTTCAAATTTGATAAAACGATATCGACCCGAAGATGTTTCGGCCGGGGAGATTAGTCGTCAATTGTATTTATTGCGTTCTACGGTTATACATTTTCTACTTAATCCGGTATAATATAACACTTTTTCGATATAACGAGTTGACAAAATCCTACCATGCTTACATAATAACTGTATTTTTTTTTTTTTATTCGTTACCAACACCGTTCGACAACGGTCGAGAAATCGCATACCAACACGATAATGATAGCCGATCCAATCGTATCGCTCTCTTAACTCGCTGTCAGGAGTCTACAACGACCTAGAAAAAACGATCTTTGCACGGCAAACGACAAATATATCTTAAGGGTATTATAATTCCGAATCCATACCGGAACAGAAAATATCATTCAACACCTTTACCACGATGATACAATCGACAATTGTCTTATGCAACTCGGCCGACACATATTCGTGCCGATATCGTTTTAAATTCTTTAAAAAATTTGCGATTCTTTAACTTATAATAATGGCTGAATATGTTTACGGCCACTATAGACATTTTTATGATATCCACTCGTACGTTTGGTCAAATTAATCACCGTGCAACTTGATAACCGATTACAATTACAATAAACGCGTCCGTGTGAGAATGTGCGGTACGAAAATGTGGTTTCGGTGATCATAAACATATCCATCCATTAATGTACGATAAAAAATCGAAAATTTTTCAAATTTGATAAAACGATATCGACCCGAAGATGTTTCGGCCGGGGAGATTAGACGTCAATTGTATTTATTGCGTTCTACGGTTATACATTTTCTACTTAATCCGGTATAATATAACACTTTTTCGATATAACGAGTTGACAAAATCCGACCATGCTTACATAATAACTGTATTTTTTTTTTTTTATTCGTTACCAACACCGTTCGACAACGGTCGAGAAATCGCATACCAACACGATAATGATAGCCGATCCAATCGTATCGCTCTCTTAACTCGCTGTCAGGAGTCTACAACGACCTAGAAAAAACGATCTTTGCACGGCAAACGACACTATATCTTATGGGTATTATAATTCCGAATCCATACCGGAACAGAAAATATCATTCAACACCTTTACCACGATGATACAATCGACAATTGTCTTATGCAACTCGGCCGACACATATTCGTGCCGATATCGTTTTAAATTCTTTAAAAAATTTGCGATTCTTTAACTTATAATAATGGCTGAATATGTTTACGGCCACTATAGACATTTTTATGATATCCACTCGTACGTTTGGTCAAATTAATCACCGTGCAACTTGATAACCGATTACAATTACAATAAACGCGTCCGTGTGAGAAAGTGCAGTACGAAAATGTGGTTTCGGTGATCATAAACATATCCATCCATTAATGTACGATAAAAAATCGAAAATTTTTCAAATTTGATAAAACGATATCGACCCGAAGATGTTTCGGCCGGGGAGATTAGTCGTCAATTGTATTTATTGCGTTCTACGGTTATACATTTTCTACTTAATCCGGTATAATATAACACTTTTTCGATATAACGAGTTGACAAAATCCGACCATGCTTACATAATAACTGTATTTTTTTTTTTTTATTCGTTACCAACACCGTTCGACAACGATCGAGAAATCGCATACCAACACGATAATGATAGCCGATCCAATCGTATCGCTCTCTTAACTCGCTGTCAGGAGTCTACAACGACCTAGAAAAAACGATCTTTGCACGGCAAACGACACTATATCTTATGGGTATTATAATTCCGAATCCATACCGGAACAGAAAATATCATTCAACACCTTTACCACGATGATACAATCGACAATTGTCTTATGCAACTCGGCCGACACATATTCGTGCCGATATCGTTTTAAATTTTTTAAAAAATTTGCGATTCTTTAACTTATAATAATGGCTGAATATGTTTACGGCCACTATAGACATTTTTATGATATCCACTCGTACGTTTGGTCAAATTAATCACCGTGCAACTTGATAACAGATTACAATTACAATAAACGCGTCCGTGTGAGAAAGTGCAGTACGAAAATGTGGTTTCGGTGATCATAAACATATCCATCCATTAATGTACGATAAAAAATCGAAAATTTTTCAAATTTGATAAAACGATATCGACCCGAAGATGTTTCGGCCGGGGAGATTAGTCGTCAATTGTATTTATTGCGTTCTACGGTTATACATTTTCTACTTAATCCGGTATAATATAACACTTTTTCGATATAACGAGTTGACAAAATCTGACCATGCTTACATAATAACTGTATTTTTTTTTTTTTATTCGTTACCAACACCGTTCGACAACGGTCGAGAAATCGCATACCAACACGATAATGATAGCCGATCCAATCGTATCGCTCTCTTAACTCGCTGTCAGGAGTCTACAACGACCTAGAAAAAACGATCTTTGCACGGCAAACGACAAATATATCTTAAGGGTATTATAATTCCGAATCCATACCGGAACAGAAAATATCATTCAACACCTTTACCACGATGATACAATCGACAATTGTCTTATGCAACTCGGCCGACACATATTCGTGCCGATATCGTTTTAAATTCTTTAAAAAATTTGCGATTCTTTAACTTATAATAATGGCTGAATATGTTTACGGCCACTATAGACATTTTTATGATATCCACTCGTACGTTTGGTCAAATTAATCACCGTGCAACTTGATAACCGATTACAATTACAATAAACGCGTCCGTGTGAGAATGTGCGGTACGAAAATGTGGTTTCGGTGATCATAAACATATCCATCCATTAATGTACGATAAAAAATCGAAAATTTTTCAAATTTGATAAAACGATATCGACCCGAAGATGTTTCGGCCGGGGAGATTAGTCGTCAATTGTATTTATTGCGTTCTACGGTTATACATTTTCAACTTAATCCGGTATAATATAACACTTTTTCGATATAACGAGTTGACAAAATCCGACCATGCTTACATAATAACTGTATTTTTTTTTTTTTATTCGTTACCAACACCGTTCGACAACGGTCGAGAAATCGCATACCAATACGATAATGATAGCCGATCCAATCGTATCGCTCTCTTAACTCGCTGTCAGGAGTCTACAACGACCTATAAAAAACGATCTTTGCACGGCAAACGACACTATATCTTAAGGGTATTATAATTCCGAATCCATACCGGAACAGAAAATATCATTCAACACCTTTACCACGATGATACAATCGACAATTGTCTTATGCAACTCGGCCGACACATATTCGTGCCGATATCGTTTTAAATTCTTTAAAAAATTTGCGATTCTTTAACTTATAATAATGGCTGAATATGTTTACGGCCACTATAGACATTTTTATGATATCCACTCGTACGTTTGGTCAAATTAATCGCCGTGCAACTTGATAACCGATAACAATTACAATAAACGCGTCCGTGTGAGAAAGTGCAGTACGAAAATGTGGTTTCGGTGATCATAAACATATCCATCCATTAATGTACGATAAAAAATCGAAAATTTTTCAAATTTGATAAAACGATATCGACCCGAAGATGTTTCGGCCGGGGAGATTAGTCGTCAATTGTATTTATTGCGTTCTACGGTTATACATTTTCTACTTAATCCGGTATAATATAACACTTTTTCGATATAACGAGTTGACAAAATCCGACCATGCTTACATAATAACTGTATTTTTTTTTTTTTATTCGTTACCAACACCGTTCGACAACGGTCGAGAAATCGCATACCAACACGATAATGATAGCCGATCCAATCGTATCGCTCTCTTAACTCGCTGTCAGGAGTCTACAACGACCTAGAAAAAACGATCTTTGCACGGCAAACGACACTATATCTTAAGGGTATTATAATTCCGAATCCATACCGGAACAGAAAATATCATTCAACACCTTTACCACGATGATACAATCGACAATTGTCTTATGCAACTCGGCCGACACATATTCGTGCCGATATCGTTTTAAATTCTTTAAAAAATTTGCGATTCTTTAACTTATAATAATGGCTGAATATGTTTACGGCCACTATAGACATTTTTATGATATCCACTCGTACGTTTGGTCAAATTAATCACCGTGCAACTTGATAACCGATTACAATTACAATAAACGCGTCCGTGTGAGAATGTGCGGTACGAAAATGTGGTTTCGGTGATCATAAACATATCCATCCATTAATGTACGATAAAAAATCGAAAATTTTTCAAATTTGATAAAACGATATCGACCCGAAGATGTTTCGGCCGGGGAGATTAGTCGTCAATTGTATTTATTGCGTTCTACGGTTATACATTTTCAACTTAATCCGGTATAATATAACACTTTTTCGATATAACGAGTTGACAAAATCCGACCATGCTTACATAATAACTGTATTTTTTTTTTTTTATTCGTTACCAACACCGTTCGACAACGGTCGAGAAATCGCATACCAATACGATAATGATAGCCGATCCAATCGTATCGCTCTCTTAACTCGCTGTCAGGAGTCTACAACGACCTATAAAAAACGATCTTTGCACGGCAAACGACACTATATCTTAAGGGTATTATAATTCCGAATCCATACCGGAACAGAAAATATCATTCAACACCTTTACCACGATGATACAATCGACAATTGTCTTATGCAACTCGGCCGACACATATTCGTGCCGATATCGTTTTAAATTCTTTAAAAAATTTGCGATTCTTTAACTTATAATAATGGCTGAATATGTTTACGGCCACTATAGACATTTTTATGATATCCACTCGTACGTTTGGTCAAATTAATCACCGTGCAACTTGATAACCGATTACAATTACAATAAACGCGTCCGTGTGAGAAAGTGCAGTACGAAAATGTGGTTTCGGTGATCATAAACATATCCATCCATTAATGTACGATAAAAAATCGAAAATTTTTCAAATTTGATAAAACGATATCGACCCGAAGATGTTTCGGCCGGGGAGATTAGTCGTCAATTGTATTTATTGCGTTCTACGGTTATACATTTTCTACTTAATCCGGTATAATATAACACTTTTTCAATATAACGAGTTGACAAAATCCGACCATGCTTACATAATAACTGTATTTTTTTTTTTTTATTCGTTACCAACACCGTTCGACAACGGTTGAGAAATCGCATACCAACACGATAATGATAGCCGATCCAATCGTATCGCTCTCTTAACTCGCTGTCAGGAATCTACAACGACCTAGAAAAAACGATCTTTGCACGGCAAACGACAATTATATCTTAAGGGTATTATAATTCCGAATCCATACCGGAACAGAAAATATCATTCAACACCTTTACCACGATGATACAATCGACAATTGTCTTATGCAACTCGGCCGACACATATTCGTGCCGATATCGTTTTAAATTCTTTAAAAAATTTGCGATTCTTTAACTTATAATAATGGCTGAATATGTTTACGGCCACTATAGACATTTTTATGATATCCACTCGTACGTTTGGTCAAATTAATCACCGTGCAACTTGATAACCGATTACAATTACAATAAACGCGTCCGTGTGAGAATGTGCAGTACGAAAATGTGGTTTCGGTGATCATAAACATATCCATCCATTAATGTACGATAAAAAATCGAAAATTTTTCAAATTTGATAAAACGATATCGACCCGAAGATGTTTCGGCCGGGGAGATTAGTCGTCAATTGTATTTATTGCGTTCTACGGTTATACATTTTCTACTTAATCCGGTATAATATAACACTTTTTCGATATAACGAGTTGACAAAATCCGACCATGCTTACATAATAAATGTATTTTTTTTTTTTTATTCGTTACCAACACCGTTCGACAACGGTCGAGAAATCGCATACCAACACGATAATGATAGCCGATCCAATCGTATCGCTCTCTTAACTCGCTGTCAGGAGTCTACAACGACCTAGAAAAAACGATCTTTGCACGGCAAACGACACTATATCTTAAGGGTATTATAATTCCGAATCCATACCGGAACAGAAAATATCATTCAACACCTTTACCACGATGATACAATCGACAATTGTCTTATGCAACTCGGCCGACACATATTCGTGCCGATATCGTTTTAAATTCTTTAAAAAATTTGCGATTCTTTAACTTATAATAATGGCTGAATATGTTTACGGCCACTATAGACATTTTTATGATATCCACTCGTACGTTTGGTCAAATTAATCACCGTGCAACTTGATAACCGATTACAATTACAATAAACGCGTCCGTGTGAGAAAGTGCAGTACGAAAATGTGGTTTCGGTGATCATAAACATATCCATCCATTAATGTACGATAAAAAATCGAAAATTTTTCAAATTTGATAAAACGATATCGACCCGAAGATGTTTCGGCCGGGGAGATTAGTCGTCAATTGTATTTATTGCGTTCTACGGTTATACATTTTCTACTTAATCCGGTATAATATAACACTTTTTCGATATAACGAGTTGACAAAATCCGACCATGCTTACATAATAACTGTATTTTTTTTTTTTTATTCGTTACCAACACCGTTCGACAACGATCGAGAAATCGCATACCAACACGATAATGATAGCCGATCCAATCGTATCGCTCTCTTAACTCGCTGTCAGGAGTCTACAACGACCTAGAAAAAACGATCTTTGCACGGCAAACGACACTATATCTTATGGGTATTATAATTCCGAATCCATACCGGAACAGAAAATATCATTCAACACCTTTACCACGATGATACAATCGACAATTGTCTTATGCAACTCGGCCGACACATATTCGTGCCGATATCGTTTTAAATTTTTTAAAAAATTTGCGATTCTTTAACTTATAATAATGGCTGAATATGTTTACGGCCACTATAGACATTTTTATGATATCCACTCGTACGTTTGGTCAAATTAATCACCGTGCAACTTGATAACCGATTACAATTACAATAAACGCGTCCGTGTGAGAAAGTGCAGTACGAAAATGTGGTTTCGGTGATCATAAACATATCCATCCATTAATGTACGATAAAAAATCGAAAATTTTTCAAATTTGATAAAACGATATCGACCCGAAGATGTTTCGGCCGGGGAGATTAGTCGTCAATTGTATTTATTGCGTTCTACGGTTATACATTTTCTACTTAATCCGGTATAATATAACACTTTTTCGATATAACGAGTTGACAAAATCTGACCATGCTTACATAATAACTGTATTTTTTTTTTTTTATTCGTTACCAACACCGTTCGACAACGGTCGAGAAATCGCATACCAACACGATAATGATAGCCGATCCAATCGTATCGCTCTCTTAACTCGCTGTCAGGAGTCTACAACGACCTAGAAAAAACGATCTTTGCACGGCAAACGACAAATATATCTTAAGGGTATTATAATTCCGAATCCATACCGGAACAGAAAATATCATTCAACACCTTTACCACGATGATACAATCGACAATTGTCTTATGCAACTCGGCCGACACATATTCGTGCCGATATCGTTTTAAATTCTTTAAAAAATTTGCGATTCTTTAACTTATAATAATGGCTGAATATGTTTACGGCCACTATAGACATTTTTATGATATCCACTCGTACGTTTGGTCAAATTAATCACCGTGCAACTTGATAACCGATTACAATTACAATAAACGCGTCCGTGTGAGAATGTGCGGTACGAAAATGTGGTTTCGGTGATCATAAACATATCCATCCATTAATGTACGATAAAAAATCGAAAATTTTTCAAATTTGATAAAACGATATCGACCCGAAGATGTTTCGGCCGGGGAGATTAGTCGTCAATTGTATTTATTGCGTTCTACGGTTATACATTTTCAACTTAATCCGGTATAATATAACACTTTTTCGATATAACGAGTTGACAAAATCCGACCATGCTTACATAATAACTGTATTTTTTTTTTTTTATTCGTTACCAACACCGTTCGACAACGGTCGAGAAATCGCATACCAATACGATAATGATAGCCGATCCAATCGTATCGCTCTCTTAACTCGCTGTCAGGAGTCTACAACGACCTATAAAAAACGATCTTTGCACGGCAAACGACACTATATCTTAAGGGTATTATAATTCCGAATCCATACCGGAACAGAAAATATCATTCAACACCTTTACCACGATGATACAATCGACAATTGTCTTATGCAACTCGGCCGACACATATTCGTGCCGATATCGTTTTAAATTCTTTAAAAAATTTGCGATTCTTTAACTTATAATAATGGCTGAATATGTTTACGGCCACTATAGACATTTTTATGATATCCACTCGTACGTTTGGTCAAATTAATCGCCGTGCAACTTGATAACCGATAACAATTACAATAAACGCGTCCGTGTGAGAAAGTGCAGTACGAAAATGTGGTTTCGGTGATCATAAACATATCCATCCATTAATGTACGATAAAAAATCGAAAATTTTTCAAATTTGATAAAACGATATCGACCCGAAGATGTTTCGGCCGGGGAGATTAGTCGTCAATTGTATTTATTGCGTTCTACGGTTATACATTTTCTACTTAATCCGGTATAATATAACACTTTTTCGATATAACGAGTTGACAAAATCCGACCATGCTTACATAATAACTGTATTTTTTTTTTTTTATTCGTTACCAACACCGTTCGACAACGGTCGAGAAATCGCATACCAACACGATAATGATAGCCGATCCAATCGTATCGCTCTCTTAACTCGCTGTCAGGAGTCTACAACGACCTAGAAAAAACGATCTTTGCACGGCAAACGACACTATATCTTAAGGGTATTATAATTCCGAATCCATACCGGAACAGAAAATATCATTCAACACCTTTACCACGATGATACAATCGACAATTGTCTTATGCAACTCGGCCGACACATATTCGTGCCGATATCGTTTTAAATTCTTTAAAAAATTTGCGATTCTTTAACTTATAATAATGGCTGAATATGTTTACGGCCACTATAGACATTTTTATGATATCCACTCGTACGTTTGGTCAAATTAATCACCGTGCAACTTGATAACCGATTACAATTACAATAAACGCGTCCGTGTGAGAATGTGCGGTACGAAAATGTGGTTTCGGTGATCATAAACATATCCATCCATTAATGTACGATAAAAAATCGAAAATTTTTCAAATTTGATAAAACGATATCGACCCGAAGATGTTTCGGCCGGGGAGATTAGTCGTCAATTGTATTTATTGCGTTCTACGGTTATACATTTTCAACTTAATCCGGTATAATATAACACTTTTTCGATATAACGAGTTGACAAAATCCGACCATGCTTACATAATAACTGTATTTTTTTTTTTTTATTCGTTACCAACACCGTTCGACAACGGTCGAGAAATCGCATACCAATACGATAATGATAGCCGATCCAATCGTATCGCTCTCTTAACTCGCTGTCAGGAGTCTACAACGACCTATAAAAAACGATCTTTGCACGGCAAACGACACTATATCTTAAGGGTATTATAATTCCGAATCCATACCGGAACAGAAAATATCATTCAACACCTTTACCACGATGATACAATCGACAATTGTCTTATGCAACTCGGCCGACACATATTCGTGCCGATATCGTTTTAAATTCTTTAAAAAATTTGCGATTCTTTAACTTATAATAATGGCTGAATATGTTTACGGCCACTATAGACATTTTTATGATATCCACTCGTACGTTTGGTCAAATTAATCGCCGTGCAACTTGATAACCGATAACAATTACAATAAACGCGTCCGTGTGAGAAAGTGCAGTACGAAAATGTGGTTTCGGTGATCATAAACATATCCATCCATTAATGTACGATAAAAAATCGAAAATTTTTCAAATTTGATAAAACGATATCGACCCGAAGATGTTTCGGCCGGGGAGATTAGTCGTCAATTGTATTTATTGCGTTCTACGGTTATACATTTTCTACTTAATCCGGTATAATATAACACTTTTTCGATATAACGAGTTGACAAAATCCGACCATGCTTACATAATAACTGTATTTTTTTTTTTTTATTCGTTACCAACACCGTTCGACAACGGTCGAGAAATCGCATACCAACACGATAATGATAGCCGATCCAATCGTATCGCTCTCTTAACTCGCTGTCAGGAGTCTACAACGACCTAGAAAAAACGATCTTTGCACGGCAAACGACACTATATCTTAAGGGTATTATAATTCCGAATCCATACCGGAACAGAAAATATCATTCAACACCTTTACCACGATGATACAATCGACAATTGTCTTATGCAACTCGGCCGACACATATTCGTGCCGATATCGTTTTAAATTCTTTAAAAAATTTGCGATTCTTTAACTTATAATAATGGCTGAATATGTTTACGGCCACTATAGACATTTTTATGATATCCACTCGTACGTTTGGTCAAATTAATCACCGTGCAACTTGATAACCGATTACAATTACAATAAACGCGTCCGTGTGAGAATGTGCAGTACGAAAATGTGGTTTCGGTGATCATAAACATATCCATCCATTAATGTACGATAAAAAATCGAAAATTTTTCAAATTTGATAAAACGATATCGACCCGAAGATGTTTCGGCCGGGGAGATTAGTCGTCAATTGTATTTATTGCGTTCTACGGTTATACATTTTCTACTTAATCCGGTATAATATAACACTTTTTCGATATAACGAGTTGACAAAATCCGACCATGCTTACATAATAACTGTATTTTTTTTTTTTTATTCGTTACCAACACCGTTCGACAACGGTCGAGAAATCGCATACCAACACGATAATGATAGCCGATCCAATCGTATCGCTCTCTTAACTCGCTGTCAGGAGTCTACAACGACCTAGAAAAAACGATCTTTGTACGGCAAACGACAAATATATCTTAAGGGTATTATAATTCCGAATCCATACCGGAACAGAAAATATCATTCAACACCTTTACCACGATGATACAATCGACAATTGTCTTATGCAACTCGGCCGACACATATTCGTGCCGATATCGTTTTAAATTCTTTAAAAAATTTGCGATTCTTTAACTTATAATAATGGCTGAATATGTTTACGGCCACTATAGACATTTTTATGATATCCACTCGTACGTTTGGTCAAATTAATCACCGTGCAACTTGATAACCGATTACAATTACAATAAACGCGTCCGTGTGAGAATGTGCAGTACGAAAATGTGGTTTCGGTGATCATAAACATATCCATCCATTAATGTACGATAAAAAATCGAAAATTTTTGAAATTTGATAAAACGATATCGACCCGAAGATGTTTCGGCCGGGGAGATTAGTCGTCAATTGTATTTATTGCGTTCTACGGTTATACATTTTCTACTTAATCCGGTATAATATAACACTTTTTCGATATAACGAGTTGACAAAATCCGACCATGCTTACATAATAACTGTATTTTTTTTTTTTTATTCGTTACCAACACCGTTCGACAACGGTCGAGAAATCGCATACCAACACGATAATGATAGCCGATCCAATCGTATCGCTCTCTTAACTCGCTGTCAGGAGTCTACAACGACCTAGAAAAAACGATCTTTGCACGGCAAACGACAAATATATCTTAAGGGTATTATAATTCCGAATCCATACCGGAACAGAAAATATCATTCAACACCTTTACCACGATGATACAATCGACAATTGTCTTATGCAACTCGGCCGACACATATTCGTGCCGATATCGTTTTAAATTCTTTAAAAAATTTGCGATTCTTTAACTTATAATAATGGCTGAATATGTTTACGGCCACTATAGACATTTTTATGATATCCACTCGTACGTTTGGTCAAATTAATCACCGTGCAACTTGATAACCGATTACAATTACAATAAACGCGTCCGTGTGAGAAAGTGCAGTACGAAAATGTGGTTTCGGTGATCATAAACATATCCATCCATTAATGTACGATAAAAAATCGAAAATTTTTGAAATTTGATAAAACGATATCGACCCGAAGATGTTTCGGCCGGGGAGATTAGTCGTCAATTGTATTTATTGCGTTCTACGGTTATACATTTTCTACTTAATCCGGTATAATATAACACTTTTTCGATATAACGAGTTGACAAAATCCGACCATGCTTACATAATAACTGTATTTTTTTTTTTTTATTCGTTACCAACACCGTTCGACAACGGTCGAGAAATCGCATACCAACACGATAATGATAGCCGATCCAATCGTATCGCTCTCTTAACTCGCTGTCAGGAGTCTACAACGACCTAGAAAAAACGATCTTTGCACGGCAAACGACAAATATATCTTAAGGGTATTATAATTCCGAATCCATACCGGAACAGAAAATATCATTCAACACCTTTACCACGATGATACAATCGACAATTGTCTTATGCAACTCGGCCGACACATATTCGTGCCGATATCGTTTTAAATTCTTTAAAAAATTTGCGATTCTTTAACTTATAATAATGGCTGAATATGTTTACGGCCACTATAGACATTTTTATGATATCCACTCGTACGTTTGGTCAAATTAATCACCGTGCAACTTGATAACCGATTACAATTACAATAAACGCGTCCGTGTGAGAAAGTGCAGTACGAAAATGTGGTTTCGGTGATCATAAACATATCCATCCATTAATGTACGATAAAAAATCGAAAATTTTTTAAATTTGATAAAACGATATCGACCCGAAGATGTTTCGGCCGGGGAGATTAGTCGTCAATTGTATTTATTGCGTTCTACGGTTATACATTTTCTACTTAATCCGGTATAATATAACACTTTTTCGATATAACGAGTTGACAAAATCCGACCATGCTTACATAATAACTGTATTTTTTTTTTTTTATTCGTTACCAACACCGTTCGACAACGGTCGAGAAATCGCATACCAACACGATAATGATAGCCGATCCAATCGTATCGCTCTCTTAACTCGCTGTCAGGAGTCTACAACGACCTAGAAAAAACGATCTTTGCACGGCAAACGACAAATATATCTTAAGGGTATTATAATTCCGAATCCATACCGGAACAGAAAATATCATTCAACACCTTTACCACGATGATACAATCGACAATTGTCTTATGCAACTCGGCCGACACATATTCGTGCCGATATCGTTTTAAATTCTTTAAAAAATTTGCGATTCTTTAACTTATAATAATGGCTGAATATGTTTACGGCCACTATAGACATTTTTATGATATCCACTCGTACGTTTGGTCAAATTAATCACCGTGCAACTTGATAACCGATTACAATTACAATAAACGCGTCCGTGTGAGAAAGTGCAGTACGAAAATGTGGTTTCGGTGATCATAAACATATCCATCCATTAATGTACGATAAAAAATCGAAAATTTTTGAAATTTGATAAAACGATATCGACCCGAAGATGTTTCGGCCGGGGAGATTAGTCGTCAATTGTATTTATTGCGTTCTACGGTTATACATTTTCTACTTAATCCGGTATAATATAACACTTTTTCGATATAACGAGTTGACAAAATCCGACCATGCTTACATAATAACTGTATTTTTTTTTTTTTATTCGTTACCAACACCGTTCGACAACGGTCGAGAAATCGCATACCAACACGATAATGATAGCCGATCCAATCGTATCGCTCTCTTAACTCGCTGTCAGGAGTCTACAACGATCTAGAAAAAACGATCTTTGCACGGCAAACGACACTATATCTTAAGGGTATTATAATTCCGAATCCATACCGGAACAGAAAATATCATTCAACACCTTTACCACGATGATACAATCGACAATTGTCTTATGCAACTCGGCCGACACATATTCGTGCCGATATCGTTTTAAATTCTTTAAAAAATTTGCGATTCTTTAACTTATAATAATGGCTGAATATGTTTACGGCCACTATAGACATTTTTATGATATCCACTCGTACGTTTGGTCAAATTAATCACCGTGCAACTTGATAACCGATTACAATTACAATAAACGCGTCCGTGTGAGAATGTGCAGTACGAAAATGTGGTTTCGGTGATCATAAACATATCCATCCATTAATGTACGATAAAAAATCGAAAATTTTTCAAATTTGATAAAACGATATCGACCCGAAGATGTTTCGGCCGGGGAGATTAGTCGTCAATTGTATTTATTGCGTTCTACGGTTATACATTTTCTACTTAATCCGGTATAATATAACACTTTTTCGATATAACGAGTTGACAAAATCCGACCATGCTTACATAATAACTGTATTTTTTTTTTTTTATTCGTTACCAACACCGTTCGACAACGGTCGAGAAATCGCATACCAACACGATAATGATAGCCGATCCAATCGTATCGCTCTCTTAACTCGCTGTCAGGAGTCTACAACGACCTAGAAAAAACGATCTTTGCACGGCAAACGACACTATATCTTAAGGGTATTATAATTCCGAATCCATACCGGAACAGAAAATATCATTCAACACCTTTACCACGATGATACAATCGACAATTGTCTTATGCAACTCGGCCGACACATATTCGTGCCGATATCGTTTTAAATTCTTTAAAAAATTTGCGATTCTTTAACTTATAATAATGGCTGAATATGTTTACGGCCACTATAGACATTTTTATGATATCCACTCGTACGTTTGGTCAAATTAATCACCGTGCAACTTGATAACCGATTACAATTACAATAAACGCGTCCGTGTGAGAATGTGCAGTACGAAAATGTGGTTTCGGTGATCATAAACATATCCATCCATTAATGTACGATAAAAAATCGAAAATTTTTCAAATTTGATAAAACGATATCGACCCGAAGATGTTTCGGCCGGGGAGATTAGTCGTCAATTGTATTTATTGCGTTCTACGGTTATACATTTTCTACTTAATCCGGTATAATATAACACTTTTTCGATATAACGAGTTGACAAAATCCGACCATGCTTACATAATAACTGTATTTTTTTTTTTTTATTCGTTACCAACACCGTTCGACAACGGTCGAGAACCGCATACCAACACGATAATGATAGCCGATCCAATCGTATCGCTCTCTTAACTCGCTGTCAGGAGTCTACAACGACCTAGAAAAAACGATCTTTGCACGGCAAACGACACTATATCTTAAGGGTATTATAATTCCGAATCCATACCGGAACAGAAAATATCATTCAACACCTTTACCACGATGATACAATCGACAATTGTCTTATGCAACTCGGCCGACACATATTCGTGCCGATATCGTTTTAAATTCTTTAAAAAATTTGCGATTCTTTAACTTATAATAATGGCTGAATATGTTTACGGCCACTATAGACATTTGTATGATATCCACTCGTACGTTTGGTCAAATTAATCACCGTGCAACTTGATAACCGATTACAATTACAATAAACGCGTCCGTGTGAGAAAGTGCAGTACGAAAATGTGGTTTCGGTGATCATAAACATATCCATCCATTAATGTACGATAAAAAATCGAAAATTTTTTAAATTTGATAAAACGATATCGACCCGAAGATGTTTCGGCCGGGGAGATTAGTCGTCAATTGTATTTATTGCGTTCTACGGTTATACATTTTCTACTTAATCCGGTATAATATAACACTTTTTCGATATAACGAGTTGACAAAATCCGACCATGCTTACATAATAACTGTATTTTTTTTTTTTTATTCGTTACCAACACCGTTCGACAACGGTCGAGAAATCGCATACCAACACGATAATGATAGCCGATCCAATCATATCGCTCTCTTAACTCGCTGTCAGGAGTCTACAACGACCTAGAAAAAACGATCTTTGCACGGCAAACGACACTATATCTTAAGGGTATTATAATTCCGAATCCATACCGGAACAGAAAATATCATTCAACACCTTTACCACGATGATACAATCGACAATTGTCTTATGCAACTCGGCCGACACATATTCGTGCCGATATCGTTTTAAATTCTTTAAAAAATTTGCGATTCTTTAACTTATAATAATGGCTGAATATGTTTACGGCCACTATAGACATTTTTATGATATCCACTCGTACGTTTGGTCAAATTAATCACCGTGCAACTTGATAACCGATTACAATTACAATAAACGCGTCCGTGTGAGAATGTGCAGTACGAAAATGTGGTTTCGGTGATCATAAACATATCCATCCATTAATGTACGATAAAAAATCGAAAATTTTTCAAATTTGATAAAACGATATCGACCCGAAGATGTTTCGGCCGGGGAGATTAGTCGTCAATTGTATTTATTGCGTTCTACGGTTATACATTTTCTACTTAATCCGGTATAATATAACACTTTTTCGATATAACGAGTTGACAAAATCCGACCATGCTTACATAATAACTGTATTTTTTTTTTTTTATTCGTTACCAACACCGTTCGACAACGGTCGAGAAATCGCATACCAACACGATAATGATAGCCGATCCAATCGTATCGCTCTCTTAACTCGCTGTCAGGAGTCTACAACGACCTAGAAAAAACGATCTTTGTACGGCAAACGACAAATATATCTTAAGGGTATTATAATTCCGAATCCATACCGGAACAGAAAATATCATTCAACACCTTTACCACGATGATACAATCGACAATTGTCTTATGCAACTCGGCCGACACATATTCGTGCCGATATCGTTTTAAATTCTTTAAAAAATTTGCGATTCTTTAACTTATAATAATGGCTGAATATGTTTACGGCCACTATAGACATTTTTATGATATCCACTCGTACGTTTGGTCAAATTAATCACCGTGCAACTTGATAACCGATTACAATTACAATAAACGCGTCCGTGTGAGAAAGTGCAGTACGAAAATGTGGTTTCGGTGATCATAAACATATCCATCCATTAATGTACGATAAAAAATCGAAAATTTTTGAAATTTGATAAAACGATATCGACCCGAAGATGTTTCGGCCGGGGAGATTAGTCGTCAATTGTATTTATTGCGTTCTACGGTTATACATTTTCTACTTAATCCGGTATAATATAACACTTTTTCGATATAACGAGTTGACAAAATCCGACCATGCTTACATAATAACTGTATTTTTTTTTTTTTATTCGTTACCAACACCGTTCGACAACGGTCGAGAAATCGCATACCAACACGATAATGATAGCCGATCCAATCGTATCGCTCTCTTAACTCGCTGTCAGGAGTCTACAACGACCTAGAAAAAACGATCTTTGCACGGCAAACGACACTATATCTTAAGGGTATTATAATTCCGAATCCATACCGGAACAGAAAATATCATTCAACACCTTTACCACGATGATACAATCGACAATTGTCTTATGCAACTCGGCCGACACATATTCGTGCCGATATCGTTTTAAATTCTTTAAAAAATTTGCGATTCTTTAACTTATAATAATGGCTGAATATGTTTACGGCCACTATAGACATTTGTATGATATCCACTCGTACGTTTGGTCAAATTAATCACCGTGCAACTTGATAACCGATTACAATTACAATAAACGCGTCCGTGTGAGAAAGTGCAGTACGAAAATGTGGTTTCGGTGATCATAAACATATCCATCCATTAATGTACAATAAAAAATCGAAAATTTTTTAAATTTGATAAAACGATATCGACCCGAAGATGTTTCGGCCGGGGAGATTAGTCGTCAATTGTATTTATTGCGTTCTACGGTTATACATTTTCTACTTAATCCGGTATAATATAACACTTTTTCGATATAACGAGTTGACAAAATCCGACCATGCTTACATAATAACTGTATTTTTTTTTTTTTATTCGTTACCAACACCGTTCGACAACGGTCGAGAAATCGCATACCAACACGATAATGATAGCCGATCCAATCGTATCGCTCTCTAAACTCGCTGTCAGGAGTCTACAACGACCTAGAAAAAACGATCTTTGCACGGCAAACGACAAATATATCTTAAGGGTATTATAATTCCGAATCCATACCGGAACAGAAAATATCATTCAACACCTTTACTACGATGATACAATCGACAATTGTCTTATGCAACTCGGCCGACACATATTCGTGCCGATATCGTTTTAAATTCTTTAAAAAATTTGCGATTCTTTAACTTATAATAATGGCTGAATATGTTTACGGCCACTATAGACATTTTTATGATATCCACTCGTTCGTTTGGTCAAATTAATCACCGTGCAACTTGATAACCGATTACAATTACAATAAACGCGTCCGTGTGAGAAAGTGCAGTACGAAAATGTGGTTTCGGTGATCATAAACATATCCATCCATTAATGTACGATAAAAAATCGAAAATTTTTGAAATTTGATAAAACGATATCGACCCGAAGATGTTTCGGCCGGGGAGATTAGTCGTCAATTGTATTTATTGCGTTCTACGGTTATACATTTTCTACTTAATCCGGTATAATATAACACTTTTTCGATATAACGAGTTGACAAAATCCGACCATGCTTACATAATAACTGTATTTTTTTTTTTTTATTCGTTACCAACACCGTTCGACAACGGTCGAGAAATCGCATACCAACACGATAATGATAGCCGATCCAATCGTATCGCTCTCTTAACTCGCTGTCAGGAGTCTACAACGACCTAGAAAAAACGATCTTTGCACGGCAAACGACACTATATCTTAAGGGTATTATAATTCCGAATCCATACCGGAACAGAAAATATCATTCAACACCTTTACCACGATGATACAATCGACAATTGTCTTATGCAACTCGGCCGACACATATTCGTGCCGATATCGTTTTAAATTCTTTAAAAAATTTGCGATTCTTTAACTTATAATAATGGCTGAATATGTTTACGGCCACTATAGACATTTTTATGATATCCACTCGTACGTTTGGTCAAATTAATCACCGTGCAACTTGATAACCGATTACAATTACAATAAACGCGTCCGTGTGAGAAAGTGCAGTACGAAAATGTGGTTTCGGTGATCATAAACATATCCATCCATTAATGTACGATAAAAAATCGAAAATTTTTGAAATTTGATAAAACGATATCGACCCGAAGATGTTTCGGCCGGGGAGATTAGTCGTCAATTGTATTTATTGCGTTCTACGGTTATACATTTTCTACTTAATCCGGTATAATATAACACTTTTTCGATATAACGAGTTGACAAAATCCGACCATGCTTACATAATAACTGTATTTTTTTTTTTTTATTCGTTACCAACACCGTTCGACAACGGTCGAGAAATCGCATACCAACACGATAATGATAGCCGATACAATCGTATCGCTCTCTTAACTCGCTGTCAGGAGTCTACAACGACCTAGAAAAAACGATCTTTGCACGGCAAACGACAAATATATCTTAAGGGTATTATAATTCCGAATCCATACCGGAACAGAAAATATCATTCAACACCTTTACCACGATGATACAATCGACAATTGTCTTATGCAACTCGGCCGACACATATTCGTGCCGATATCGTTTTAAATTCTTTAAAAAATTTGCGATTCTTTAACTTATAATAATGGCTGAATATGTTTACGGCCACTATAGACATTTTTATGATATCCACTCGTACGTTTGGTCAAATTAATCACCGTGCAACTTGATAACCGATTACAATTACAATAAACGCGTCCGTGTGAGAAAGTGCAGTACGAAAATGTGGTTTCGGTGATCATAAACATATCCATCCATTAATGTACGATAAAAAATCGAAAATTTTTGAAATTTGATAAAACGATATCGACCCGAAGATGTTTCGGCCGGGGAGATTAGTCGTCAATTGTATTTATTGCGTTCTACGGTTATACATTTTCTACTTAATCCGGTATAATATAACACTTTTTCGATATAACGAGTTGACAAAATCCGACCATGCTTACATAATAACTGTATTTTTTTTTTTTTATTCGTTACCAACACCGTTCGACAACGGTCGAGAAATCGCATACCAACACGATAATGATAGCCGATCCAATCGTATCGCTCTCTTAACTCGCTGTCAGGAGTCTACAACGACCTAGAAAAAACGATCTTTGCACGGCAAACGACAAATATATCTTAAGGGTATTATAATTCCGAATCCATACCGGAACAGAAAATATCATTCAACACCTTTACTACGATGATACAATCGACAATTGTCTTATGCAACTCGGCCGACACATATTCGTGCCGATATCGTTTTAAATTCTTTAAAAAATTTGCGATTCTTTAACTTATAATAATGGCTGAATATGTTTACGGCCACTATAGACATTTTTATGATATCCACTCGTTCGTTTGGTCAAATTAATCACCGTGCAACTTGATAACCGATTACAATTACAATAAACGCGTCCGTGTGAGAAAGTGCAGTACGAAAATGTGGTTTCGGTGATCATAAACATATCCATCCATTAATGTACGATAAAAAATCGAAAATTTTTGAAATTTGATAAAACGATATCGACCCGAAGATGTTTCGGCCGGGGAGATTAGTCGTCAATTGTATTTATTGCGTTCTACGGTTATACATTTTCTACTTAATCCGGTATAATATAACACTTTTTCGATATAACGAGTTGACAAAATCCGACCATGCTTACATAATAACTGTATTTTTTTTTTTTTATTCGTTACCAACACCGTTCGACAACGGTCGAGAAATCGCATACCAACACGATAATGATAGCCGATCCAATCGTATCGCTCTCTTAACTCGCTGTCAGGAGTCTACAACGACCTAGAAAAAACGATCTTTGCACGGCAAACGACACTATATCTTAAGGGTATTATAATTCCGAATCCATACCGGAACAGAAAATATCATTCAACACCTTTACCACGATGATACAATCGACAATTGTCTTATGCAACTCGGCCGACACATATTCGTGCCGATATCGTTTTAAATTCTTTAAAAAATTTGCGATTCTTTAACTTATAATAATGGCTGAATATGTTTACGGCCACTATAGACATTTTTATGATATCCACTCGTACGTTTGGTCAAATTAATCACCGTGCAACTTGATAACCGATTACAATTACAATAAACGCGTCCGTGTGAGAAAGTGCAGTACGAAAATGTGGTTTCGGTGATCATAAACATATCCATCCATTAATGTACGATAAAAAATCGAAAATTTTTGAAATTTGATAAAACGATATCGACCCGAAGATGTTTCGGCCGGGGAGATTAGTCGTCAATTGTATTTATTGCGTTCTACGGTTATACATTTTCTACTTAATCCGGTATAATATAACACTTTTTCGATATAACGAGTTGACAAAATCCGACCATGCTTACATAATAACTGTATTTTTTTTTTTTTATTCGTTACCAACACCGTTCGACAACGGTCGAGAAATCGCATACCAACACGATAATGATAGCCGATACAATCGTATCGCTCTCTTAACTCGCTGTCAGGAGTCTACAACGACCTAGAAAAAACGATCTTTGCACGGCAAACGACAAATATATCTTAAGGGTATTATAATTCCGAATCCATACCGGAACAGAAAATATCATTCAACACCTTTACCACGATGATACAATCGACAATTGTCTTATGCAACTCGGCCGACACATATTCGTGCCGATATCGTTTTAAATTCTTTAAAAAATTTGCGATTCTTTAACTTATAATAATGGCTGAATATGTTTACGGCCACTATAGACATTTTTATGATATCCACTCGTACGTTTGGTCAAATTAATCACCGTGCAACTTGATAACCGATTACAATTACAATAAACGCGTCCGTGTGAGAAAGTGCAGTACGAAAATGTGGTTTCGGTGATCATAAACATATCCATCCATTAATGTACGATAAAAAATCGAAAATTTTTGAAATTTGATAAAACGATATCGACCCGAAGATGTTTCGGCCGGGGAGATTAGTCGTCAATTGTATTTATTGCGTTCTACGGTTATACATTTTCTACTTAATCCGGTATAATATAACACTTTTTCGATATAACGAGTTGACAAAATCCGACCATGCTTACATAATAACTGTATTTTTTTTTTTTTATTCGTTACCAACACCGTTCGACAACGGTCGAGAAATCGCATACCAACACGATAATGATAGCCGATCCAATCGTATCGCTCTCTTAACTCGCTGTCAGGAGTCTACAACGACCTAGAAAAAACGATCTTTGCACGGCAAACGACACTATATCTTAAGGGTATTATAATTCCGAATCCATACCGGAACAGAAAATATCATTCAACACCTTTACCACGATGATACAATCGACAATTGTCTTATGCAACTCGGCCGACACATATTCGTGCCGATATCGTTTTAAATTCTTTAAAAAATTTGCGATTCTTTAACTTATAATAATGGCTGAATATGTTTACGGCCACTATAGACATTTGTATGATATCCACTCGTACGTTTGGTCAAATTAATCACCGTGCAACTTGATAACCGATTACAATTACAATAAACGCGTCCGTGTGAGAAAGTGCAGTACGAAAATGTGGTTTCGGTGATCATAAACATATCCATCCATTAATGTACGATAAAAAATCGAAAATTTTTTAAATTTGATAAAACGATATCGACCCGAAGATGTTTCGGCCGGGGAGATTAGTCGTCAATTGTATTTATTGCGTTCTACGGTTATACATTTTCTACTTAATCCGGTATAATATAACACTTTTTCGATATAACGAGTTGACAAAATCCGACCATGCTTACATAATAACTGTATTTTTTTTTTTTTATTCGTTACCAACACCGTTCGACAACGGTCGAGAAATCGCATACCAACACGATAATGATAGCCGATCCAATCGTATCGCTCTCTTAACTCGCTGTCAGGAGTCTACAACGACCTAGAAAAAACGATCTTTGCACGGCAAACGACAAATATATCTTAAGGGTATTATAATTCCGAATCCATACCGGAACAGAAAATATCATTCAACACCTTTACCACGATGATACAATCGACAATTGTCTTATGCAACTCGGCCGACACATATTCGTGCCGATATCGTTTTAAATTCTTTAAAAAATTTGCGATTCTTTAACTTATAATAATGGCTGAATATGTTTACGGCCACTATAGACATTTGTATGATATCCACTCGTACGTTTGGTCAAATTAATCACCGTGCAACTTGATAACCGATTACAATTACAATAAACGCGTCCGTGTGAGAAAGTGCAGTACGAAAATGTGGTTTCGGTGATCATAAACATATCCATCCATTAATGTACGATAAAAAATCGAAAATTTTTTAAATTTGATAAAACGATATCGACCCGAAGATGTTTCGGCCGGGGAGATTAGTCGTCAATTGTATTTATTGCGTTCTACGGTTATACATTTTCTACTTAATCCAGTATAATATAACACTTTTTCGATATAACGAGTTGACAAAATCCGACCATGCTTACATAATAACTGTATTTTTTTTTTTTTATTCGTTACCAACACCGTTCGACAACGGTCGAGAAATCGCATACCAACACGATAATGATAGCCGATCCAATCGTATCGCTCTCTTAACTCGCTGTCAGGAGTCTACAACGACCTAGAAAAAACGATCTTTGCACGGCAAACGACAAATATATCTTAAGGGTATTATAATTCCGAATCCATACCGGAACAGAAAATATCATTCAACACCTTTACCACGATGATACAATCGACAATTGTCTTATGCAACTCGGCCGACACATATTCGTGCCGATATCGTTTTAAATTCTTTAAAAAATTTGCGATTCTTTAACTTATAATAATGGCTGAATATGTTTACGGCCACTATAGACATTTTTATGATATCCACTCGTGCGTTTGGTCAAATTAATCACCGTGCAACTTGATAACCGATTACAATTACAATAAACGCGTCCGTGTGAGAAAGTGCAGTACGAAAATGTGGTTTCGGTGATCATAAACATATCCATCCATTAATGTACGATAAAAAATCGAAAATTTTTTAAATTTGATTTAACGATATCGACCCGAAGATGTTTCGGCCGGGGAGATTAGTCGTCAATTGTATTTATTGCGTTCTACGGTTATACATTTTCTACTTAATCCGGTATAATATAACACTTTTTCGATATAACGAGTTGACAAAATCCGACCATGCTTACATAATAACTGTATTTTTTTTTTTTTATTCGTTACCAACACCGTTCGACAACGGTCGAGAAATCGCATACCAACACGATAATGATAGCCGATCCAATCGTATCGCTCTCTTAACTCGCTGTCAGGAGTCTACAACGACCTAGAAAAAACGATCTTTGCACGGCAAACGACACTATATCTTAAGGGTATTATAATTCCGAATCCATACCGGAACAGAAAATATCATTCAACACCTTTACCACGATGATACAATCGACAATTGTCTTATGCAACTCGGCCGACACATATTCGTGCCGATATCGTTTTAAATTCTTTAAAAAATTTGCGATTCTTTAACTTATAATAATGGCTGAATATGTTTACGGCCACTATAGACATTTTTATGATATCCACTCGTACGTTTGGTCAAATTAATCACCGTGCAACTTGATAACCGATTACAATTACAATAAACGCGTCCGTGTGAGAAAGTGCAGTACGAAAATGTGGTTTCGGTGATCATAAACATATCCATCCATTAATGTACGATAAAAAATCGAAAATTTTTCAAATTTGATAAAACGATATCGACCCGAAGATGTTTCGGCCGGGGAGATTAGTCGTCAATTGTATTTATTGCGTTCTACGGTTATACATTTTCTACTTAATCCGGTATAATATAACACTTTTTCGATATAACGAGTTGACAAAATCCGACCATGCTTACATAATAACTGTATTTTTTTTTTTTTATTCGTTACCAACACCGTTCGACAACGGTCGAGAAATCGCATACCAACACGATAATGATAGCCGATCCAATCGTATCGCTCTCTTAACTCGCTGTCAGGAGTCTACAACGACCTAGAAAAAACGATCTTTGCACGGCAAACGACAATTATATCTTAAGGGTATTATAATTCCGAATCCATACCGGAACAGAAAATATCATTTAACACCTTTACCACGATGATACAATCGACAATTGTCTTATGCAACTCGGCCGACACATATTCGTGCCGATATCGTTTTAAATTCTTTAAAAAATTTGCGATTCTTTAACTTATAATAATGGCTGAATATGTTTACGGCCACTATAGACATTTGTATGATATCCACTCGTACGTTTGGTCAAATTAATCACCGTGCAACTTGATAACCGATTACAATTACAATAAACGCGTCCGTGTGAGAAAGTGCAGTACGAAAATGTGGTTTCGGTGATCATAAACATATCCATCCATTAATGTACGATAAAAAATCGAAAATTTTTTAAATTTGATAAAACGATATCGACCCGAAGATGTTTCGGCCGGGGAGATTAGTCGTCAATTGTATTTATTGCGTTCTACGGTTATACATTTTCTACTTAATCCGGTATAATATAACACTTTTTCGATATAACGAGTTGACAAAATCCGACCATGCTTACATAATAACTGTATTTTTTTTTTTTTATTCGTTACCAACACCGTTCGACAACGGTCGAGAAATCGCATACCAACACGATAATGATAGCCGATCCAATCGTATCGCTCTCTTAACTCGCTGTCAGGAGTCTACAACGACCTAGAAAAAACGATCTTTGCACGGCAAACGACAAATATATCTTAAGGGTATTATAATTCCGAATCCATACCGGAACAGAAAATATCATTCAACACCTTTACTACGATGATACAATCGACAATTGTCTTATGCAACTCGGCCGACACATATTCGTGCCGATATCGTTTTAAATTCTTTAAAAAATTTGCGATTCTTTAACTTATAATAATGGCTGAATATGTTTACGGCCACTATAGACATTTTTATGATATCCACTCGTACGTTTGGTCAAATTAATCACCGTGCAACTTGATAACCGATTACAATTACAATAAACGCGTCCGTGTGAGAAAGTGCAGTACGAAAATGTGGTTTCGGTGATCATAAACATATCCATCCATTAATGTACGATAAAAAATCGAAAATTTTTGAAATTTGATAAAACGATATCGACCCGAAGATGTTTCGGCCGGGGAGATTAGTCGTCAATTGTATTTATTGCGTTCTACGGTTATACATTTTCTACTTAATCCGGTATAATATAACACTTTTTCGATATAACGAGTTGACAAAATCCGACCATGCTTACATAATAACTGTATTTTTTTTTTTTTATTCGTTACCAACACCGTTCGACAACGGTCGAGAAATCGCATACCAACACGATAATGATAGCCGATCCAATCGTATCGCTCTCTTAACTCGCTGTCAGGAGTCTACAACGACCTAGAAAAAACGATCTTTGCACGGCAAACGACACTATATCTTAAGGGTATTATAATTCCGAATCCATACCGGAACAGAAAATATCATTCAACACCTTTACCACGATGATACAATCGACAATTGTCTTATGCAACTCGGCCGACACATATTCGTGCCGATATCGTTTTAAATTCTTTAAAAAATTTGCGATTCTTTAACTTATAATAATGGCTGAATATGTTTACGGCCACTATAGACATTTGTATGATATCCACTCGTACGTTTGGTCAAATTAATCACCGTGCAACTTGATAACCGATTACAATTACAATAAACGCGTCCGTGTGAGAAAGTGCAGTACGAAAATGTGGTTTCGGTGATCATAAACATATCCATCCATTAATGTACGATAAAAAATCGAAAATTTTTCAAATTTGATAAAACGATATCGACCCGAAGATGTTTCGGCCGGGGAGATTAGTCGTCAATTGTATTTATTGCGTTCTACGGTTATACATTTTCTACTTAATCCGGTATAATATAACACTTTTTCGATATAACCTAGAAAAATTGAACTTTGCTTGGCATACGACAAATATATCTTACGAGTATTATAATAAAATTGATGGAAACTTGTCTTAATTCTAATTTCGTTTCAATCAGTTATACAGAACAGTTTTGCGTAAAGTTAATTTATTTTAGGCTTCTAGATACATTTCCAGTCCAGTGCTTGGTTTTCGGCCGGGAATCGGTGCAAACCTATACGACATTACATTTACAATTGAACTATTTTTTATGTTGTTATACCGTTTGTTCATGACTAAACTAATAAAATGTCGGTCAGTCAACGATTGGACGTACAGTATACATTACAAATTGTGTTTACTGATCAACAAATGTTTAAATTTAATTTTAATATTTGTTTAATAAAATATTAGACAATGTCATATACGACGTATACGATTTTACTGGGTCCTAGCCGATTGGATATTTGCCATAATTCGCATATGAATTATTACATTAAAAAATATATATATATATATATATTGTTTAATCATTAAACGATATGGAACCCGCGCACAAGTGCGGTCAGTGGTTCGATTACATGGCCACGTGCGACTACGTCAGATTTCAAGGGTACGGCTACACAATAATTTCTTGGTGTGGGAGCTTATTTTAGCAACCTCATCTCATTCACTTAGAAAAAAAAAATTTAAAAAATTTTTAAAAATATTAAAGATAATATGAACTTCCATATATCAATAAGACAATTAAAATACTGTTATATACTGTGTAATATTTTAACGTCGCAGTAAAGTGCATTTAATTACTTAACTCTGTCTGTCATATTTTAACAATATGTACTTTTTGAACACTATTTAATTGTCGATGTCAGAGACATTTCGTGCATAGGTGTGTGTTGGGGGGGTATTTATGACCTCTTAACCCGCCCTGGCAATTCCATTGCCAGATATATACGTCGGTGATGCGAACGGTTTTTTTTAAATAATAATTATTGTAAAACTAGGACGGTTTTATGCGGTCTTTGAGGACGTTCGAATAATATTAGATCGTCCATACGCCGGTGATCACAACAATATTTTTGAACTATGCGTATATTCTACTGAACTAGATACATTTAGAAAATGTCGTAAATTATCTGTCTGGTTGGTTTTTTTTATTTGTATTTTTAAACGCGGGCAATCAACCACGATATTTATTAAATACGAGTATTTCGTTCGTATGTATTATGACGCAAAGGAAATGTTTTCGACATTTTTTTTTGATTTTTTTACAACTGTTTACTTTCTCCAGTTAATATTTTTCACAGAACACAATTTCGTCAAAATTGTCTCTACTTATATCACATGTTCAACTGGAGGGAATATTTAATTACCAATACCTACAACTATTAAGAAGCCGTAAAACCGCAGGTTAGTACCATCGTTCGTTTCACCCTTAAAAAAAAAAAAAAAAAAATACCGGAGAAATTATTATATTGATTTTTTCCTCGTGATTTCCAACACCCAGACTTTATCGTCAAGTTCACAATACCGCAGTAAAAAATGCGCGTGAGAATCATATCTGGCCGCGTATAACAATATAATATTCCACTAATCACCTACCTCGGAATCGTGAACTTTCACTGGTGTCAAATTCGCGTGTTATTCTATGAAATATACTATTATGTGACTGTAAATACGATATAATTTCTATTCGTTTGTGTTAATACGAATTTAATAAACACGGCTCGTTTAGAATATACCAGATTCCGTTTCAGACACTGTAATTATAATGTATAATACACCATTAAATAGTGTGTACGGTGCACATCACAAAGCGGCAGAGGTTGTAATAATATAATAGGTACATATTATAATAATAAAGCTGACGTACCGTCAAATAGTATAATTTCGGACGGTATAGGCGTGTTTTGCGATTTAATAATATTATTAATATCCCATAAATAATAAGCGTGTTTTGGCGCTGTAAACAATTTACGGATTTATTTATTATGGTCAGTATAAATAGTTACAAATTGCCAAAACAATAATTTCCAATCTCGTTTACTAATTTTATTAGACAATTTAAAAACGCAAATTAATACTGGGAAGATAATTTATTTCATTATTATATAGATATATTTGTTTTGTTTGATCTTAGCGGGCAGAGTAGGTAGGTAATTTAAAATCGTTTTGCCGATATAAGTTCTTTACAGTCGAAATTGTCTATAATTCTTATGATGGATGGAAATGATGAATCTGATGGTATGTACGATATACTCATGACAAAACCTAATTCAAATCTGAAGAATTTGACAACATTTATAGTTCTCTAATGACCATTTCCGACCCGAAAGTTGACATTTAAAGATGATATTTCGTATGATTTTCATGTAAATTACAAAATAACACGTGAAACCTTTTATAATTTGTAAGACTTATGAGCACTACTATCACCTGAACTTTGTAAAGAACATTATATAAGAAAAAATTACATTATTTTTCAATTTATTTTGTAAAAAAAATAGCCTTTATCTGAAATTACTAAACAGCAATTTAGTAAATTTAGTAACCTGCGGGTTACTAAAACTAACTAACTAACGAAAACAAAACCAGCAAACAATTCATTCGTGGTTATAGCGCCAAAACACGCCTATTGTAAGAAACAAAAAAAAATAACAAATCTAAAGTCATTTGCTTGCTGTATATGCCGAGTAGGAACAAGAATATAATATACAATATAAAAAACGAAATCAAAAAATAAAAATAAACGAAATTAATTTAATAGAAGGTTATAACAACGACTCGGTTTTATTTAACGTAATTTCTGTACATTTCAAGCGGCACTGTAATTATTCGCATGCGAGATCATGACTTACGATTAAATTAAAATAATATATACTCGCTTTGATCTATATCATAATACGTCTAGACGAAGTTTTAACTGTAGTCCTTGCATAATATATTTTTATTTTTTCCGTTCCGTAATAAATTCCAATAGTGTTTTAATGCAGCAATACGAATATAAATATGAATTTGTTTACCTTTATTATATCCGTTAGATAGCTAAATACTCGTATGCAAATATGTAATATTGGAAAAATGTATAGCTAATGCAATAATAACATAAGAAACATCGAATGCATTTTTGACGAATGAAATTAATTCATTTGATAATTCCTATCATTAGTGCTCGGTTTCGGCAAGCCAATCGGCTTCAAGAATTCATAACCGTATCGAATTGTTAAAACGATCAATGCTATGAACAATTACGGATTTCGTATAGTTAGTGATCGAATACTTCCAATAATTCAATTTTCAAGTGATATTGTATAATATAGTGATATAAGTTAATATTCAAGAATATTTTACACGGCGTGTTCTATTAAACGGGCACATCTATAAAATTGGAGGTTTTTCACGCAAACCTACCAGTATAGGTATCGAAATGAATAGTGTATAGAGAATTAAATGAGTACATAAAGAAATTTTACTGCGCGTCTGAGATAATAACAATTATTAACATTTTTATTATTAAAATGTTGATAGGTATAAAACTTAGCGAAAAAATCCAACGTTGGGTATTTTATAATAATAATAATTGAAATCCCACGAAAATATTATCAAACCGTACAATCGTTTTTTGAGAATTTAATGAGTTCTCATAACATAAAACTCTAGAATTCTCGCCAAATAAAATTATTATGATCAATCAAAAAAAAATTAAAAAAAATATATTCCGAAGAATAAAAACGTTGTAAAACATTAGATGCAAACAAAAATTATTTGTCTACCAGCGTATTTACAAATTATAAATAAAACAAATATTTCCATCGGGCTTACGATTTTTTTTCACAAATATGAAACAAAGACATTTTTTACATTATTCCTAATATAATGTTACCTTGAATACTGAAACAACACGTGCGAACAATATAATTATTACATTCGAATATTTGTTTACACGCAATATAATTGTTGTGTTTACTACATTTAAAAAGATACCAATATAATTTCAAAATGATAAATAAACAATAAACACGAGCCCCTCATTGTATTAAAGTCGAATACATTATTATATATTGACTATACGTAGGACATAATATCAGTATCGCTACGTCAAAATAATTTTCATTCTCACGATAAAATTATATTTTATATAAACTAGTAAGTAAATAAAAATATATCTCTCACGCTTATACCAAACTATTTGCCACTATAAATACTATTACCTCCACATCGGCCTATATATAAAAAAAATGCACACTTTTCTCATTAATTTATACTCCACTTAAAAAAAAAAAAAAATATCTGTATGCCTTAATCATATAATTACGCATTATCGCATTAAGCTTTAAATTTTCACTGAACACATATATATATATATATAATATATATATATATATATATATATATATATATATATATATATATATATATATATATATATATATTAGACATGAAACACTTTTAAATTGTAGTTTCAAATTGATATAATTAACAAAACATGTTTAACCAAACGTACTGATTGTTTATCATTGCACACAGATAAAAAAAAAAAAAAAAGTATTTCCTAATGTCCAAATTCCCACCTACAACAGTGTCCGGCCCATACATAGAATACTTTCTACCTTTATATTTCTTTTAAATAATATAATCATATTTTATGACTTACTGAAAAACAAAAATCAGGACATGAAAATGAAACCCGACGACGCAACACTGCATGAAGTAATCGATAAATTTTTATTTTGTTCGTTTTACCCATACGTCTACTCCAATCCCCTCCCCCACATTCGACAGTCGTAAAACACGTGAATTTTTAACGCACTTAGCCTTACATAAATTGAACCGCACGAGTTATACTCGTCGTCGGTAACACAAGGTTCGGTTGTTAAACTTTTGTTAGCAAGACAATACCGACAGATAATTTTTATTTTAACGCCTTTATAAGGTTCTGCAGTAATAACAAACGTGCGTGCGGTTATATGTATATTATACAGCATAATAATAATAATCGATATTAATTGAGTGACGATTGTCAACACCAAGTCATGTACAAGCAAATATCTTTTTTTTTTAAACAATCACGATTATTATTCGATTAATATTAATTGCGTATTATAGTTACCGTGGTCGTATTATCTTTGCAATTATATTTTATACCAATTTCAATATATGCATAGGGAAAGTCCTATGCTCGTCCATCGCCCAATACACCGATAGGGTGTATTGCAGTAACCATCACACTGACCTTTAGTGGTTGGTGTGGTCTGGTCCTCCAGATTGAGAGATTAGGTGACGAGCTATAGCTTGTCACAATAAAGGAAAAGAGTTGTTAAGAAACACCCAAAACAAAAACTTTGAATGAACAATATTAAAATAATGGAACGTTGAACATGAAAAAATTAAACATGGAACATGTCTCATTTTATTGGTTCGGAGAGTAAAGCAACAAATTCTTAACCTACAATCTAAATCGTCCCGACTGTTTAGTGTATGTTGCAGTTTTATAAATATTATTACAAGCTAAGTACAAGTTAATCACAAAATCGCAGTGTTATTATTATTTGTCTTTACACGAATTTGTTTACAGCGGTCATTTCGTTTTTATAAGTTAAGAAGACAGCTGAACTATTCCAATTCAATCGATAATTTTAATTTTAATAGTATTTTTATTTTTTTGTTCGGTACTTACCATTTATAATATTGCCATAGATGTCAGCATTATAATGTAGATTTACAGGAATCGTTTGCGCATCCACCACCAGAAATGAGGCAACCGGCACCAACACCATTGACCGATGATTATGCGTCCCCTACATTGTGGCGCACACTAGAGGCCACTAGGCCCTTCGATTGGGCCAACTTGCTACGATTACCGTCGCCTGCTGTATTTATTTAAAATAAAACATTGGTCGTGAAATATGATACGGATCAACGCAACCGTTTAATTATTTCCATAGGCACAATTTTATGACTGAATTTTGTGGGCGTCGCATATTAATAATAATATTGAACATCATCTCGGTTTAATTAACCATTAGAGGGCCCTAATGAATGATTAAAATTGACGTGGTCAATTCTACTTTTATTAAACGACAAATCATTTTATACCGAGCCCCGTAAATATTGGTTACCAGATACCATTATAGATTGTGGTTTTCCTAGTTTTCCGTTAAACGCGGACGTGAATATTTCAGTTTTCATTCGCCTGGTTATGATCGATTGAAATCTACGATTCCATGTAACATAATTTCTTCGGCAGGTTGTTCGAGGACGGTGCATACAGAGGGACGTCCAGTCCCAAGTACTATGACGAATATCCTTCGGCGCCGGACGAGGCGGGCGAGTACAACGACGTGTACGACGAGTTCCGCGTGTACTGGAACGTGCCCACATTCCAGTGTCACAGGCACGGCTATAACTTCACCGATGTGTCCGAATGGGGAATACAACATAACGAGGGCGACTCTTTCCGTGGCGACAAGATCAGCCTGCTATACGACCCGGGTCTGTTCCCGGCTCTGTTGCAGGGGGGCAGTTCCCCTGGCGATTACGTCATCAGGAACGGGGGTGTGCCCCACGAGGGCAACATCACCAAGCACCTAGACCTGTTCGCCCAAGACCTGGTCACCAAGCTGATTCCGGACCCGAATTTTTCCGGTAAGCGGTCGCCCAGTCCGGACAGGGGTGTATCAAACTGACGGATATCAAACTAGGCACATCCTAGGAGCGTTTCTATTGGTATTAAAATATTTATGTTTAGGGTTAGCTGTAATTGATTTCGAACACTGGCGTCCTATATACGATGAAAATTTCGGATCGTTATTGCCGTACAAAGATTATTCCATGGATCTCGAAAAATATAATCATCCCTTTTGGCAAAAAGAAGATCTTCAAAAAGAGGTATATATATATATATATTTATATAAAAATGTCGTGGAATTAAAAAAAATATTTACACAATAATATAATAGTAAGAATACAATTTGGTTGAATGTCGATAATGATATTATAGACACGCTAAACTGGTTAAATCCATTAATTACTATCACTTTAAACTGTATTAAATGTATACATTTCATTAAAACATTACATAGATACAGTAATATGTGTTACTGCCGTCTCGGAATGATCAAATTTATATCAAAAACATATACATTCACCTTAGCTAAAATATTTATTAGTTAAAATTACGAAATGACGTTTTTCTAATTTAATCAAACAATTTCCAGGCATCAAGAAAATTCGAAAAATCGGCCACACAGTTTCTAATACGTACACTGCAAATCGCAAAATCGCTGAGACCGTACGCCTCTTGGGGATACTACGGATATCCGTTTTGTTTCAATTATACGCCGAAGAACAACCGAGCGAAATGTTCGATAAACGTGATGAAAAATAACGAAAAGTAACGTATTATTATTATTATGAATAATATTGTAAAATAAAGTGAATTTTCATAATTATCACGAAATTTGCACATATGAATAAAAAAACAAATTAATACTTCCTACTAAATTCATCCAATAGTTTTTTTTTAATAATATTAATAATTATTAATACATAATACTATGAACAAACAATGTATTCCATGTTTTCTTATTGGTCATTCTGCTATAAAAAAAAAAAAAAAAAATACAATTCTTTCGACAGCGAACGGAAGTACGATATTTTTGTTTTTAATCGTCTGCAATGTTTCTATTCAATTTTTTTAAAAAAATATTTAACATTCGTTAAAAACAAAATTATAATAACTGTCCAACGGTTTAAATTATAAATAATTGTTTAATTTTATAGCACCTATACCTATTACACTTATTCGTAGAACATAGAATCGAGCCGTCACGGTAAAATAATTTCGACTTTTACATTCGATAATCGCTATGCCTACGTTATTATTATCCTTATGCTATGAAAATATATGTGCTATTGTATAATTACAATCGTTAATAATTATCATATTCCGACTTTGTGTCACTGCAACCTGCACGCGTGTCTATACGAGAAAATATTAAAAACGTATTATTAGATAGGCACACCGGTTGTGATTTCGTATAAACTACATTTTTTTTATCAGAATGTTATTTAATAATATATGACGTACGGTACGATATCTAACTCGTAATAATGTACCGATTTCGTAAGCCATAATTATAATAGCTACGGGCACCCGCGGAGAAAACAGTAAACTACTGGAAAATGTTGTAAGGAGGTCTGTAGTTTGTTGTTTGAAAAACTAACCGAACCGTAAATGAACAATAATTTTAATAACGTTTTAACGACCATCATTACATTATATTATAATATTATGTGTGTACCTATTCCGTAATAATATTGAAGCACCTATTCGTCTGTTCTACAATCGAATTAATATTTTCCAAATAACAAATTCCGTGTTAGTCCAATCCGATATGCTCATAATGTTTGTATATCATAATTCTTTCAGTACGCATATACGTTTTTTGATTTTTTTTTTATTTTTTTTTAATTAAATTAAATTTGTTTTTTAAACGAATTTTGTAGGCACTATTTATACACACACGTACACTAAAACTACACGACATCGTATACTCGTTTAATTGAACAGTACAGTTTTACACAGCATCGAATGATAATAATGTTGTGGTATTTTTTTAATTTTTTTCTGTATAGATCAAAATGGCTGTTTGAAGAGAGTACAGTTATTTATCCGTCTCTGTATTTCAAATACGAGAACATGAATTCGGACAAGAGGGCTACGTTTATGCAAGGCAGAATGGCGGAATCGATGCGGGTGATGCAAATGTGCAATTCGCGAAAAGCCGTGTACCCGTACACATGGCTTAAATATTACGATACAAAAGAATTCGTGGACAGGGTATAATAACTAATAATTATTTATAATATTAATATAATATAATACAGACGGTGCCCGGGTAAAAGAGAATGAGTACAAAAAAAAAAAAAAAAAAACACTATTCTGAAAATCTAAAAAAAAAGCTGTCTACAATATTCACTAATATTACACACACATATTTGTACAATAGCTGAAAACTTATTCCTCTCTATTACCCATGGGTTTTGTGAAAAAATTAACCTACAATTTGTTTAGTTTTTTTTTTTTTTTTTTGTAATAAAAAAAAAAAACAATCGTTAAAGTGGATTTGTTCCTTTTTACCCGGGCACCATCCATATTTTATCAAACGATAACGGCATTACATTGGCTTTGAACATTCTAACCGTACCTATACCCGTTTTAATGTTATAAAATGATTATTATCGTATTGGTACCTACGTTTTATTGCGAGAAATGTATAGGCGTCCGTTTTATTAAAATGATTTTAAACCGAGATAAAATCGGAAATATACTATATAAATAAAACAATTATAATTATCGTAAGAGCAACGACTTGTGTTACGGGGTGTACACATTTTTTTTTTTTTTTAACCTATTTGCGCCGAGTCCGCATAAGCGTTGATATTAAAATCAATGGTATTAGGTTACGTTACGTTATTTTTTATTACTTGGCGTTTCAAAATTATTTATAAAACCCGAACGCGTGAACATATATATATATATATATATATATATATACATTTTTTTTTTACCGAACAAAAAACCAACGGTCGTATTTATACACGCAAAGTGTATACACCTATATGTTACGCGTGCAATACTTAATATAGTTCTATTGTTATAATGAACCGATTACAGTCGAATAGCTAATAAAACGAACACGGCATATAATAATATGTATTGTACTATATTAATATTTTCTACTCGGTAGCTGAGCAATCGGCAGAATATCGTGATTTTCCGTTTCGAAATTAATCAAATTATGAGGAACAATTTTGCACAAACTGTTGCGAGGATAAGTCCAAATTTTAAATATGAGATCCCGTTATTGAAATTTACATATCCGGCTTCGAAATGATATTCGCGAGTCGGACTGTCCGATCTCACCATACGTTATTGTGTAATTATCATTTTTTTTTTAATACAGTCAAAATCCTAAAAAAAAGGCACTAATTTCAAAACACTCGTTATTTTATTACTTTGTTTTATTCATTTAAATTAATATATATTAACAAATTGCATGACTGTTACACATGACTGTTAGTAAAAATGATTAAAAAAAAATAAAAATATATGTGACAACGTAATAAAATATTAACAATATATATATATACATACATATATATAAAAATCAAAAATACAATCTGACGTTAGCTCCGGATCTTATCGATTTTATCTATTCGGATATTACGCGAATACTGATTGGCATTGCAATATATTTCCGCTGACATAAAAAAAAAAAATAAATAAATAAATATTAAATTTTCAATTACGTAGATGTGAGATTTATTGACAAAACGAAAAAAAAAAAATGAAAAATTCCGCAAATGGCAATTTAAAAGCGACAAAGCGTTAATGTAATGAAATGCCTACAGAATCCGCACTGCGGCAATAACGGTTATGGTAATATTATGTTCGCAGGCCGACCTGATGAACTCGTTCGTGATCCCGAAGGACAACGGCGCGTCCGGCGCGATCATCTGGGGAGCGTCCAACGACGTGAACACCGAAAAGAAATGCAAAGCGATGCACAACTATCTGACCGGCGTGCTCGGGCCCACGTTGAAAACGTTTTACAAGAACAACCGGAAAGCGGCGAAGAATAGGATAGAAAAAGCCGTAGCAGCGGCAGCAGCCGACAGTCTATTCGATTACTTCTCGTCTTGACGGCACCCCGCGCCGACCGTTTGCCGTTATTGTAATTGCATTACGATTATCGTTACCGGCCCCCCGAGTTACCTATTATTACTGTACCTATATATTTATTGTAGAATATTATGCGTATAAACTATCGCGTCGTAACATTGTTATACTACTGTCGTGTACATGTTACAAAAACAATAACTATTTATTATAAAATATATATATATATATATATATATTATACATATTCAACATGCAAAAGCGTTTACTGTTTTTCTCTCGAAAATCCACTACTATTATATTACAGTCGAATATACTACGAGTTTTATTTGGACAAAAAAAAAAAAAAAAAAAATACTATATAAGGGCGCCCGTCGAGGGGCAAGGGAGGGACATGTCCTCCCTCTGGAAAAAATTGAAATATGATTAAAACAGTAACCACTTGTTACGACTAAAATGTGTATAGTTATATATAAAGCACTAAGCATTCAAGCATTCTGTTTGAATCATGTTTGCGATTGTCTCTCACTCTGACTCAGTGTTAGAACCACTGGAACAATATAATCGAATTATTATAATCATAATTTTATATACTGTGTGTTTGTTGTATTACAGTTTTATTTTGTCCCTCCTCTGAAAATTACCCCGAAGTGGCCTCTTTGCGCCTTTATATATATATTTAAATATGTCTTACGGACATTCAGTTTCGGTTGACGAACACATTGATGATGATGATGATGTGTTTGAGTAGGAAACATATTATATTTTTAATCGAATAAATACTAGAAATCACTATCTGTTAGTATTTTTTTTTTTTTTTTTTGAACGAAATTCTTGTTTTCTACATATCGTTGTTTGTGGAGGAGATTTAGAACATTATTATTATGTTTTATTGTTTCATAGTAGGTACAAAAAATTATTAGTTAAATCATTGAAATACAACAAAAAAAATACGTTTTTTTATTATTATTATTGTTATTTATTATACTTGACCAGTCGGGTTTTTAATATCTTAAAAAAAAAAAATATATATATATATATATATAATATAAATATTTTGAGTAACAATAGGAATTCCGATAGTAAAATAAAGATTACTATAAATTAAATAAATACGCTGAAATTCAAGTACGAGTTAACGAAAAGATAAATCTGTGAATATTTGTCCGTATGTACATGTACAGTCGGCGGCGTACATACAGAGGGGAGGGGCAGAGTTTGGCATAAATCCCCCTCGCCATGGACCAAAACAAACAAAAACAGTATTATAACGGTATTTATGTGGTATATACATGTCATGGAAATCGTAACACGTGATTAAACGAATATACACAGCTAGTATATTTGCCAGTTATGATAAAATTGTTGGGATTTATTTTTATCACAACTGGTATACAAATAGTTATAGTGAGCGACGGATATTTTTGCGTGCTAAACAGTTTCATAAACACGGCTTGTCTCCGTGGTTCGGAACAAAAATAAATTATCACATGGTTTCAGTATTGGCGGGAATAAAACACAGTCAATGACATTATTCTTCTATAGCTCCCTACGCGTTACGCGTACGTATTTTATAACATCACAGTTGATTTTTGTGTACATTTTCAAATTTTCTATTATACAGTTACAATTATTATGCACTTAACAAAAAATAAACCCACAATTTTTCATAGTTTTATAGTCAAAATGTTAGTATAGTTTTTAGGCCTTTATTGACTACCCGTATATAGTCAAATTATAAAACCGGCGTCTGGGCTTTTTTTTATTTATTTGTTTTAATTGGATTTAAATCGGCCCTACTAAAATACCGAATGTGCACGCCACTGATTATAGTGTCTAACTATAGAGGTTTTAGAATTCATATAATTTGATTAATATTTATAACAGTGCGTGGGTATAATAGTATTAAATTATATTTTACATGTATCGAGTTCGCCTCTCTTTTCGCGCACAAAATACTGCAAAACCAATTAAGTATGCATTTCAATAATTGCTTAAAACCGACACGTTTTCCTATATGGATTATGTAGTCGAATTTTTATGAATTTTTGTTTGCGTTTAACCGATAATGGCCTTCGACGTTACGCTCCTCTATTGCTGTTTGCATACAGACACGTTGCGCATAAACATAATTGGCAAACATTTGCCCGTAATAACTATAATAATATCATTGCGGTATATATAGTAGGAAAAATATATATTATTGTCGAAAGACATTATACGCGTGTTTGTGTATAGATTACAGCCCGACTACGAGTAATAGATGTGGAACAACGGAGAATACAATTGTAGAAATTCTAATGGGAAAAAAAGTAGGTAGGTGTATGAAAACAACAAAGAAAAGTACTGGTTCGGTTAGCTCTAACGATTAATTAAAACAGTTAGGTACTTACAACAGCAAAATTATTGTTAATGTTATAGTTTTTTTTTTTTTTTTTTTTATCTTTTTTCATTTATGGCCGACCCATACCATTCAGGATTGCCCGTATCGAGTTGCTCTTGTGGTGCGATCACACGAGTAACCCCTTCTTAATAGGGTGTCTGAAACAATTTTTCTTATTCGGCTGGAATTCAATTTACATTGTGAACAATTATTACTGGAGCGCGCATTTAAATAATGCTCTACAAAACAATACAAATACGAATTGTTGCGTTTTCAATAATTAAACTTTGCTAAAAAAATAATGTTTTTGATTAAACAAAATATGACGACCGTCACGTTTATCTGTTACATAATTAAGTCATAATACATAAAAAAACTAAATAGCCAGATATGCTTTACACCAGCGGTCTTCAACCGGTGGGTCGCGTAAGTTTTAAAATTGGGTCGCGATAAGTCTTCTTTTTAAAATAAAAATTAAATTTATAAAATTATATAAGGTAAAAAAAATAATTTTTTAATTATTAAACTGTGGACTAAGTTCACATTAAAATTTTTGTATCATATTTTCATTTTATTTTATATTTTCATATGAATTCTATACATTTTCAATTAATAATAATTAAATATTCTACCTATTAAAATGTAATTTTTATTCATTCAGTTTTAATAATAGTACTGCAAAGCATTAAGCAATTTTAGCTTTTTTACAAAGCTTACGTGGGTCGTGAAAAATGTAGGCCTAAAAAAGTGGGTCGCGAGTCCAAAAAGGTTGAAGACCACTGCTTTACACGATAGATGGGCAACAATAGTAGGAGGAAAGTTGGGAAAATAGGATATTCCGGATAGGTAATTAGTTAATATCTAACGAGAAATCATTGTACACGAAAAACGTTTCTGACCTACTTACGGTTAATGATTTACTTTTAATAAATTGAAAATCGTATTAATTTGTAATTACAAAACAAATTACGGTTGTTCAGATTTTTAATGAATTTTCATATAAATTTGAATTTAAAATGTTCTGATAAAAATAAGTTGCAGCATTATTATCCACAATATACCATCAAATCAAATTAGAAAACTTCAAATAGAAACAGAAATAGTTCATAAACGCCAGAATTTGATAAATTTTGTCACTGGATTGCAACAAAAATACAAAATCGAAATTAAAAGAACCCATTATTGCGTAAATATTCCCGTTTTACTCCCATATTAAGAAAACTTCAAGGAAAATAAAAAAAATGACTTTCTTAATCCACCAACCAGACATAATTTTCTACCAGAAATTGTTTTATAAACTATCATTCTGTAGCAAGGTTTCTGGACGTCACAGTCACGAAAAAAAAATTTAGTAAGACCAATTCATTATATTCGAAAATATAACCAAGCACAATAATTAATATATATATATATATATAAATATTTCTTTAAGAAATTTAAGCTAAGTTTATCTAATTTTATCTTTTTATCAAGGGCACATCATACATCTGTCCGGTCGCCCGGTGGGGAAGTACGGGACTAGTGGGTATTATAGTTGAAAAATTTATTTTTTTTGAAAATTAATATTAATAGTTTAGTTTTCATTGTTATGAGCTCAACGTTAACGGACTGACGACAAATAGTTACGTTGTTTTTCTTTCGAAATTCAAATTTAATCGATTGATAGTGTAACGTGGTTATTTGGTCGTTCGCGAATTGTCACTAAAAAAAAAAAAATGAACAATTATAATTTTAGCGGACAAATAAACGTTTAACCGAATTCGTTTGTATTTTGATAATAACATAAGTAAAAAACACTCCACTGTTTCGGACCGAGCGGAGCGGAACGAAATAGGTAATCGTCAAACTACATAATCGCCGTCCTACTTGTTTTTATTTTTTTTTTTTTTATTCCAATTCAAATGCGAGTATTTAACGACTCCGTATTAATTGAGTTCGCTTATCGCGCGTGTGGTCGCGGCAATTAATCAAAACGATTATACCAAATTACCTAATTATTTACGAAATGACATCTTGAAACTATTATGCTGATTTAACACGAATCAAAACACTACATTATCATCCGGTCCATTGGTTCTGTAATCTTCACGGCCAACGAAATATTATATTCGTAGAGTACACACGCATTTGGTATCTAGTAACATATGGGCACACCCGCGTGCATATTTAAATAATGGCCATAGTTAGGCACTTCATCCGGATGATGTTTTGCACGTCAAACGCCACATTACGTATTAGTCTCGGGGCCGTTTTCATTTTATTGACCAAAACGGCACTAGGAAAACATTTTTCATTCTCGCAGAAATCAAATACAACGTGCGAAATACAATACTTGGACGTAGACTAGTCAATTATTGTTATCGTTGACTTGTTAAGGTTTTATTGTACAAACTCGACATTTTACAGTTAATATTCGTTTAAACGTCCATTTAAGCTAACGAGATAAAGACGAATGATTTTTTTTTTTTTTTTCAAAATTCAATATTAATTGGCTGTAAGTACTGCGATTTATGTGTTCTGCGCACGCATTATAAATTCTATTTATTGCATTTGAATTAATGATAACGTGTTGCCTGTATAATATACATAATATTATATTATAATGAGGTATTTCATTTTATAACAACGTATACAATTGTATAAACAGTGAAACTATTAAGTATTAGCTTGGCATTCAATACTGGATACTTATAATGTTGATTTTTAATAACAAAAAATAATAACAATAATAATAACTTGTTATTAACCGAGTTGAATTAATTTTTTTTTTCTTTTTTGCACTTAAACTTTTAACTGAAACCTTTTTTTTTGTTTATTTAACTTTAACTTTATCGAGTTAATTATTTTCAATAACTTGCCCAACTCTGGCAAAATGTAATGTTCCCTCTGAAACAAACCGCGATTGTTCCGCCGAAGCCGTTGTTTTTTAACCACTATCGATTCGTAACCATTTGATAAAAATCTAAATTATTGTTCATGTATAATATTTTATAAATATTTATTATCGTAATTCAATATATTATTCGATAATTTCGTTAGTTAATTTATTATTCAAATATTTCTTATCCGTGCTTTAGACTTTCTAATTATCATATATCAGGCGTAAATGTACGCCGTTTTAAAAAATGATTTATTCTTAAACAATAAAATAGGTAATATAGTGACCGAAAGAGAAATTATTATTTTAATTGCAACCATCTATTTGAAAATATGTAAAACTAATAAAATTCAAACGAATGGAATTGCATTGCCTATACGCGTATACGAATATAGCCACTCCTATAATAATATTTTCTCGGTCTTGACTCCTCTTATACTGTGACCTTCCTCACGTTCGTGTTAATGCATTGTCCTACTATTTATTCCCCTTGACGTTACTATACTTGCTTAATCACCTATCTTCCCTCGATATCCTCCATATAACTTCCGACCTCTTACTGTTGGGGTTTTCCTCTATCATTTCCCTGTTTATGCGTAATTCGAGTTCACAAATCCATAAACGAATGTGCCTTGAAATATATTTTAAACATTAAAACGCACATAGATAGTTGCCCACTTAGGAACTTAATAAACGTGTTTAAATTATTGTTATCTATACGTTCTACTACTACTCGAGTCCAATAGTGGTTTACGTGTTTAAAAATATAAAATAAGTACCTATAATCTAAATATTATACGAGTATTTTGTAATAGTACATGTTTTAACAACTGTAGAAAATACATTATTTATATCAGTGCTTGAAAACGTTGTAATAACGTTATACGGTACAAAAAACGATTGAAATTTGGAAATGTAATTAAACGAAAAACGATAAAAAAAAAGTGTTTAAAAATTAAAATAGAGATAAAAAGCAATTTTTTGGTATACGCATTGGAAATTTATAGCTCCACAATAGAAATAATTATTTTAATGGGACGCTTAAAAAAAGAAAATGTGTTCCTCTTCGTCCCCCTCACCACTCTCAATTTGAGCACCGGATATACCTACTCACTTAATATGGTAACTATAATATTTTATCTACGTCAATGGTTATTGAACAATTATTACTAAAATATGAATATAATTTATGATAATCGACGGTATTATAATATTTAAAAATAAATAAATAATTATTGTTCACGTATCGTACCTATAAAATTATACTGGTCTAAATTAAAAATAATGAATATTAACTATATTTATATATTTCGAAAGTTATTTTTTATGCAGGTATATACTAAAAAAAATATATATAAGTAGTTTAAAAATATCGGTTTAACAATTATTTCAAACTTTGTATACACTCTAATTTACTACAATGCCCTTTAAGTAATTAATTAATTATTAAATAAATCTATCAAGAAAATATATTTTTTTATTTTTTTATTTATCTAGATATACATTTTGGAATCTATCTGAAGTTTATCTAAACTATAAAATAATTATCCAAGGTATAGCATACTTATAAAAATTAAAATATCAAATCTTTTACCCGTAGTAGAAAATATAAAATACTTAACTGTATTGTTTTACTTTTAGTAAAAAAGTCGAAGTTACCTAACCTATGGTGATTTACACCCTTGCATTTAGAGAATTATTTCCATCGTTCACATTATTATCTCCCTTCAATAACGTTCTCAATAATACAAAATTTAAAAAAAAATTATATTTTTTATATCTAGATAAATTCCACATACTTATTATCTTATCTGAGATAAATTAAGTATTTGTTACCCATATCTGTATCTAAACAATTTTGGTACAATTATCTTTTATCATCACCTAGATAAATTATAATATTCTGTGCGTGAACACAGTGTCTAACCTACTAATTTTCAAAAAATCGCCAATAACACATAACGATACTGTGTTTTTATATCTTTATGTCGTATTATTTTAACATAATAAATCGTAGTTGTTCTAAAATAATATATCGAAAGTACTTACCTATTTTTCGTTAATTTTCAAAACTATTTTCCTTATTTGAAATTGAAACACATGTTTTCAAAATTCGCTACTTATCATTTTTAAAAATGATCAATTCTGGTAATTTAATCTATCTTTACTACATGGTTTTATATGATGTTACTCATATAATATCGATTTTTATTGAGAAATATACCCATAGGATATAGTATGTACAAAAAAAAATGTATTTTAACGCATTTTTGAATACTTTTCAAAAATATCTGTTTAGTGAAATACTCAAATGCGTATTCCAAATAAATTTAAAAAAATATATGTATTTGTATTATAAATACAATTAAATGTATCTGTCCACGATGGACAGTCCGTGAATATTTGCGTAATTCAATTTTATAAATTGGTGATGACCTGTGTGTTATTATTACTATTTTTTATATATATTAAATTTGTTCCAGTGCAAATAAGTGCATAATAATACCAAAAGAAAATTGCGTACAACATTTTAGCCGTTTCCTAATCATGACTTCAATACGAGCATTAATGAACACAGAGTTTGTATTATTTTATCGTGTAGGTGCCTATTTTTCTGTATGGTTAAACAATTATTTATAATATAACTAATCAAAACTTAAAATTACATTTTCGTTATACAATATACATGTAAAATTATATGTATATTTGTAAAATTTAAATTCATTTAATTGTGATTTTTTTTATATTAGAACTAAAAAAAAATCGTCGAAAAAATTAGTAAACCAAAGTAGAAATAACCAAAATACAAAAACAGTTTTAAAATATTGATCGTAAAGATATTATGCTGTTTTCGACATTTTCGGCGTTATTTTTATAACCATTACAAGTTTTTTTATTATTATTATTATTACATAAAGCTTTTATTCAGTATATCCAGAAGTATTGAGTTACTATATTGCAAAACGAATTGGTCAGACATTTTAAAGACGACTTATTAAGATAATTTACTTCTTATACTAAAAGTAAAAAAATCGCTTTTTCAATAAAGTATTTTTCATATAAATTTTATTCCGAAATGCGTTCATGACACTCTAACATTTGATTAATTTTTTTTTATATGAGAAGTAAAAATATGAAGAATTTAGACAAAAGATAATAAATAATATATTTTAATTACATTATTTTATACGATTTTTTTTTTTTTTTTTTATATATATATATACTTGTATATATTTATAAATATATAAGAATAATTTGACAATTGAATAATATATCAATTTTTTTCAGTTGTTAAGGTCATTTTTTTATTCAGTTGAAAAAAACGTTTGTTAAATACGCTTAGATCATTCTAATATTATACTCGTACATTAGATTTTTTTATTCAAAATTTTTATTAGTCATCATAACCCACAATGTTCCGGTTTCTAATAATAATTCTAACTTTCTAACGCATATTCCTACGGAACACAAAGAGAGTATATCTACCCGCATAATATGGAAACAATATTGTTTTATCTACATCATTATATCTGTGATTATTTCATCCGTTACTGTTAAATTGATATTATATTATTAAATTTGTAAAGTACAATCCCCTCCTCTTCCCCACCATGAAATCCTGTGTGTATTACGTTATCCACGAAAACAATATATTTCCTTGGTATGAAAAAATAGTAATAAAAAAATTAACGATCATTTAGGGGTAATCACCATCCATCATATACCCATCCTACCAGTAAATAACGTTAATAATATTACAATAATGCATTTTCCGTTGTGTACAATAGTCGGTAAAATTATTATCCTGTATGCCGAACGAACGAGGCTAAAAAACGTTGAAATTAGTCAACGAATTGTAAATAGTATAATACCATATAATTTCAATATTGCAATAAATAGTAGAATTTAAAAAAAAAAAAAAACCAAAAATTGTTTTAGAGATTAATACTCAATAACATACTATAACAGTAAAATTTATATGCAATACAGATAAATAATAAATGTTTGGAAAAATAACAATGCCTGGAGTATTATATAGATCATGTGTAAATACGATCAGTTTTGATTTAAAAAATCGATATGTTAGGAACAACAATTAGCAACCAAAGGGCTTTCTAATTACATCTTTTCGTTTTCTACGCAAATTTTTATTTATATTTATGGTATTTATACATTTTACATATATTTGATTGTTATAGTTATGATTTCAATGAATTCATCGTCGTCAAGTTTATTCGGTAGATAAACTATACAAATAATATATAGATAATAATGGAAATATTAAGCGAATTGAAATATGTACATTTACGTACAATTAATTGCGTAGCAGAACTATAAATATTATATTTTTTTGTTTTAATAGATTCAGCTGCGGTATGTTTATCTGGCGGGTAAACTAAAGATCATTTTTGGACAATAATAGGAAATATACGAACGATATAATATACAATTACGTACAATAAGTTGCATAACAAAGTTAAATAGGCGTAAAACAATTTTGTTGTGTGTGCCTGTGTGTATGTGTAGACATTTAATAATCGTACAATTTATTGTTATATTTTATCGAAATTAAAACGTTGTAAATAAATTAGAGGGGGATTAAATTTATATAATTACCAACAGAAAACGATTCTAAGCAAAATTCGGTAAATCATGTATTGAAATGCTATGATTCCGGTAAAATTTGCAATTTAAACGTTTATAAAAAAAAAAAAAAAATTACATTACATTACGCTTAAATTTATTCACTTTTACCATTAAATACAATATATGACTAACCTTTTGTTACATTTTTGAGAAGCCAATAAAATCGATTTCCCAAAAAACCGAAAAATTATATTAAAATTCAAATGGTTATAAATAACTCAAAAATTACAAATTATAGTAAACGTTACGTCCCGAGTTTAAAAGGGTGGGTATGTTGATACTTTTGTCAAAGGTGTGTGATCTTAAAATTTATCTATGCTGGGTAAGCCGACTGGCAATAATGCAATTAAGTATTGGTACATTTATTCAATGTTTTTTTCCCCAACTTTGGTGCTGTGAGATGTGATTTAATAAATAAAAATAATATATGAAATAGTTTCAACAAAAATACAGTAAGTCGTATCGTTATTGAAGATGTGTAATAATTACTAATTCGTTATTATCTTGTCGTAGTTATTTCTGTCCAGACATTTGAACTCTTTTATATTTACTTTATCGTTTTTTTATTAATTTAATTTATTTCGTTCATTATTTTATGTGCGTTCCGATTGTTTCGCGATATCCATAAAGTAATATTTGCTACCTATTTTTTTTCTTTTTTAAATTTACACATTACACGTAAGGTGCTATTATATTTTAATCAATAATAGTACAAACACAATATGTTGTTCCTCTTTTTGTGTTTTAATAATTTGTTTTCTTTTTAAAACCGAATACAATATTGTCACACTAACTGAATCTATACTTTAATCGTAAACATTTGTTAATATTTTTACAAAAAGAAGACACAATTTAATACGTAAAAATTAAGACACAAGACTTTTTTTTTTTGTTTTGTTTTAATAATAGTTTGTACTGCGTATACATTTTATATTTATAACAAAAGAACATACAATGCAATATAGGTACGCTTATATAATATTATGGTAGGCGTCCGTCGAAAGTGAAGGCGAGTCTATAGGTATGCGACCCTTGTCGGAACGGGGAAGAAATCTGTAACCCGTTAGATTAATAACTATTATACTGATGGTTATTCTCTCTCCGGTAATTATACACTCCGAGTTCACTAACCCTTAATACAGTTCTCCCCACGACCCACGTCGGCATTACAATGCCCGAATTTTAATGGATTTAAATTCCTGAAGTCTATTTATGACGTACACTAACCCATCGGCGAGCGCAAGACACCTTAAAGCGTGATACAAGGTATATTATTAATGATTTTTTTTTTCCCCATTTTTCTCCCCAGCTAATCGATATAATATGTTCCGAAAAGCATAATCCCCGAATTATGTAGGAATATATACCTAGGTACTCAATTTATTTTGACTTTTAGTATTTTAAAATTAACTATACCTTTTTATGTTAGTGTGTGTGTGTATGTATACTGTCCAACAGATGTTTCTTTTTGTAATATTAAAACAGACAACCGGGAGCGTTCCGCATTCTTTTCGGTTTTATATTATTATTTTTTTTTTTTTTTTTTTTTTTTTTTAACGCCATGGCGTACCATGACGTTAAAATGGCGTGGTACCACTAAAATTCCGAGTAAATCCTTGGAAGTCGATTTTATATTCAATAAATATAGGTAGTAAAATTAATAGTAACAAAATAATAAAATCTACAAAAATAGTGTTTACGATATAAAGTATGTTTAAACGTAATAATACTATGAAGGATTACAGGACGAAGAAGATGCAACGTACGCCAAATATTTTATGATTGGTGCCGTTCTTGTCATTACTTATTTTGTCGATTTTCAGCAAAAAGTGATATATATACGTAATCATTTAGTTCGGTCCACAAGGATTCGTGTCCAATTTTAGTAAATCATACGATAGCGTTCTTCCTCTGGGCTTGGTAACCGTCACTCTGATGACGTACGTCGTAGACGATTTTAGTTTTAGAATCTTTTGCACCGAAACTCTCCTGCGCGAAAATTATACATATACAACAATATTAACGATAATATTAATCGATTGACGATTCGTATAGGTAGGTATCACGAATTAAGACGATATGGATGCCCAACGACCTACGATAGTTATCTGTTGTCGACCTGTCGTGGGTGTAAACATTGATAAAATTTCACTGTTGCTACCAGTGGTGAATTATTATATAGCTGGTACAGCAAACTATCAAAATTCAAAAATAAACTACCGACACCGATTAGTTTCAAATAACACAATTAAATAATGAACAAAAAAAGAAAAATTCAAATTTATACCAACACACTGAATAAAACGCAATAATTGTTTAAAATTGTAAATATACGTAGGATGCCGAGATAACGTAGACAACATTATTGATCAATTGCCGAACGAGGTAGTGCGGAATTTCCACGGAGCAGTAATAAAAGCAGAGTCGGGGATTTCAACGGTTACTTTTGCACAGCTCATTGGGCGTCCATACGGTTTTAATTCGTTGTACCTAGACAGTAATTTATTTCCACACTACTGACTCTGTTACGCCGGTGTAGCATCGCGTTGTCTTCCGGTAATTGTTAACGATATCGCGTCTCCTGTAATAATTGCCGTTCGACAATTCGCATTGGTCCGGCTTGACCGAAAAGTCCACACCGTTATTAGGATCGTACTGTTGTACGTACACGCAATACCGTAAATCCGTATACGATTTGGCGGGCAACCAACCGATCGTCACTAAATCGCAATCGTCTGGTTTGGCGTATTGTCGGACGCTTAAATCGTTCGGCATGTCCGGCATCGGAAACATCTTCGACCGCACGGTGGCCATCACCTATTTCAAGAACAATGTAAAATATTATATTGTATTATTATGTATTTATTGTAACGGTAAACTATAATAACAAAGACCGATAAAACAACAACCCCCTCCCTCACATATTTTTTAGAATTTAAAATTATTTATTTGTGTTATATCCCCTCTTTTTTTTTTTTGTACTTAAAATGCTATTGATTTTTTTCGCCCCAACACGATCTCGTCTAATATTCACAATTCTCAAAGTAATTTTTTGCCCGGAAAATAAAACGATTTATATAAAAAAAACTCCTCAAATATGATCGAATTAATACATTAATAATTGAATTATTATTCATAATTACCCAAATAGTATTTGTCGTAAAAAATATGAATGTATTTTGTGTCATTTCGTATAAATCGACTTACGTAAAATTAATAACTGAATATTCGGAAAAAAACAAAAATGCTTATATAGTGAAACATTATTACCATTTTTAGAAATATAGCTACTTGTTTTAAACAAACCTCAATCGTTCTGACGCGTTGAGTCTCGTCTAATGATACGGTTTCCACCTTGAGTACGTATCTTTCTCCGCGTTTAGTGTTGTTCAAGACTAATTTATCGTAACCGAAAATTCTTTTATTCAAAAGCAACGTTTTTCTACACCGAATCTCAACATTTACCACTCCGCTACAAGGCATCACGTACCAATATAATGCATTGAGATCATTGCCTCCTTCTAATGATCGTTTACCTATCTAATATTAAAAAATAAAAAACATTGTTATTATCATGAAATATATTTAAAAATGTTTATTGATAACTGTGAGTAAACACCAACCTTATACCTGAAGGACGCCTTTCCGTTTTGAGCTCTCAAGTTGATTATTTTGGGCCTGGCATCTTTCAAGCTTATGGGTTTGAGCCTTTGAAATTTAAACGTAGTGTTGGCATGTTGTTTGGCCATATGAGATCCATTTATTGTAAACACGGTGAAATAGTACGTTCTGTCATAAACTAAATTTGTCAGCGTATAGTTTGTATTGTTTCCCAAGTGATGTACCTATGGAATGACAAAAAATATATATTTGCCTATATTAATGACAATTATACGTTTAAAAATGTTTTTAATTGTTATTGTAATATAATGCAAAACTTGTTTTTGGTATGAATTTGATACATGTAGATATTTATACCTCTAATCTGTCGCTAAGTTTTTCGAATCTCTCTTGAGAATAATTCGACGTGAAATCTAATTTTTGATTTTTTTGCAAACGACTTTCGGCTTCGCACAAAGTGGTGTATATTTTTGAAGTGCTTACCACCAGACAGTACGTTATTAGATGTTGATCAATATAGCTGTAAACCAAAAACAAAAAAAAAAAAAACTTATTTAAGATTACCTATACAAATATTATTATATTATTGTTATCGTTAGTTTGTTTATTTACCTAAGATTCCATCGGAGACTGATTTTTTGACCGCCTTTTTTGATTTTTATCACGTTCGGACGGAGGCTAAACTGTTCGACGGTGGACTTTTGTCCGAGCGACACGTAAATATATATTACATCCTGTGATGACCCGTCGTCTTCGGCTTGGACGGTCATCACATAGAGGCCCCTGTACGCTTTTCCGTGGTCGTACGTCACGGGTCTCGATACTCCCGTGTAGCTAATGAGCGTGTGCCCCGGCGTACCAGTTCCCACTAGAATGTATAGGTACACGGAAAACGTTTGATTAATAATGATTAATAATAATAATATAAAGTTTGTTACAATATCGGTAATTAGCGAATGATGTACCCATAACGAAGGGGATGGGGGGGAGGCTAATAGGTTTAAAAATTGTAGGACTATAAACTTCGCAAGTTACTTTTTCTCGAGGAAAAAATATTTTATATTAATTTATTATGTTTAGTCCTGCTCCTCCCACCCCAGTTGGAAATCCCGGGCACGCCACCCGGTAATGGTAAGAGAACCGTCCTGCCGATGGATGGGTACTTACACTTCATCGAACCATTTTTCAGTGGCGGCACGAACATCAGCTCCCAGATAAGCGTGCTGTGGCACGGCGTGACGGTCACCGACAAATCCTGGTCCGTGTCTTGATGTACCAAAATGTAAAACCTAATAAAATTGCGCACGCTCATTAATAATCCAAAATACATTATGTGCAATTTTAATATCGTTACTATAGTTACACTGAAATAGGTACAGAAAGTATAGCGGGACACCAAAAGGGTTTTCGGTGTCTATAATATAGTATATTATTATAATTGACCGCCGTTGGCGGTCTGAAATTCTGGTTTGGGGGGATCGGAACTCGAAATAAAACGTTTTGTCCTGGGTATAATGCATAATGAAGTGGCACAATATATTATAATTGTTTCAAAATATGGGGTTCTCGGACAATAACGCGACGCGGTTGTTCGTTTTTGTGCTCTATTATATTGTAATATGTATGTTCGTGAAATTCGCAAACAAACCTTTAATGCGGTTTTTTTTTTTTTTTCATAACGTCGTTATGTGTAAAACCACTTATTGCATAACGCGTGAACCTTCGAAAAAAAAAATAATTATAATATATTTATTTAAAAGAAAATCTATTTCATTTTTTAATTTACTTCAAACGTCAAAGTATCGAAAATCCATATAATCGGTTTTACGACGGAATACTGCAGATTTACGCGTTTCCTAATATACGAGATCTGTTCTAAAAGTACCAGAACAACTGTTACTACGACTAATCTACACACGATAACGATTCAAATTGTAAATAGTAGTATTCCCCGCGAATTAGTGGATAGTTTAAACAAAACCCGAAGTCGCTATCTTACCCCAGTTTAATATTACACGTATCCAGTCAGTTTGTTTCGTTCGCCGTTTTCGGCATGTCCGAAATTAACGAACAACGCGTGTGCAACAAGTTTTGCTTGAAACTTGGTAAAAATGATGCAACGGGAACGTACGGAAATGATTAAAACCGTTTTTGGAGATGATTCATTAAGCGGTTCCGTGACTTTCGAGTGTTTCAAACGTTTCCAGTACAGTCGGCGGTCAACTGAAGACGATCCACGTTCTGGAAGACCGTCGACGTCATCCAGAAACGATGGTGTGACGAAACAATTTGCGAAAAAATGCGAAATGGCCGCCGATTAACCGTTCGTATGTTAACAAAACGAATCTCAATTGTGTCTTGTTGTGCAATTTTACAAGAAAATGTACAGATGAGACGGGTCGCGCTACCAAATTCGTTCCGCGATTGTTCAACACGACAATGCATCGGCACACACATTTTGCGATGTCAATTCGTGAATTTTTGGCTGATAAAAAAATTTCTGTGGTCCCGCGGACTCTCCCTATTCTCCTGATCCAGGCCCCATGTGATTTCTTTTCTATTGCCAAGACTAAAATCTGCGCCTTAAAGGACAACGATTTCAAGATGTAAAAGGAAATTAAAGCGAACGCGGCAACAGAACTCATAGCTTTAACTTTGGAACAGTTCCAAAGGACTTTTGAAAAATGGCAAGATCGCAGAGATCACGGCATATCGTCCGGAGGAGAGTATTTCGAAGGAGATATCTTTAAATAATATGTAACTTCATTTTTATAATTATTAAATATAAAATACTGGTTCTTTTTGAACAGACCTCGTATATAACAATCTACGTCAGTATAAGAATCAGTATGCGTACAAATGTTGTAAATTCAAATTGACGACCGCGGCGAAACATACAAAACGATTACTTGGCATTATATTATCAAACATAATAGTAATACTAATATTAATGTTATTATTATGCTTGTGTCATTAAAAAAATAAAAAATTTAAAAAAAACAATTATTACGTAGATAATTGTACAAATATTTAAAAAAAAAAAAAAAAGTATAGCTTTCATTTATATAAAAATAATATACAAATAATATTTTATCAAGATATCGGAAATCACGATGATATATAGTGGTAAATTTGCATTATCTTACGTAGTATTTTTTTTATTAAAAGTTTTCTAAGAAGCAATTAAAAAAAAAAAAAGTATAACCGTTTTCACCGATGGAATGTATTATTTACACATTTATTAGAATAAATCATTTTTTTTTTTTTTTTTGCTAATCAACAAGACGGCAACAACAGCATGATCTAAGTGAAATAAGTACATACCTAAAATTTGTGGGGAAAAATATTATACGTGAATCGTTACTATACTTTTCTATACTACATATAATATATTGTGTAATTTTATTGTACAAATGAATTATTAGCTAATAATGGACAATGGTGAAGATGAGAAAATGTACAGAATTTAAGTTCTCCAGAAACAGTTTTTCTGTAAACGTTTTAGTTTATTTCATGATAACACGACAAATATTCGTGGAAGCGACACAGGTGAGCTAATAATTGTATACTTGAATCTATTTTAAAGTGAATTTTTTTGTATTAACGAATTTTTATCCTATCAAAATTCTCGTAAAAATTGCTTATACGCAATTCCTTAAACATACACTTATTATATAATCTATTATATCGAGCTATTTATAGCCAAATAGAATGCCTTAGTTTTTTTTAGTTGTTATGTGATAAAAATTGTTTTGGTCAAGCAATAGTGTTTGACAAAAAGTCAAGCAAAATATAGATTATTTTAAATTAAATTTAGTTATTTATTATTTTATTTAAGCGATTGAATCACGACAATTCGCATACTTTTTTTCGAATTATTTGAATAAAACTCTTTTGGCTCCATAAAAATGTAGTTACAAACCAATACAATTTTAATTTTCAACGTATCAAAACACTCGCTCAGAATCGTTTTTCGTTATCAATGATTTATCGTTGTGTACAGATATAAATTCAATTCCTCTTTAATATTTCCCAACTTTTCACCTACAAAGCCACGGTAAAAAGTATGTCCAGTCTTTTTTTTTTTTAATTTCCATTTTTATTTTTTATTGCATTTGTATTAATTCAATAATAGACAAGTCAGACTTAGTGTTACTTTTTCAGGTTATATTTATTGAACGTAGTTCCAATAACTAGTAATTTTATAAAATATGCTTAACACATTTAGGCAACATGATAATTTTATTTTTTAAACAATATGTTAATGTCATAATGCACTTTCCCTGTACCGATTGCCGTAGTGTACATTTTTAAGGGACGAGTGTGTAATCCCACATAAGTAAAATTCGTTGACAATTGAAAACTAAAATCAAAATCAAGAAATACAAGTGTAAAATGGTACAACGCAGATTAGTTTAAAATCGTCAACTGTTATTAATTTCTTTTAAATCGCCGGCAAACAGACGATCAGTTTTTAAAAAAAAAACACTAATGAAAATGGTATTCCGAATGTTAACATGATAATTAAATACGAACACAACAGTGCGACCAATTATATACAAATATTAGATTTTAATTAAATATTACAAATTAAATAAATATATTTGTAGAACAATTTTATTATGGACTGTATTTTATTCTTCGTAATATCTGGATTCACACTTACCCCTGTTCGGCATGTGACCCACTTGACCGCACCTTACGCACAGCAATAGTAACACGTAATTTTCTCATATCCGGATCATATCGAAAAATTAAACGATTCATGAAATAGAACCTATTTGCTATTTTAAATTTCCCGACAATATGAATACCTACTAAATGGATACGTAGATATATTAATAACGGGAGAAAAAAAAAAATCTACAAAAGCAATTATATGTATATTGCATATTTCATAATATACCATGGATTCCAATTTGTCGGATACGAATTTCTGGACGTCTAGACCGCGCGCGTTTCGTTTTATTTTTTATAATTTAATTTATTATTATTTTTTTTTTCATTATTATTATTCTAATTGGGCCAAGGCTAATATTTCGACTATACCGCCACCACCGCTCTGCTGTATAGGTAAAATAACGCGGTCATTATAAACGATATAATATTATATTATATAATATTATTATGATTTCGGGAAGATCAACCGCGAGGAATTGATAGTTTTATTATAATTGTATCGTAGTGTTTGTTATCGGATGATTACTACATTAAACTTGACTGTTTTTTTTTTGTTGACTACCAAGTACAACTTACACGATGAACCTCGTGTAGAATTTTCGAGCATTTCAGTTCGGTCATAACAATTTTATCTACATAAAACCAAAGAAAAACTAAATAAAAAAACTCGACATTTTCAAATGTCTATAAATAGCTCAAATTTAAATCGATCAAATATTTAAAAAAAAAAAAAAGCTAATACTAATGTTGTTTGAAAATATCAGGTCTTTACGATTATTTTTAATAGAGTTGCAAAAAAAAAAAAAAAACGAAAATAATAAGACCGTTATTGCTGTAAATTATGATTTTTCCGTTTTTCTTACGGTTTTGCCCAATTGTTTGGAAATCAAAAACCCCCAATGCACCAAATAGATCCGAAATTATTTCAGAAAAGATTCTATACTCGAAAATCGGAGCAAGATAACTGGTAGAAAAGTTGTTTACAAACCGAGAGAAATAACACACACACACACACACACACACATCATAGTAAAAAAACTAATACATTCTTATTCGCTACGCTCAGAATCTAAAAAAAAAAAAAAGTCTTCATAAAAGGTCAAACGACGGAGTGCAGGCGAGAGCCGGCGGCGGCCGCCGGTGCAACGATTTTCGCGAGCACAACGCCTCGGGATTGTTTGCCGTGTTATTTTTTATTTTTTTTTTTTTTTTTTTTTGCGTTTAGTTCTTTCTTTAGACTACCAACGACGTCATATTATTACTCGTATTATTATTATATTATTTCGCGTGCTGTATCCTGTCGGCGGCGTCTATCAATGCGCCTAACCTGTGCGAAATTTCCAATCAACGCGCACACAACCGGTATCGGTAGTATTATAATAATAATAATAATAATAATAATATAATGCGGTCCCACCACCTCCGGCAAACGGGCGTTATATTATAAGATATGTATATATAGTCGCCGATCGGTAATTCTAAAAAAAAAAAAAAAAAAAAATGAAAAAGAAGACGACAGAATTACTGTTGTTTGCGTATTATAATATTCTATTATATACCGATTTTTGACTCTCGCGTGTTCGCATACACAGAAGAAGATGAAGACAGAAAATATTATATATAATATATATATACTACAGATACTCGTATGTATATTATTGAACGGAATAATTTATAACTTATAAGAGACTATTGTTGCGACGATGAGGACGTTGACGTCCTCGGCGGTCTATCGTTAATTTTTTTTTTTTTTTTCCAGCATAATTCTATAAGCACCTCTATAATATTACTAATCGTTTTTAATAAATAATATAGTTAATTTTATGTATAAACGTTATAAAGGAGTTTTTTTTTTTTTTTTTTGAATAATGGTAATCGTTTTTATTTATTTATTTTTTGCTCTTTTTTATTATTAAATAATTATATAGAACTGTTTTATTATTATTTATTATTTTACGCTAAACGGTAATTTGTTAATATTATACTGGTGCACTTAAACTAAATCGCAAATACGGTTTATATTATTATACACAAATAATGTACAAGTTTCAAATACAATAGTGTATTATGTAAATTACAAACAAAATTTTTGAATAAAACAGCCGTAGTGTCCAAGTGGACATTATTATCCAAATGATTTAAGTAATTTTAGGTATTAAAAAATACGGAACCGACGATGAATAGATTGTGGTTGTATCCAGAATACGAAGAACGAAACGTAATATGGAAGGAATAGGCTTTATATATTTTTAAAACGTTATATATTATACAGGGTGTTTCATTAAAGTTAATTAAAAAATAGAATTTGTTCTCAATTTTCTACAAAATATGAAACATTTTATTACTGTTTCATAGAAAAAACACTAACCGTTTTTGAAAATTCGATAAAAAAATAATACTGTTTCATACTAGTGTTAGAAATGGTTGACGGTGAATTGATCGCGGCTGCAAATTGGTCGCCAAAAAAAAAATGTAATTATATTAGTTTTTCTCTGGGTCCAATATTTTAATAATTGTACTTTAAATTTGCTACTATTAATATAACTCGTATAAAAGTCAAATAGTTTGATAAAATCATTCTAAAATGAATCGGATTTTTACGACATCGTCGAATTACAAAAATTCGCAACGACGACGATAATAGAGATAAAATTGATTTTTTTTAAATGGAATATTATTTGTATAGTATAAATTGTATAGTGTATACTGTTAACAGTAGGACAGTCTACTTCTAAATGTCACCAATGTAAATAACTGCAGCCGCGATCAATGCAATCGCGATCAATTCGCCAAATACCGTTAAAAATATGTATTTTCATTTCAGATAAAATGTAAATATGTAAGTAAGTATGTATGTTTGTAAGTATTATTGCGCGTAAGTGCTATGAAGGGTTCACGTTTCGAAAATATTCTCAACGTGTCTATTTTGGTACCCTTCGCCCTCCTAAATAAAAACCATAAGGTAGATTAGGTTCATCCGGCTAAAATATTTTTGTATTACCATTTGTATACAACACACTATATATATATATATATATTAAAACGTGTGTGATACTTAAACCGCATGAACGTAAAGAATGTAACATTATTTTTGTAAAACACGATCTATGCATTATAGTTTTAATATTCGGAAGAAAAAAAAACTTTTCACACACGTTTACACGACACACAACAGCACACAGAGGGGTAAAATAATCTGCCAACTGTATGATAGCTATAGCAGCAGCTGTAACTGTGCATTTAAAAAACGTACGTTTTTCACCGTATAAAATCTAAGCGAGAAACTCGTCGTTTTCTCGTCTACCTAACCGTAAATACCTTTAACAATATTACGTAGGTGCCTATTGTAAGTTTAATTTTAAATTATTTTAGTATATCAATTTTTATGAATCGGTAAGTTCCATTTTGAAATATGTATAATACAATTTATTTATATACTCGAGTATCAAAAGGAAATACAATTTTTTAGTTTTCTACACTTAAATGATAATAATTATTATTAATTTTTTTTTTACCAATTGATTAATTATTAAATAGTAAATGGTTAAAAGCAATGTCTAAAAATGGTGTATCTGCTTATCGCATGATATCCAAATAAAAGTCAAACAAAAATCCTGCTGTGCTTGCTAAAACTGCAAATCATAAAGCTTATTTAACTACGATAAAATATTTAGCGAATTTGCTTAAAAAAAGGCAAGAAAAAAAATCTGTTTAATTTTAAGTGGTTATAAAAGAGTTTATTAATTTTGTTTTTAATTAGTTAAATTAAATTTTCTTTTTTTTTGTAATTTGTAATACTATTATTTGAATATAACCAATAAAATCTTACTTCGTTAAGTTTGAGACAATGTGTAGTTAAAACTAATTTATTTTGTTTGGAAAAGGGAGTTCGTTTAAGAAACTTAATCTTCTAACAAAGCGTATAATAGAATCTAACAAAAATTGATGAAAGTGTCAAAAATATGGTCCAAAATTTATATTCTAAATAATCTGATATGCATTTGTTATTATATATAAATGTGTGTGTATGTGTTGGCATTATCTAATGAGTATTGGTATAGACCTCAAATAAAAATTACCCAGGGGCGTCAAAATCATTTATACGCTACTGGTTGAGGTCAACTATGGTACAGGATTATTGCTCCATATTGAATGATATTTATTAAATAATATAAACGAAATTGTATTAAAATAACAAATAATTTATTGATATTTTGCATTTTTATATCGATCACTATAGTTGCGGAGTGTGAATTGTGGAGTTACATAGCCCTGCCACGGTTTTTATTAATATTATGGGTAGGACTTGAGTCCCCCCAAAAATTTGGGCTATTTTCGCCTATGGTAATAACACCATATTATTAGTGTAAATAACCCATTTTTGATTCGTTATTGTACATATTTTGTTTTAATATTGGCGTTACTACTTGGATTATAAAATATATATGTTTATATATTTATATATTATATAGTAATATTATGTCGAATACCTAAGTGATTATAAAATCAACATGTGGTGCAGTTGTTAAAGAAAAAAAAAAGTCCCTGCATTGAGTAGCACAGCATATACGTAACACGAAACAATCGACTTGGCGAATGTCTTACGGTTATGAATCACTCGTCTCGTGCAGTAAATATTCACTAATTATTATTAATGTAACATGTGACAAATGTTTGTGGCGCGTACACATTACACACACACACGTATATATATTTTTTTTTCTTTGGTAAATTTTTTTTTACGTCTAAGGGACAATATTTGTTCGTTAGTTTTTTTTTAAAATAATTAAAAATCTGTAATATTACAGAATACAAATAAATAAATTGATGGCGGTCAGCTACCTATCTACATGTAGAGTTTCAGACCGTGATTTCCAAGGTTAAATTTTCGTACATTTAGAAAAAATCCATCTAGTATTAACTTCTAAGTACATAAATTATTATTTTGAAAAAAAAGTATTGTTTTTAAAATAACCCGATGTGAATTTCGAACACAAGTATCTATATACAAAACTGGGTAACCAACTTTTGCAACTAGTTTAAGTTAAGTTATCCTGAACAATTTAACTAAGCCAAGTCATAGTTAGTTTGAAAATATTGAATTTCAATAACTGAGTAAGTAAAAATAACGCTCTTTACTACACTAATAAACGTTTTTTGTACCCTGATATTTAGACTTATATAGACTTATTAAATGAAACTTGTGTGGGTATCCCGTAGGCAGCATGCAGTCTCTAAACTTATGTTTAGAAATCTAAAAAGTAATTTATAACATAATTTTTAATTTTTTAACTAGTTACTGTCCAGCTTGCCTATATGATATTATTCTATCAAATAGAAAATAATGAACATATTATTATAAAAGTGTGTGATGTGAGATGAATCGAAATGATTGAAATAAAATTAATATCTTTTGAGATTTGATATTAAACTATAGTATAATATTTAATAATTAATTTCGTATTGGAAGATTATAAAAAAATTAAAAAATCCGTACTGAAACTTGTGCAATTCTAATCTAAATGAATATTTATTTAAATAACAATAATAATAATGTTCGTTATTTTAGTGTAACTGTGTATTGGAAATTATTTATTTATTTATTTATTTCGCGTTATTTTGACGGTAATAAGTTTTTGTTACGTTTTTTTTTTTTTTTTTTACAGTCAAATTCCGGATAGTCCGGTTAGTATAATAATAATTTATAAACGTCGCGAAATTATTTTAACTACCTACCCGAACAAAACGAAAAAGCGATGATATTGTTGGCATAACCGCACAATATGAATAGGCACCTACTATACACGAGTATGTTCATGTTTCCGAGAATAGTTCCGCCCTAGACATCGACCGTTATTTATGGACCAAAAAAATAAAAATAAAAAATAATAAAATAAAACTGCGAAATTAATGCATATATTACGTGGTGCCATATACAGTCGCGTCTATTATAATAATAATAATAAAATTGTGCTCAGTGGTAGTTAAATTATTTTGTCATGGGGAGGGGAGAAGGATAAGGCTGATTTTTTAAATAACTATTATTATTTACATAGTTTTTTTGTTATAAATATGTAGAATGTAGATAATATAATATAATGTGTTTTTATACATATTAAAGGGATATATCCCCGCCCGTCCTCTCCCGTTTGGCCGCCCCTGAACACACTCACTATATACGTATTATGTATATTTATATGTATTTGAGTATCCTATACTTAAAATTATTTTATCGATGATACATGTACAGTATAGTAAATTTGTCTCGTAAAATTAAATAATAGTTTTGGTTGTCCTATAGCTTCGGTAAAAAATGTATAAACAGCTGTTTTACAAGACAACAATAGTATATATACGTAAATTATAATATTATCATAAATGTATGTAGGTCGAGATTAGAAAATAATTGAAAACAATTTTTCGGAGCGCTAACATTGAACTGGGTTCGGCGTATTTTTAGCAAAATTGTCGAATTTAGTCACAAAACCAATTAAGATAGCAATGAAAAAATAATATTTTCTACAAAATAAATGAATCTGCTGATTCAAATTTCTTAAATCTATATGATTAGTCGAATCTACCCGAAAATGTTTAATAATTAATATCATTTCTAAATATTGTTTTAAAAAAAAATTGACTGTTTAAACACTTTGAACAATAAAAACAAGCACACACATTTCTTAAGAAGCTACTCAGTAGATCTCTTGTGGTGTCTTTTAGGTAAAATATTTTTTTTAATATTTGGAACTCAATAAAATATTTGGTATTCAATTCAATATTACCCATACGTAGAGGTATTTAAACGACATTTACGCCTAAATCGAAAACTAAAGATAAAAAAAAATATTATAAAATTCACAGAATACTTTGAATATAAAAAAATTAACACAAGAACGAGTGTAATATTATTTTAAGGTACACTGGAAATTTACTCTACAGCATATTGTATTCAAAAGTTGTCTTGGTTTTTTAAAATTATTTTATTTTTATTTGACGTATTGGCTGGATAATACTTTTAGCATTATTTTTTTCGATTCAGGTGTAATAATCGTTTGCCTCTACGTACATTCTAACGATTTTTGTTTGTTTTTTTATTATTGCACTGCTATATATAAAAACAATACACACAAAATAACAAATGATATTTTTTTTTTTCGTAAATATATACTCATTATAAATTATTTATAATATGCACAAATAGGTTGTTGTTATTTATTTTTTTTTTTTTTTTTAAAACTACCTCCCTGAGTAGAAATTAATCAATAAGGTAAACTCATATCCTAAAAAAAAAAAACACTAATTGAAATATAGTTTTTAATCGACACCACAATAAACCGTAAGCCTTATACATACTATTCTGTTTTTTTTTTGTTCTGTAAAAAGAATACAATAAAATAAAATAAAATAATTCTGACATAAAATAATAATAATACTACTACTAAACTAAATAACGATTTTAAATCTATTATTAATTATGAATTATAATTTATGTTTATTTGTATGTACAATAATTATTATTATAATTGTAGGCTATCTATCGCGTGTGTTTGCTAAAAGGGGCGACTCTATGACATCTGGAGGGAAGGGGGGTTTATTGCACAACATTCGGTGAAAAAGAAATCGTAAAATTATTTAAAAATTTCGTCAAAAATGTGGAACATTGATATACAATGTGTGCCCTTCCCTCCCAACCCCAGGCTAAAAATGGGGAAAAGGGCGACGTTATGACATCCGGGGGAAGGGGGTATTTGCAACGACTATGTGAAAAAAAAAATTGTGAAATTTTTCCAATGCCACGACAGTAAACTGGAATATAAAACACGTGTGTTCTTTTAGATATTATATAAAGATATGGATAATGTGATATGTATTTTTTGACTACGCGATTACTTGTGGCGAATGGTTACAAATTTCTAAATGAATGTTTATTACAAGTAATATTTAAAATATCTACCGATGTTTCCGTATAGAAAAATGTTAGGTACGTGCGATAAACAAAATACGGTTTGTGAATAAATTTATAACCTACCGTAGGTATACTGTGCGCAATGTCAACTATTTCTCATCGTCACCGGTGTTGTGCATGCCAAATATATTAATCAATTACCTACACGATATTCGAAAATAACGTAGGTACACGCAATAATATTAAAAAAAAAAAACCGTTCATTTGAAGACAAAAATGATTTCCAATGTGATTTATAATTGCATTACCTATTATAGATTGATAAATTTCAAGGTTTCAATAATAAATCTAAGTAATTCCCTTTTCTCTTATTTTTCTATATAGCTCAACCGCTCTTCAAGAACCTTTGCTTCAACACAACTTCCGTCTATCCGCCTTGATCTCTTACGTAGAACACATTCTCCCATTCAATATTTTCCATTTTCTCCGGGTGTCCTTTATTTTCGTCCAATCAATCTTTTTAAATCGCACGTGTTTATTATCTCGATCAACCTTTTCAAAAACCGCACCACGTATTGATCACGATATTTCGTTTTCAAATGTGATTAATCTTCTCACAATTTTCGTTTGTCAATAAATATATGCATAGGTATATTATATAATTTATAGATATTATAATAATTTTGTATATTTTTTTATCGATATTCGTACTATTATTAGTTTGAATAATTTATTATTATATTATACCTACCTACCTATATAATAATAACGAAGTACTATATTATTTATAAAATATTTTTGATAAAAAAAAATCTGATTATTTACATATTTTTGTATTTAAAAATAATGAGTTTTACTGTTAACATAATAGTACAGTAGATATAAGTAAATAAGATTATTTAGGTATCTACGGGTAGGTATAATATAAAAAAAATATTTGAATTGCATTCATAATATTATTATCGACCGATATATTATTTTTTTAGATTCATAAATCAAAACGAAAAACAATTATTATTATAGAATATTTTTCTATATCACAAGAACCTTAATTATTATAATCACGTAAAATAATATTATAACCATTAAAATATATTTATTTTAAAATTGTTATGAATAATGTAAAAATACTTAACTATTGTTATAAATGAAAATGGAACCACATTATCAATACGCTTTGATAATGGATTTTTTTCTATCGACAAAATCGGAAAGATTATTATTCACGTGACATATTTTTTATTATTACGTTTAAATTCCACTGTACCGTATGCATATATAGCTATCGACATAATTATTATTCAGTGTATATAAGGCCATAATTTCGTATTTTATAAACAATGTACCTAATTTAAACAAGTTTTGTATCAAGAGATCAAGATAAGACGGATTCTTAGGGCTGTGAACTTGTAAAAAATACATTATTTGTTTAGCTTACTGTAAGAAATATAGTGGTTTTTGGTAAAAAAAAAAAATGTTAATTGTTTAACAATATAAACCAAGTGTTAAAACTTTTTTTTGAATTTCTAATTTGTTATTTTTGTGTGCATTTAAAAATATACTATTAATACAGAAAATATATAAAAGACTGGTGTCGGTTTTTATATATATATATATTTTTTCAGAATATCGCATTTTAGTACTTTAAACTACTTTATTTTTGAAGGTTCTTTAAGAAATGATTTATTAATTTTTTGTTCAATGTATTTTTTTTTAATTCACAGCTCTTTGAATAAATATTAATAACAATAAATCAAATTTTTGGAATATAAATCACTCACTTTGTTTTGGATTTGGTAACCGTTCTGTTGCACTCTGTGTTGTGAGGTATCAGGTCTAGTATTTGTTCTGTTTGCGATGATTTCGGTACGAATCCGTGTGGTAGTAAATCGGTGGTCTGCGGAATCGATGCGTCCGCCGATGTAGACAGCAGCTCGGCCGTTAACACCGACAGCCATAACCGCACTATCATCGCCTGAAGATCGGACGAAAAGGCAAAGTGGGGAAAAAAAAAAATACATATATTAAAATATACACGTGTACCTATATATAAATATATATATATATTTATTTATTATAATATTGAAACGTAATATAAACAAACAAAAACGAGAGACAGATTTTTTTCTTTTCTTTTTTTTTCTACCTCCGGTCCTGCAATAGTACGACGAGGTACTTAGCCATCTCCCACTGCGGCTAGTGGTTTACGAGGAGCGCACTAAGTATGACACGGGAGCGCGGAGAGGAGATTTTATTTATTTATTTATTATTTTTTTTACACACCGAGAACAATGCGCCTCTCGCGGGGCGTCGTGTACTTTTCCGCGTGCAGGCGACGAAGAGCAGAGCGAAACAAGCGGGCGGACGGGAGAGACAGAGAGAGAGAGAGAGAGATCTAGATATTACGGGTTCGAATTTCAACTGGTCGCTAATTTTACACGGAGCGAACACGTAAAAAGGAAGAAGAAACAGACAAAGACGACACGAACAAGTTTATTTACATAAAAAAATATATATATATATATATATGTATGTATATACAAAAAAAAAAAAAAATTTAAATCGTATTGGAAAAAACCTAACCTGGAAGTTATAGAAAGGAAAGCCACTGTTTCGAAAAAAATAAAAAATAAATAAGTGTACTAGTGAATAATCGCATACCTAAATACAGACACACACACACACACATTAATACGTGTAAGCCTACACCAGGAGATTTAATTCCCATTTTTTTTTTTTTTTTAAGTCGATTTTTTCCGTGATGCAATATTTTGCAATCCTCACAAAATCATAATAATATATACGATATTATCGCAGCATATCTCATAGTTGAATATTGCCGAATTCGCATCATTTCCATCCTATACATATTATATAAAATATTTGTATATTTTTTTTATGTTCTATAGAGAGTAATTTTTTTTTTTTAAATTCTTTTTAGGAATAAATAATATTATAGTATAGGATGGCTGACTATAAAAAAACACAATTTGTTCAGAAAAAAAAAAAATAATGTTAATTTTTCACTCGGATTTATAATATTATAATTACTGGAGGCGAGTCCGATTTTATAGGTACCTACCGACATTATTAAACGGGAGTAATAACAAAAACGCCTATAGGTGTAAGTCTTTGATTTTATTTTATTATTAATCGATACAGGTACTTAATTATACTTTTGCAGGCTGTAATATTATTATTATGTTATTTAATAATATTATTAAATAATATTCAACCAATTTGTTTTTGTTGCACTCGGAATTGATTTCATTATTTGTAATAAATGCACATCGTTATCTACTATAAAAACCTTCGTATACCTTTAAAAATGTCTCTGATGCAACACACTGCGATGGCAGCAAACAGCTTATACCTTAATATATTTGTGGACGATGTTCGATCGAAGAATTAAAAGATTGACACTACAAATAAAAAAAAGAAATAAAGAAATGTAAAACATTTTACCGCGGGGTCTATGGGCAGTGATAAAAAGAGGGTTGGTTTTTCTTTTTCTTTTGTTTTAATATAGCGTAACATTATTGTATAGCAGAGGTAATATTTTATTATTTTAGAATGTGTACCTAGTCGGGAACATAGATATAGAACGAAAATCGCGGGACAAAATTATTACGTTTCTAAAAGATTAAACGTTTACGTACTGTATTTTCAGTTGCCGGTAAATTATAATATTATAGAATCGAATTTATTTATTTTTTTTTTTAATTCTCTACAGTCTCTATTACCGACATTAATGTGTAGTATAATCAGTATTGTATCCGGATAGATATATGTTTATCTTATCTAGATAAATGAGAAATAAATTATCTAAGATACATAATTTCATCATCAAGATAAATGTATCTAGATAATATTTAATATTTTAAATATTCAATTTACACACAAACAATACAAATTATTATTTTAACAATTACATGGTGTTATCAATAAACCTTCACATTCTTCCCCGTTGTATTTATATATTTTTTAATTATTTTTAATTACCTTGATTATTTCCAATAATGTTTGAATCCATTGATTTGTATTAAACTATTAAACAAAAGACAGTTTTATATTTAAAATATAAACCTTTTTCGTTGGGGGGGGAGGGAGGGAGTTCGTTTTCGGAATATTACACTAGTGTTAGATTATTATTTGTTTATTTTAGTTTACAACAAATAGTGGTAACTATTAAATTTAACGTTACTGTAAAGTATTTATATAAATACATAAATTACATTGAAGAATTAGAATTATCGAAAATCAATTAAATCGTTTATAATACTTGTATTATGAATAATAGGCAAAATATTTTACTATGATATAATGTTACATCAATTATTACGTAACCATTTTTGAAATCTAGAAATGTACAATACCTTAATATTTAGTTTAAAATGTAAAGATAAAAAATATTATGTTTTTTTTTTTCAGATAAAAAGTTACCGATTATTTATTTTAATCGAGACAATTGAATATTGTTTTATCATCGTCCGGACAATTATTTTAGCAATTATAATTTATCAAGATATTTTAAAACGTATCGTTATACAACACCGACGAGTGTGTCATAGCGTACGGACGTATACGTATATATACGAAGTGCGAACATTCGTGAGTCCGTGGAGTCACATCGATTGCACATCTATCGCCGGTGGCCACAGGCGTCATCCGATCTATTTTCGTTATGTGGTATTGGAAAAAAAAAAAAAAAAAAAAACTCAAATGCGTACGCGACGCGGTGCGCTTTAAAGAGACTGGAAGACGACGGGAATGAGAAAACACACGTGTATTTTAGTCTCGACTGCAGCCGTCGCGCATCCCCTCGCGGAATTCGTCGCCAAATATTTTGGATCTATGCCTAAAACGGTCTTTCGATAACGCATCTCGCGATGGGGTGATACGCGCAACCGAGACTCGACAAACGTACGGGGGGGAACGACAAAAAAAAAAAAAAAAAAAAAAAATATAATATAATAATATCGTCTTACACGCCGGCGCGTACACCTATAATGACGCGCGCGCGTTCGACGAGAACGGCGAACGGGTGGAAATTAGAAAGAAAATCGAAAATTCCAATATTAATTTGAACGCGACGGGCGTATGTATTACACTCCCGGGGGTACTTACTCGGTTCCGTCGAACTTGACACTGCTGTAGTAGAATACGACGGCTGCGACCATGTATGGTGTATACGGTATTATGGCGTTGCGATTAGTGAAAAAAAAAAAAAAAAAAAAAAAACCAACAAAAATACCATAAAAACGAAAAAAAAAAAGAAAGATTTTTTTTTTTTTGTAATAGTAAATAATAATAATAATATTCGGGTCACGTAGAGATTTTTACACGGTTTTTATTTTATTTTTTCTTTCTTTCTTTTTTTCTTTCTTTTATAAAACGATAGAATATTTAAAAACGACGACGGTCGGAAATGTACGGTGCGAAAAAAAATAAAATAATAATTATAATAATTAAAAAAAATTATGCGATTAATAATAATATTTATTACGCGTTCGCGACGACGATAGCGTTCGGACGGCAGAGCTACCTGCGGTGGTGCGACGGTACCGAGCCCTTATAAATCCAAACTGGAGTCTGGACTGTCGCATATGTTTCTCCTCTACTCCTGTTTAGAGACAATCCACCATATGCCCACCCCCCAAACCGCCTATCACGCATGCGCCATGTTACATTATTTTATATTTATTTTTTTTCTCTTACCTTTTTTTTTTTTTTTTTTTTTCTCTTCATTATTATTATTATTATTATTATTATTATTATTCCTTCGCGTTTCTTTATTTTTTTTTTTTTTTTTTTTACCATTATAATTATTATTAGTAGTATATAAATATAATATTATTATTATTATTTTTTTCATTTCGATATTTTTTTTTCTTACTCTTCCGTCCGTGTATAGTATACAATAATATATCGTCGATTTTTCATTAAAATAATAATAATAATAATAATAATAAAACTATTACGAAGACTGGTACAAAAAAAAAAAAAAAAAAAAAATGAAAATGATATTCCGTTTTTAGCCGGCAGTGTCGCGGGGTTAAAAAATATATATTATATTTATTCTTCGTCCCCCGGAGGCGATATTATTTACCGATATTATTATTATTATTATTATTATTATATATATATGTATCGGCGCGCAGTACATATAATATAATATGATAATTCAATTTATCTCTTCGACTATTAAATATTATAGAAAAGAAAAACGTGTGCGCGGAATGCGAACCGCCGTAGCCGCCTCCGGAGTGCTTTACCGGCCTTTTGTCGTCAGTGCACGCGCAAATAATACGTATTTTTTTTTATTATTATTATTATTTTTTTTTATATTTATTTTTTTTATATATATATATATATATATAATTTTTTTTTCCCGTATAACTCACGATATTGGTGCAGAATCCGCAATGAGTAACGTGTGTGGCGCCTGAGCTGCATGGGAATTTATTATTTTCCGTCTCTTTCTTTCTCTCTCACTCTCTCTCTCTCTCTCTCTCGTTCTCTCACACTTTCTCGCTCCTGTCGTCGTTTCGCGTTCTCTCCGTCTCGCGCGTATAGGTACCCGCCCGTCCGCCACCGACGCCGGTGCAGACGCTACCGGCCGTCGACGCGACCGTATACGCCAATGATTTGTTTTTAATACATATATATATATACGTTTATACATACAAATTAATAAATAAAACGAAATATATATATTTGTGAAAATTTACCGAAAAATCACGGCGAGACGAACGCGCGCGCCAACAACAAACGACGACGACGAGCTTTTATACGGCGCGCTATACGGGTTTTCATTATTCCGCGGCCGTTTGACGCGCCAAAAACGCATTAATTTCTAATTTTTTCTCCGCCAATTTGATATTTTCAAGTACTTTCCTCCCCACCACCACCACCACCACCACCAACCGGTCGCAAAAGTTTTTATTCCGTCTTGTCGTCGTCGGTTCGCCCTCCCGTCGTATTTACCGGCCGTTATTGTACGACCCGCGCGGCTGTGACCGTCGCCCGGCAGATACTAAATCCGCTCTATCGTTTTCTACGGCGATTTCAAAATAGCCGGGTGTATTATAATAGTATTATTATAACGTATAGGAGAAAATACTTGCTGTGTCGTGTCTTATTAGCAGACGGACCGCGACCGCCTCGACCGCCGCGACCGCCGTCGCCACCGCCACCGCCACCACGGCCACCGCCGCCGCCGCCGCCGCCGCCGCCGCCGCCGCCGCCGCCGCCGAATCCGGTCTATATAAGAAATTCGGACACAAACTGGTTGGCTATATTATATTATTATCATTATTATTATTATTATTATTATTATTATTATTATTATTATTATTATTACTCACTTATATTATATTATATAGTTGCCCCGTATTACAATATCGATTTCAAATCGAATAATATATCGTATCTAATATTATTGTAATATTGACAAAATAATAATGGCGTGGTTTTTTTTTTTTTATTCCTTCTGTAAAAACACGTGCGCAATTATTCAAATAATCGCAAAAGTCAATGATTTCGAATATTTTGCTTTTCTATGACGACGACGACGACGACGACGACGACGACCACGACCACGACGACGACGACAACGTCGACGGTGCACATTATTATAAGTATCGATAATATTTTTTTATTTATCAACTCAGCACAATGTTCGTACAAAAAAAAATACAGTATAGTCGTTATATGCAAACATTGTTTTTTTTTTTTTTTTTTTTAATGTATGCGTATTTATAATATAGTACCCAATATCATTTAGCGGGGCGAGTCATTAACCGCACAGCCAAAAATTATTGTTGTATTATATCGGATCCTGCTGTGAAAATTTCGTTGCACATATTATTCACAATAACAACACTTGGGCCACGATAAAAACCAAAATTCTTTATACCTACTACGCGTCTACGAACAACGGTACAACACTGAAAAAATGACTCTAGATCGCAAATATAAACCTAATCCTACCTCATAACTATCCTAGAGACTTCACGCTCTAAAAAAAAAAACCATTAAATCCTCTAAACCCTTAGTGTTGTGCGTTATCCAGATAATTTTATTTAGATAACATATCTAGATAAATAAAACTGTTATTTGTTTTTGTTTTTAGTTTTTCCAATATATAAATTTAATCTATGTTGTATATAATATAATATAATAAACAATCTATACTATAAATATGTGTATGTATTACGTATATTGGACGTATTGTGTAATTTAATGTTTATTATTAATTTTTAATGTTCTATAAATAAATACATTTTGATGACTGCGTAAGGCATAAATCATAATTTATAATCAAATAGTTAATGCATAGAAAAAATTATAATTTACTATTTCACAAGATTTACATTTTCTGAAAATCATTAAAAACCTAAAAACTAAATAATAATCTGTTTTTTGACTAGATAAAAACGAGGTTTTCTTATCTTTATCTGGATAAAAATGTTTTTAGTGTTATCTATTATCTAATCTAGTAACATTTCAACGCATTATCTGTTATTTTATCTAGATAATTTTAAAGATATCTGTACACAATACTGCAAAATATGCTCAAACGCTTAGTCAATCAAAAAAAAAAAAAAAAAAAATAGAAACAATTAAATTAACATATTCTTATAACAAATAAAAAAATCTTTAATTTATTAATTTATAAGAATTGATAGAAATTTAATTATAATATTAAAACTAGTTACATATATGATTGATAGGAACAAATATTGTATTTAAATACTATATTGAAGTAAAAATATTTGCCCATAATTGTTATGTACGTAAACAAAAATAGTCGTATTACTTTTGGATCAAATTAAATAATAACTTCCAAATATATATTTGAAATATTCTGGCGAAACTCAATTATAATACAATATATACACTAGTGCGTGCAAAAAGAGTTAAATATTCCGATAGCTAAATAACCTAGATTACTTAAATAAATAAATGTTTTTTTTATTTTTTAACAAGTAAATTGAGATTGACTCCATTACTACTATAGCCGTGGGTATGCGTGTGTCTGAGTAAACGTATAATATTGTATAACTTATGAGTTTATAATTTGTGAATAATTTATGTAATACGGCTGTATTAAATCAACGTAAAATTATACCGTACAATTTTGATTGTTGAATGTTGATAGCATATGGGTAATACTTAATTCATATAAATAACATGCTGTAGGTTGTAATAATGTATACCTATACCTACATATACTAGAAACAATATTTTAATAATATATCATGTACAAAATAAAAAATAATTCGAATTTTCGTTTGTGGGTATAAACCTATAATAATATTCACTCACGATTTCGTATATTTCGTTTTTACAGTTCCTCACGGTAGGATCTAACGGAACCATAGAATTGTGTAGCAGCTCTGTCTTTTCGTTCGTCTATCAGAGCCTTCTAACTTCTGAGCCAAATGCAATATCGATTTGATATTCACACATAATTATATTACTCATACCGGTCACTTAAATTTAAAAAAAAATATTAAATTTTACAATAAAAAAAAAAAACAAAAGTTGTAAGTCAAATTTAAGTACACAACGAACGAATTTACTGAAAAACGTACCTGTACCTAATAATCTATTACCATATACTTTTTAAAATTGTCCATAGTACAGAACACTCAGTGCGCGAGTCCAACTCGCACTTGACCAATTTTTCAATACTGCAATATCTACGCGAGGTCCAAAAGGTAGGACACTATTATTTTGAAAGAATATATGGGTACTTTCAAGTACCTTGGGGCGAAATTGAACAGTCTAAATTAATACTATTAAGTAAATAAAATGACCGACAATTGTAGCCGTTCTCACCAATGTAAAGGTTGATTTTTAAACCGAGTTTATAAGATAACCGATATATATACAATATATATATTTATATATTGTGAAGGACTAATTTCTAGATAAATTATCTATACAGTATTTACTAGTGTTATAATTATTATATAAATGTATAGTAATAGTAAACAGTAATTTGTTTAGTAGGTAAGGAGTGTACATAGTCACAGTGATATTCAGCTGAATTATTTTTTTCGGATATTTTTTTTTATCGGAAATATTTTCTATTATTTATAATACAATAATAAACAGATTCAAATGAAATAATGCACATAAAAGGAACAAAACTACATACCTAAGAGAATTACTTTATGTAAACAAATGTATATAATACACATAACTCGAATCAAATAAATCGGAAATATTCGCTTATCCGGCGAAAATTATATTGAGATGAATGATGATATTAAAAGAAGAATAAATCGGAGAATGTTATCAATTTTGATAGATCGTTAGTGGTGAGAAATTATATGTATTATTATATAGAAAATGGAACGAAATTTTTCACCACCACGATGAGCAGCCCTGCTCAAAATAATATTACCTAAATATTAATAATATCCTAAAAATGAATGTTAGTCAATTTTAAGCAGACACGCGTTATTTCGGCAAAAAATAAAACATAAATAAAATCGATAAAATTCCTATACGTCCGTTATAATAACATAGTAGTAGATACTTGTTTTCGACATTAAGTATTCATTAATGTAGTTTATTACTGCGGATCGATGAATTCGTTCTCGTGTTGCCCGTTCTACCTACCGATGTAGTAAATTTCGTCCCGAATAGCTGCAAATTTAGGGGTTTTAACGTGGTATTACGTTCTAATTACGAATATAATTATATCAAATACAATATCAATGTGTACTAGGTCAAATAATAATTTTTGGAAATTTACCTATAGGTGCATGGAATATATCTATATATAAATTAGATAATATAATATGTATATATATTGGAGATTAAATTTAATATACGAAGGGAATTTATACACATTATCTTGTCGATAAATATCAAATTCGGAACACGTGTATATATGTAAATATATATAACTTAATTTACTTAAATTATAATATTTTTATTTTTATTTTGTACGTGATTTATACCTATACTTAAAAATACTATCAGTGGAATAAACAAATCAATACCGCAATAAGGAGTTTCGATTTTTACGAGAAATGGTTAATAGTACCTATAATTATTGTGATGCACAAGGTACTGTACTACAAAAACAAAAAAATGTTCCGTTTGAATAGAAATGACCAAATACTAGCTAGGTATAATAATAGTTCGTGTTTGTGTGAATAAACATTTTACGTAATAATTGTTAAAAAAAAAAAACAACTGGAGATACTATCTCCGACAGACCATCGAAAATAATATTGTTTATCTATGGGTACTAATACTCGTATATTTTTTTATATCTTTGGCGCTTATGTCATAATAGGCAAAAAAAAATATATAAGTACATGCTATAATACAAATTGCCAAAGTATAATCAGCAAATTAGACGATTTCGAAACTATATAATAACACATATAAAAAAACTACACAGTCTGTTGCATGGAAAAGTTGTCACGATATAATTAATATTATATTACAGTCCGCGGTGTATAGATTACAATTTTTTACCGCATTGATTATAAAGAAGAAAAAAAAAACGTATTATTATGATATATTCTCTTAAACTGAACCTAAACGCGGACCAGACGGTATGTGTATATATAATAAATTTTCTTCGTATTGGATTTTAAAATAGGTAGTAATAACTTTCTTTTCCAATTAATTGTCATACTATCTTTAAACGGTTTTTTTTTTTTTTTTTTTTAGGACAATACAAAAATTCGGTTAGTTGGTCTTTGAAAAAAAAAAAAAAAAAAAAAATTAAAAAACAACATAACATCCCGAACGTTTAAACAGTTACTACATAGACAGATGGTGATCTAGTAAGCCAAATACCTACATATATTGAACCGGTTTACATACAGTGTCTAGGGTGTCTGTGTATGTACGTATATTCCGATACACTGACTTTAGGGAGATAGTTGCAATACAAAAAAAAAAAAAAAAAAAAACCGCAAAAATTCGCGTGTGCCGTATACATTTCAACAAAAACGGGTTATAGTTTTATATATTGCGAACCCAATGCGTAGCTTCAGGAAGTAAGTATATGCACTCGGACATGTATTTTTTTTTTAGTATGTGTTGTATTTATCCTTTATCATCATAGAACCGGCTGTCTATCTCGCCAATAAGTTATTGTTAATAATCCGGCTATAGTTTTTCGTATCCTCCTTTCCGGTTGACTATCTTTCTACGCGGTGCAGTGTACCGATAAATCTAATAAAATTTAATGCGAATTCTATACTAATTATAATAATACGATGTCAGTTTAACCCGTCTTCAGATCGGTATAGCCCTAAGGTTACATCATATGATCGCGAGACCTTGGTCGTATTCGACTATTACACAGAGTACGGAAAAGCGAGAGAGAACGAAGGCAAAAATAAAAAATAAAAAACCAACCCAATAATAATAAATTGGGTGTTATTCAAATTCACTATATATATATATATATATATATATATATATATATATATATATATATATATATATATAAACTCGCGATAGGTGTTTTATTCATTGATCATTATTATAACTACCTACTTAAGTAGCGGCGAATCGGGTCTAATTACGCGTTGCTCATGGTCATTATAAAGTGCCCTCTAGTCGTCCACCGCTGCAGCGCATACAAAAAGTAAATGGCATTACCTGTAGGTACTTACGCGTAATACTGACGTTACGAAAAACTGATATCGGAAAGAAAGAATGAAAAAAAAAAAAAAAATCCAAAGATGGCCATTATGGTTCTTCAGTGTCGATAAAGCGTGTGTAATACGATAACAATAATAACGTAAAAATAGATGTTGTTATCGAAAAACGGTCGAAAAATATGAAACATAATATTATTTTCTACGATATTATACAGTCTCGGTCGAGAAAATAATTTAATACTGTAGCTAAAAATCTGTTAAGAACTAATAGTGACTATAAATATCGTTTGTAGTTTAATACTGCTGTGGAAATATGTCGGACAAAATATATTATTATAATATTATGTTCGAAAAAGAATAACAATCGAAATCATTAGAAATAAATAAAAAAATAATAATAAAAAATTATAAGTAACATGTCTCGTAGCTTAGTATAAAAATAAAATAAAATAATATATTACCACTATATTATAACTGACGTTAAATATCATTAACCGCGGTTAAATATATTATAGATGCTACTGTAAATTTATCGAATATCAGCCAAATTTCATTTAAATACCATCCCATTAAAATTACTTTTCTAACTATCCTCATTGTGTATTTATTATATTTTTAAGTGCATTCATTTAAACGTAATAATTTTCAACCACAAATCGATATAGGCAGAGTTTCAATAGCGTACCTATTAATTATTACGGTTAAGGTTGCCGGACTGGAATTAACCGTACCATAACGACATGATCAACTTGTAATCGATTTTGTATTTAGTGACACGATTATAATTGCTTTGATATTATTGTATCAACGACTTTTCATGTCAACCTAACCTGATTTTGGGCTATGAAAGGGGTTTATTGGTTTTTAGATTTTGCTTAATATCGTCAAATACTTAATTGTCAAAAGTTCTAACAACATCCTAAATATTATTTTCAATACGTTTATATTTTTACATGGGTACGTAATATTTTTTTAAATTATTTAACATTACAATCGCTACATTTTTATGATTATTCGCGGATAGAATAAAATTCATTGTATGGATTTTTGGAAATTGTTTAGTTATTATCTTGGAATCTCATTTTTATTTTTAGCTCATAAAAACGAACCGGCAGATAAAACTGTTAAATAATTAATACGAATAAAAAACACGGTTTAAATATTCTCGTTATTTCTGACGAATTTATTGTTGTAGATATCATAATCGATATAAAATAAATGTAAAACACACATATGATAAGCATTGAACACAATTATTATTTTCGTGGTTTCTACAGTACTTTGTAGTAGTTGTCCGTCCAATCATTTTTTGAAAATATGGCATCAAACAGTGAAATAAAAATGTTGAACGAAACTAAAAATGTATGGTGGCTTCGTGTGGATCATTTGAGGTCGAAATAATTGCCCGTTAGTAGAAAAAACATACTGGGAGTGTAAAAAAAAAAAAAAAGAGGAAAAATTCGGGAAAAATGGATTAATTGTGTTTAGGAAAAACGGCATTCGGGATAAAAGATGTTTGGGAAATTTGATTAAGGATAAAGGCTAGCAACCGGTAAAATGTATACACAGTGTTTTATTCTGATGACCACATTAATTTACGGAATTATTTTATTAAATTTGACTCCTCCCATAAAAAAAATCCAATGAAATTAGTTAGTAATGTATTTTTTAACGCGTCGTGTTGAGTATCATGTTAAATTTATGTATATTAGACGATACAGTATTATAAATACGACATGGTACTGCATCGTTCGCGAATACGATATCATATTAATTATGCAAAATTGAAGAAAAAAAAAAAGCACTTAATAATAATATATTATGTAAAGTATAAATTACGTTTTTATTTAGTGGAATATACAAAAACCGAAAAAATAAAACGTACCTACCCATATAAATTAAATCGAATTAAATATTAAACATAAATTATAATAACTGTTTTAGGATAGACTGACGATAATTTCTTCAGTAAATTAATACGAATAAAATGATTGTAATAATAATGGTTTATCGTGCTACTCGTGTTTCAATATTAATTTTCTAAAATAAAAATAAAAAACAGCTTGTTTACAGGGTCTAAGGCAATTCGGTACGACTATTTTGGAGCGTGAAAAAAACTACACAATTATTAAATTAATGTAATCATATTTAGGAATATATCGTAGGACAAATTCTACATATTAAATCAAAATACAAAAAACATATTTCGACATTTTTCAATGGAAATTTTTAATTGGAACCGAGGATTGGTCATCGGGTTCACGTTCACGTTGGGTAGGTTATATCTATTATGGTTTATACCGGCTCTGTCTATTTAACGGCCAATATTCCAAAAATGTGATTTCGTACTTACAATAGTACTGAGGCTCCAATACACTTACAATAAAAAATATTTCACCAATTAAATGACAAAAACATTTACTATGCTTTTACAAAGGGATTTTTTTTTTTTTTGATATTTTCATTCTACAATTATTTTATTCAGATTAAAACAAAAAATAATAATAAATCCGTTTGTTGTTTAAATTTGAAGTATGTAAAAATTTTCGGGGAAATAGATAGTAAGTAAAAAGCATAGTCAATTTTGTCGTTATTAATTCGATAAAATAAGTTTTGTTCTAAGTTGTTTAGAGTCTAAGTGTTATTGAAAGTACAAAAACACAATTCTTACTATATTTTTCGTTAAGTAGACAATTACTGTGACGTCCTCTTAATAATTGTTTTTTACTAATTTCTGTCGCTTTATTTGTTATTTTATGTTACAAACTTTTATACATAATTGTATTTTATTATTTTTATTTTTTTTTCTCGCATCGAAACGGTTAAAAACGGTAAAATCCTCTCGGCGAGAAAACTACCACGCCAAAATAGTCGCGCTGGAGTGATCTTTCTTTTTTTTTTTTTTTTGGTTGATGTAAGACAATGCCTCCCAAGTACATAATTCGATTCGGCTAACAGATACTTCAAAAGTGAAACTTTTCTTTTGCATTATTTGGCATTTTTCGTTGTTTTTAAATTATTTGGACAATTTATAGTGCATATATATAAGTGCATTATACAACTCAATTATTTAAGTTTAGGCAACTTATTCACGATTCTTGGTCTTAATAAAAAAAAAATTCGCATTCAATGATAATTAGAATAATAGATAAAAAGTACTTTTTTAATCAACTTGTCAACGCTAAGCTATACCAACTTGTAGTTCACAGTTTAACGTTATAAGTGTACTGATTTGAAATATTGGACATTTTTAAATTTTTTAAATATAATTATGTTAATTACAAGTACGCAGCAAACATTTATAGTACAAAAAAATCGGTTCGTTTTTTTGTTCTTACTGTTAAGTGAGGTAAGCATACATTTTTTATACCATGTTCAAAATAACAATAATAATATAATACAGGGGAAAAAAATATATACAAATTACGAATAATAAGAAAAAACGATTATACGAGACTCGTTAATTTCTGACTTCTGAGTAAAAGTTATTAGGAAGAAAATTATTTAAAATGTAAAATTACGCGAAATGGTTTCGATTAATTTCATAGCGTGTAGATATTTCTACACATTGATATTTTTGAAAGATATATTTAATATAAATTCAAAATCTATTCATTTTAAATGTTATTTCGATTGGACATTTTTTTTTTGATGTTCATCAATTTTTGTTAAATAAATAACAAAATTATAATACGCTAATATTTTTACTTCGCGTCTGCTCGTCTAATAACTATTTACCTACCTAACTCAAACGTTTTGTAATTCTTCATAATAGAATTGTAAAAAATATTTTTTAAAAGTGTTTTTAGTAAAAGACAGACATTATTTTAAAATAACATTTTTTAATTTAACATCACTAAAAAAAATATTTGAGTATCATATCTCATAGGTTTAGTCATTTAGATAAGTTGTTTTTTTGTTAGGTTAGGTTAATAATAGTACAAGTTTAAATGTTAAATCCATTTAATTTTAAAATAGTTTATTGCGAATCACTTCAATTTAATATAAAATGGAAAACAATTTTAAAAACGATAAAAGATTAAAAATGATTTATAATGTGTATTCAAATATTTTGACTAATATTTAAAATACAATACCTAGTAATTTTCGTAGGAGTAAATTTAATGGAAATATATTTAAATATTTTTATTTAAATACTTAAAGTCTAATTGTAGGTCTTAAAATAGTTTTTTTTTTTCATTTCGGAGCAGGAAGCAAATCCTAATGTAGGGTGTCTACATAGTATTCCGTCACGTGTACTTACACCCCTGTTGCAATATAAGGGTGGCACATGGCATTACGTGTAATGCTGATTTTAAACCGTCATGGCTATAATTTAAAACGAAGATGTCAACATCTCCCAGACCAAAAAAAAAAAAAAGCCACAAGCCTAGTATATTCGTACACCATTATTTTTGTCGTGACTCAATATTTAAATATCAGGGCTTGTAAACAAAAACTGATTGAAATTTGAGAACTTAATTAAACGAAAACAATACAATATCACAAAACAAAATATAAAGAATATCAAAACGAATAATAAACGTAATCATAACGATTTAAAACGTATACCGAATAACGGAATAATTTAAAATCATATTTTTTTATTATAAATGGACAAAGAGCCCAATAATTATTATATTTGGTACAACATACTTTGTTTATAAAATATTATTGAGTTTAATTATTATCCTAACAAGTGATTATAAACAATATAACACATTTTAGCATAAAATAATTAAAAAGTAGTTAGGTATTTAGTGTCTACCAACAAAAGAATCTTCTCGTACCAAAACTCGTCTCGGTTCGTACTCGATGTTCATATCATTAAATATTTCATTATTTACTATATGTATGTACATTTCAAATCGATATCAAATACCATCATTCAATGCAAGTTAAATTTCAAAATGACTCGTTCGGAATATCACACATACGTCATGGGAAAACCGGAGATACTGAAACGGGTCAAAAAGTCAGAATAATATAATATTTCAATTAATTAATCAAATTAATGGTGTTGATGTATGTGTGTTAAAATTTAAAATTTAAAAGATATTTCTAAAAACAGAACATATGCTAATCGTATAAACTCTGTAAATTCAATATTACTATTATTGTGTTCAATATATATATTATCAAAGAACGAATGCGCAAATTGTACTGGCTAAATGGAAGACATTTCACCCTAGACCTTGTTAACAAACGATTCCTTTACGTAGCTATCATCAAACCGATTTGGACTTATGGCATCCAGCTGTGGGGCTGTGCCAGCAAATCAAACATCCAAGATATTCAACGTTGTCAAAATAACTCTCTTCGTACAATTGTAGCAGTATATCAGTTCGATAGAAACGACATCATTTACCGAAGATATACCATCTATCCAGGACGAAATCGAAAAGCTTGCTAACAACCATGTGAATAGATTAGAGATGCACATCAATGCAACTGCTAAACAACTACTTGACAACTCGTAAGACTATTTAGTTGGTACGACCCCAAACATCTTGACGTATTCATTAATATTTACTACTATTGTGTTATTATGCACCATTATGCACTGTATTTATAAAAACTAAATAAAAATTACCTATGACTATATATATATATAAAAAAAATTTAATTTGGTAAATATCCCGGTCAGTACTTGAACTATTATGGCAACCCTATACTGATAGTAATTGTTTGAAAAATAATAGTGATTGGCGGATACGCGCGCGCGACTGTTATGACTAATATTTCAAACGCGAAATACGCCCATAAAAAAAAAAAAAAAAAAACAAAAAAACAAAACATAGCAATAGTAATAAAAAAAAATAAAAAAAAAAACCATGTATAGGTATTATACGTACGAGACCTACCCAAATCAATATTTCGATGAGGAAGCCTAAGGAGGAACATAAAAAAAAAAAAAGAAAGAAAAAAGCCGTTTTCAAACGCCACACGACTGGCGTCGTATATATACATGTGTGCGAATATATGTATATGCACATGTGTATAAATATAATATATGGGTTATAAAACGTAATATCCGTGTTAAACATTGCAGTTCTGATGGTTTTATTTTACGGACGGCCTCCGACGCGCGATAACCGCCACTACTTGTGCCGCGCTAACCTCGTTTGACCAGAATCTGCTCGATAAGTTTCACGGGCGTTTATGACGACAATTCGGTGTATTTGGTACGGTTTCTAGGAAACGGCATCGTCCTATTGTTCTCCCCGTCGTCGTGGTGCTCCGAACTGCACAGCTCAATTTATTCAAAATCGATTTACGGCCGTATTCGGCGCGGTACGGTACACCCAGACGTTATGATAATATGTTCTGTGCGCGGGCAGGCACGATACAAGTCGGTCGCCGGTCGTCGTCGTCGTCGTCGTCTGTGGTGTACCTATATCCGAGGTCTAATCAAAATGTATCGAGACTGTTATAAAAAAAAAAAAAAAAAAAAAATATGCATATATATTAGAATAAAGCCATTCGCATTCAATTTCCTTCGAAATATGCTCATTCTGAATCTACACAACTCCTCCAGCGTTCCAGACATTTTCGAAAACACCTCTGGAAGTCACTTTTAGAGATTCCCCATAGCCGCTCCGTCGCGTTATGTTTTATTTCATCCACACCCTGAAAACGTTTACTCTCAAGCGCCATTTTTGTCTTTGGAAATAATAAAAAAAAAAAATTACACGGAGCTAGGCGAGACTGGTAAATAGAGTGGTTGAGAAACTACTGGTATATCGTGTTTGGCCAATAACTACTGCACAACACGGGCTGAATGGGTTGGAGCATTTATCGTGATACAATTTCCAACTTCCTAACTCTTTAAACTCAGGTCTTTTTCTTCGTACGGCGTCTCGTAAACGGCGAAGAACATCAATGTAGTACTTATTGTGTTATGGTTTATCCTTTTGGAGCATACTGGATGATGGACCATACCTTAGTATTCGGAATAATTCATTGCGGCTTGTTGACGGTTAGTCCTTGACGTTCGTCACTTTAAACAGTTGTTCTACCGTTTTTAAACCTATAAATCATTCAAAAAAACGCATGCACGGGACACTGTTTCATCTGCATAAGCCAACAATAACATTTGGTAGGTTTCAGTAGCCGTTTTCCCGAGTTTATGCAAAATTGAATCGCAAACTCGTTGTTCTATATGTCCGTTCATAATGAAATCCGACAGGACGTAAAAACACACTTTACTTAATCGCACCTAGCAGCCGACTGTGTCAAATTTAATCTAATCTATGTCTATTTCATTTTCCCAACATATAAAGGTAGATAAATATAGCACGTGCAAGTTCGTACTCAAACCAGTTTACGATTAATCTTATCAGTATCGATACTTTTTGATTAGTCCTCGTATGCATTATTCATTACTAATATACGGATACACGCCCTAAATATTGGTTTCGACCGTCCCGAAATCAACCGACAAAAATATAATTACGTAGTGTATAGGTATCGTCGGTGAGGGGGGTGTGGTAGGTGTATATCGGGAAGGCGATGGAACAACTATCGATTTTACCAATTTAAAAATATGATCTAACGTAATATTACACTATGACATTGTGACTGCGGTCATCGCTGTCGAAGGACCTGTAAAATTAATTACACGTTACATTGCAACGGCTCAGCGGCGTAATTGCGAGGTGGCGGTGGGATGCACCAGCAGTAATAATCTTTGGATCTTTTATGATTTTCCTCAAATTATTCCGTAAACGTTTACGTTTATTTCACGTTTTTCATGTTGCTGTACAACATGTTGACGTATAGGTATGTTTACACTCGTATGCTTTTTCGTGCGTTAGATGCATGCGTCACGGCGCACCACGAGTTGAACGAAAAAGCTTGCAATAGCGCATGCCCCTTCGAGTTGAACGGTTACATTTTCGTGACGCACGCTACAACGCTACAAGATCTTCCGTGCTCGGTGGGAATCTGTTTTTTTTTTTTTTTTTGTTATTATATTATATTATTAATTGATTACATTGACTTTTATATTGATTTTGAATATTTGTTTTAACAAAATATGGCCGAAGACCAAAATCTAACAGATTTCATTAAAAAATACCGGTAATATTAATATTACATTTCAATTCAATTAAGGATGATTTTTTTTTTTTTTAAATTATTTATGTAATAATTTAACTATTTATTTTATTTTAGATCGTTCCAGCAACCTTGGGGGATGCTAATCATAAATACTACACGAATAAAATTAAAAGAAATTGTGCTATTGTCGCGTTCGGCAAAACACTTTACATAGTGTGACATTTACTCGGTGGTAGTAAAATCAAAAATAAAGAGTTTGCGATCATACTTTTCTAAAGAACGGCAACAATATATATTATATCTATAATTCTGATATTTCGAGTTTTTAAATCATTTTTAATCCACAAAGAACGCTTCTTCATACGTTTTTTATATACACTCGCTATTGCGAGAATTATATGTGAATCCGACATGTTTATTAAAAACAAAATGGAAGACGACTACTTTGTGACGTCGCTGGTGTGAACAGAAAAAAACATACTTTAAAGCATTCATCAGAGGCATGCTCTAGGTGAAAGTGGAACTTGTCAACGTTATCGCATAATCTGGAATACGAAAATCGTCACAGGGTGTTGTGCAAATGAAGAGTATTTACGTTACCAGACTGGTTAAATGCGGTTACAGCCAACAAGCCCGTATTGATAATTGTTCAGATATTTCGAATAATATTTATACTAGTTATCTGTATCAAACAAGTTATCGGCATAGCGCTGGAAGAAACCCGTACTGGGAAAAAGACCACTTGGAAATGTCACGTATTTTATTAAAGGATATAGTAAGGGAAGCTGTAGAAGCCTGAGGAAGAAGATTACATTGGAAAGCATAAACAATGAACGGATAAATATAATATTCAACACCGCGAGAATAATATGGAAATTTGGTGATTTCGCAGGTTTAAGTGTAGAAGGCATTTGTTTTTTAACAACTAAACGTAGTTTAACCAACGTAATGGTTAAAACTCAAAATAAGTATGGTACGTGTATAAGCCAATACAAATATAAACTTACTTAATATTATTTGCGCGTTTTAGTTTAAACTAACTTTATTCATTAATCGTCGTAATATTATTATCATCATAAGTTATAAGATCAGTTTTTCCTGCCTATATATATATTATTATTATAAACTAATAGAGTTACATTTTAATTCCATTACATTACAATTTTTATTTATTTTTTTTTTTATGACAATATTCTTTAATTATTAAAATAAGAATATGTTATAAGTGCCAATACGCTTTATAATTATCGTAAACACCGCTGTTATAAACACACCGTTACATCTGCTGCCATCTAGTGGTATCGATTTGTTCGCATATAAACTTTATAATTCGAATAATCATATAGATAAATTATTACAGCAATATGTTTAGCTAAAGTACACTGTGCATATATATACTGGTAGGTACTTGAATTTTTTTCTTATATGTATGATTTTTTCTTATACGAATGCATCTTAAATATTATATTATTACGTACATGTACATATATTTTTTAAAAAGTTTCCAATTTCTCGAGACCCGAATTTAATGAACGGCGTACAGTAATCCAGTAAATACGAAAAACCCGTTTAAATTTTTTAGTATAAATAATAAGGGAATACAATACTCTTAACGTTGTTTTGTAATATTATATTTTTAGTAAATTTTTAATACTGGTTTCCTATAATGTGGCATTAAGGTAAGTAGGTATTATTTTTTACAACACGTTTTGATTTAAAACGTCTATATTGACTTGATTTCGTATCCCTGCACATATCGGTATCGTTGTCACAAAACGAAATAAATAAAAAAAAAAAAACCCAAGTAAGTACCTGAATTATGCTATACGTGTCCAATTGTTTTATTTTCAAGGTTCATGTCCCACCTAAAATCACTACATTCTAAACTGGTTATAGTTGAATGAGGACATAAAAACTTCGAGTTTATGAGAACACAACATATTATAACATGTTGTGGGTATATGCCGACCAATAATATCTATTTTAAATAGATTGAATTCCAAAATTTTACCGCGCACACGAGTAGTCCACTGTCCAATGATAATTTAATACAAAAAAAAAAAATTCGTTTGGTATATATATATATATTATTACTGTTACCGTAATAAACACCGCGATAAATCATTTCTATAGATACTTACACGGCGGAGAAATGAGAATATTTGAGTGCATACAGATCCGCTAGAATTTGTGCACGGTGGATTGTCAAGACCTTCAAACGACTATAATAATAACAGCAAATCATTATATAAACATTATTGATATAAAATTTGAATGATATTATTATAGCTGTAATAGTATTGTTTTAATGAGGTTAATTATATATTATTAAAGGAAATGTTTTCAATGGAAACCGATATGTGATTTTGTGCGAATCGAGGAATGTGTTGGTATTTCATTGGTGTGCGATTTTTTAAAATTCATTTTAACTTTTTTTTTCTGTCTGTTAACGAGTTGTTGATCAGAAGATTTGATTTAAATCATCAAACTCAGTGGTAGTATTCGGTAACAAATTTTGTCTAGTCTGTGTTGGGGCAGGTGATTTTTTAAAAATCCTTTGTACTTTTCTTAATGATAAGGATGACCAGAAAAATGAGAATACATTGCGGTTTCTGTTAAAATCGATACAGTAAAAAATAATCGTAGAAACCTAAAACGTTCATCATATATATTTTATATTAGTACTTATAGACGTGGTATAATTTTCAAAATATTTTGGCGTTGTTTGGATTATTAATAGCTATTTAAAATTGTCGATTTGTGTTAGTTTTTTCGGATTCTGAGCGAATCGAGGAATATATTGGTTTTTCTTTGGTGTGCGATTATTTTTTTCGGAAATATACATTTTGATTTTCGTTTCAGTTTAATTAATAGTTGGAAAACCGGGAGAATACGTAGGTAAAACGGGACAATTTATGACAATAACAGTTTCATTATTTTCGATTTTTTTTTCTTTTGTTGTGACTTGGTTAAAAATAGTCGTAGAGTACTGAAATGTCTACATTTCACATTTCCAAATTTCCCATTTTTAGGAATTTGATGTTTTTGAGGTATTTAGTTTTTATATGGTTTTATGTGGATGAAATTGTTTTAGCCGAGCAGAAATGCTTGACAATTTTACACGAAGTTCATTAGGAGTATTACTTAGTAGTCGAAACAAAAAAAAAGTTCAACGTCAATAGTAGTGGTTTTTATTATTAAGCGTTTAAACTTAACGTTTTAATGGAAATCGTAAAAATCGCCTATTATTTTTTCAATTTTTGTCAATAAAGATTTTTCATCCGAACAGAAATGAACGAAAATTAGACACAAGGTTCATCATAAGTAAGTTGTACTTAATAGTGAAAAAGAAAATAGTTGAGCGTAATGCAATAACTTATATTTTGATCGTTTAAAGTTCAAATTTTGTTGAAAACCGTATAAATCACGTAATTTTTCTTTTTTCCATTTTATACGAATAAACCTTTTTTGGCTGCATAATAATTTACAACAATTAGATGTAAATAAATGCCATTTATTATAACTGTTTTAATTTTAAGGAATATTCGAAAATTGAGTACCAAAAGACCATAAGCTGACGTCGATATTATGTGCTCGGGCGCCGTACGGTCACGCACACCTGTTGCGAGGTAGACTGCGGTCGGCCGGCATTGACACGAGCCCAATTTATCGGCGACAACTTCTGGTCTCCTGTTATGCAATTTTCGAATTGGTTTAATTTTAAATAATTTAAATTTATGGCCTAACTCGGTTGTTTTTAAACATACGTGGGTAGTATCTTAACTAGTATATATTGGCAGTTGATGATAGGAGAGTGTTTTTTGGCTTACATTGCCGCAAGTCATTGGGAACCGCTGGTAACACCACGGTGCCCATAAAGAACGTACAAATATTTTAATATTGCAAATATCATAATAATTGGTTATTGTTCGGAGGTACTTACCGTCATCGGATTCGACACCGCTATCGTCGCCGCTCATGTGGCCACACGGTTACCACGGTGGAATTCGAATTCTATTAATTTTATTCGCAATTGACACGCGTTTGTCGGGAAAATATATTTAAAAGACTGAACTTTAACGCAGTAAAAAAAATTTAAAACAGAACATAATATTGCGCGCGCAGGCAATAACTCAATGGTGACTTTGCTAGTCGCAACCACGTCCCAACGAAAACCGATTGCTGAGGAATTCACGAAAGAGGAGATACCAACGCGGTAACGAGCGTCATCGTGGAAGAAGAAACGAAACGAATATCTACCACGGAAACCTGCATTTGTCGTCTTTGTTTAAAGTTTTAAATATAATATACCGACTAATATTATTTGATAATATCACATCGCAACACGGCGGAACACTAATGAACGGATCATCATAGGTGTGTTTATGTAGAGAGTTAATATTGTGTTAATGATATTGTCTGAATCGTGTTGATATAAAATATATTATATAATTTTTATACCTATAACTAAATACATGCGTAATGGACAAACACGGATATTTGAAGGAATGGCAACCGATAATACGACGACGGTTACATTGTTCGCACTAAATTAGACACGAGGACTTGAACTCGGTATCACGTTAAGTGCTGAAAAATGAAAAAAAAAAAAAAATGAGTTAATCCCAGAATATCGATCTAACGTCCATGTCGAATAACATATAAAATGTGTAATGTATATAGCGTGTATCTTCAACGAGATTTGTGATTTGAAAAAATATCGAATAACTCAAAATCAACATTTTGGCACTTGTCACGTTATTGATTCCAAGTCCTCGCATTATTATAATATAATATAGTCGAACTGTGTTCCCACCGTGCAAATAATATATGCTCGTGATAAAATAAATAGTATAGTATACTAATCGCATAAACTGAAGTCTGGAATCGACCACCCATAGACTTTTATTCCATAAAAATAATGTAAAATGTAATAATAATTTGTATTATAATAATTATTATGCATTATTAAACAACACTAGATACTGTTTTAGTGCCTAAACAACATTTTATACATGCGCGGTGATGTGATTGGAGACGTTACGGTTTAATATAACTGCATTGATGCATTTTTTATCGTCGAAGAAAAAAAAATAAGAAAAAAATGCTAAACATTTAATAGTTTAATTATTTAAAAATAATAATAATATACTGCGGTTGTTCTATACCAGTGGGAAAATTAAACAAAGTATACATCAACAAAACGAAATCAAGATTGTAAAACGTGTATATAATTTGAGTCGAAGTGCATAAATTTAAAACCGTCAATATATATATATATATATATATACACATTTTTTTGGATTTTTTTTCAAACCATATAAAATAACGTATATCCATGCATTATTTTTTTTTTTTTTTTTATTATTATTTTTTTACGGCATATTTTTTCGTCGCGGGACAACGGAGAAGAGGACAGTTCATTGGCACATCCCGGGAACATGTACACAATATACGTATATACATATTATACCTACGAATTATTTGTCGGCATCCTAACGACGAGATTTCTATCAATTTCCTTTTAATGAGGTATTACAACAATGACCTTTAGGTTCATCCGGTACAAATGACCGAGCTGATGGTTTAGTGCGCAATCTCAAACTGTTGGCTGCCCCGTACGCGTATACGGATGACGAGAAAAAACCAATTTATAACACACACGTTTAGCTTGTCCAATAAACGTATACACGCGCACACTCATGTGTATTATACGTATATATATATATATATATATATATATACCTATTGCACACGTACCTATAATATGTGTGAGTGTGTGTTTCATTCTAGTTTGTCCCCAGTAAAAATCGCTCCGGTGTCATAAATCAACCATCGAATAATTAGTTATTGTTGCTGATGGCGCGCCTTGGTGGTCTCTTTCTTTTTTCTCTTATACTTACCCTATAATACCGCAGGAGTGTATACAATGCGTTTGTTTTTTTTTTTTTTTCTTCTTAAATCATTTTTTTTTTTTTTTTTTAGTTCGTCGAACCCGAATTATATACGTCGTGTGTCCCTGCAGCGTGTATCGTATATACCTATACTATTAATGTTATGCGATTATGTGGAAAATATAATAAAAAGAGAGGGTATCGGAGAAGAATAAATACTGAATTACTGTTGCAGTAATACACGGAGAGTCGAAGAAGAAGAAAAAAAAAAACTTCCGTGTAAAATATAATATAATATATAAGCGTATATAGACAGGGGAGCAGATGGTACGTACGTTGGCGGAGAGAAAAAAGGAATAAAATCATTAATGATTTAATAAATAAAAAAATAAAATAAAAAAACCAAACGTTGTATGTATCTACTTGGCATTGATTTATTTAGCGAAATTAAGAGGACCACAAAGAGGAGGAAAAGCGCGACAGCCATATAATTTGACAAAGCCGGCATTCTGCAGCAGTCACCCGTTGATTTATAGAATACTTGTTTTTCAGGGCGATTATGCGAATAATAATTCCATTCGTCTTATATTGGGTTTAAAAAAAAAAAAAAAAAAAAAAAACAAAAAATAAAAATAAAAAAAAGAAGAAAATCTGTTGATTGGAATGTTAAAGCTTGTATATACCGTATTATTATAATATAATGCGCTAAATATACATAATATTAAATATTAGTATTATCTACAGAGTGCTTGGCGAACGTTATAATATTTTAATTGTATTAAAATGTAACATTATTTTAGATGCATATATTGAGTGTACCTCTGTGAAGAAGTGATTAGTTTTACTGAGATGCGTTTTTGTTTCTCGGACATTTTTTTAGCAAAAATGGTTGAATTAATTTTTTCGTATCTACCTTAGTAGTTGCATAATCTGCATTGCTTATATCTCCGGGTTGTATTTCAATTAATCTAGACATAATATCGTGTAATGTTGCGCAATAATACCTACTGGTATGTAGCACACGGTTCGTCGATGGATAAACGGTGCCTAATGAAGAACTAAAAATAGCAGTACGTCGTTAACAATTTTGTTGATATCGGGTCAAACGTCGATTAGTTTAACAACAAGGTAATGAAATCTCAATTATTATTATATTATGAAATTAACAAACCAAATATGTGTTTAAATCGGTATTTATCATAGAAATTGACCAACCGAATAAATAGCGAATAGAGTTATGCGGTGTGGTAGATTGAGTAAATACGTAGGTTAGGGTAACTAAAAACATCCGATAATAAAATGCATTATACAAGAACGTTCTATACGTAACTATTATGGTTATTACTAGTGATTTATAAACATAACGTATTATATATGTATATAGTAGGTAGGTATATAATAATATATTATTATTTTTTCTATATTTAAAATAATTATACCGAAAAACTGAAAAAAAAAAAAAAAAAAAACCCGAACTCTTATAAGATGTCCATAGTTTGTGTGCGTGTGAGTGAGAGGCGTAGGAAAAAAAATAAAAGAAAAAAAAAAGACAGAAAAACCGGTGGTGACCCGCGCCATTGTCAACAGTACTATTATTATATACGTATACAATATGGCGACCAAGGTGAACGTCTCGCCGGAGACCCGTTGCCCGCGGATTCGTGGCGCAGACACTGGGCACGGGGGTGCCGTATAACGTCGTATTTCGTTTCGGTATTCTCTTCTCCTCCTTTCGCCGTCTGTGTTTTTTTTTTTTTTTTTAAAGTTTTTTTTTTAAATTCCCCCCTCACCCTCCGACCGACACTAACCTAACCCAATTAAAACGCTCTTGCGCCCGCTTTCACCGCGCGCCGGCTCTCGGGCCGATGAAGTTTTAGCACGTCCGAAACGATAACGCGAGTATATTTTCGACGACACGATCGGCGGTGATGGGCGGTGTACGTGGTCTAATCCTACGTCTCCGTAATTACGTCGCGGTATTGAATATCGCAATCTACGTACTTAATTCGGCGTCGTAAATTTACTTGTCGGTATAAAATCCTTGTTGTCCGCGTTTCCTAGTGTATCGGGTATCCGACGTTCGATTTCGTCTTCTAAAATCTTTCATTATTCCCAATACTTTCGGGCGTTCCTCAAGGAGAGGTCCTCTCCCCCCCACACTTTATAATTTATACTCTGCCGATCAGCCAACACATCCCAATTGCCTTAGTTGCCGAACATAGCTTCAACATTCGTACAAAATCACCTAAACCTACTTTGTCACTTTGGTATTCTCGCTTGTGGGTAAAAATCAATCCACACGGTATTTACACTAAGGCATGGTCAATCTCATCCAATCTTCTTAAACAACAAACAAATACCTTCCTCTGACACACTCACTTGACTATGTCACCTCGGTTTATCGTTTGACAAAAAATTAAACTGATCCAAACATATCCAAAAAAACAAAACCTACCCTTAACTATAGACTATCCCTACTTAAAAATATCCTCAGTAAATCCTCCAAGCTCAACTTAAAAACAAAAATCACTATATACAATCTTCCTCTAAAACTCATCTGGACCTATGGCATCCAGCTCTAAGGCACTGCCAAGGAATCCAATACAAACAAAGCGCACATTCCAATCTAAAATATTCCGTCTAATCACCAACGCGCTTCTATATATTGCAAATCACACTCTCCATAATGACCTTAATATTCCACTTATCAAAAATGTAACCAAGCTACACTACATCAAATTTCATTCTCTACCCCTTCATCATACCAACCCCCATTGTAAACTTCTCCTCTCATTCACTTCTCGGCAATTCTCCCCGAAGGCTTAAACGTCAGTGGCCAAGGGACTTTCTCACACTGTAGTTATTAACTTTAGCTCGTAATGTATAAATAAAATCACACTGAAGCGTTATCAATAGATAATGTCTTCAATTCACGTCCATCTTCACTTTCTATGTATACTCCACCTATCTTCGTGTTGTAAATATTAGTGACAGTTTGTCGATTTGTCAAAATAAAAAATATAAAACAAAATCTTTCATTATCCCGAATTACCGACCACCGCCCCTTGGTCACCATCATTGGTTGACTCTTTTCCCGTCGGCCACATGTCGTCATTCGATCGCCGTTCTTTTTTGTATTTAATATCGATAATTTGACCATTATTATATGTACCTATACATTTATTGTAATCATTACCTAATTATTATTTTATTTTTTTTTTACATAGCATAAAAATGTTTCTTTTAACAACTGTGTGTCGCCCAGTCTTTACAAATACTGTCAACTAGGCGATAAACTATTTTCACTGGGCAAACATAAATTTCTTAGCTTAAAATAGATTAAAAAATGCACTGCCCGGGCGTGACCAAACCACACCAGATGTGGTCAGCGTTTAATCGCGGTATACAGTTAGTGTTATTATAACGTTTCTATTAACTATATAATTTTCCTTGGGGGGGGCCGTGTACCCGCTGTCACCATCTGGGTCTAAAATATCATCTCGCGTTGGAAATATCGAAATAAAATCGGGCGGTATGGAAATACCTAATTTTTTTTTTTTGTTTTTATCGCCGTATCGCCTGGTATCCCGAACGAGAAAACGGTTATTATTTCGTTCCCGCGGTCTCCCCGATCCTGTGCATTTTTACCGCACCCTTATTATTTTTCGATCGACTCGTACGCGACGACCGACCGTGTCCAATTTAACGGTTAGCGTCCAATAATATTACGTGACATTCGATTTACCGATACACGCATACACACACACGAACCGTGGGATTATAATGTTTGTTCAACTGCAACTCCGTCACCCGTATTTTTTTTATCGTATTTTTTAACATCCACACGGAAATCGTCGTCAATAAACGATTTGTTGGGGCCGGTCACGGGCAAAGGATATGCGAACATCCGCGGTAGCGATTTTTTCGTTTCAGAAACAATATACCCACGGCCGCCGTTTACCCTCGTCGACGGAGCGGTTTATGAAAAATAAAAAAAATCTAGACAATATTCCGTTTATATTGTATTGTATTTTTAGGTATTTGTCGAACGGGTCCCGCGGGGCCGTCAATCGGTTATTATTTGATTTATTCTATCGCATCGACGACGGCGGCATCAGTTTCCACCAAAAGTAACTTATCCCTTTTCTCTACGTTCTTGTGGAACCTCGGGGACAACTCCTCGCCCGTTATACTTATTTCTGAATACGCTACTGGTTATCCGCAGTGTCCAACGTTCGATTTACTGAAAAACGCATATCATATAATTATAAATCCCGTATAGTTTATGTAATTATCAAGATGAGACATAATTATTTTTGTATATAAGCTTTTATAAAAAAAAAAAAAAAAAAAATGATTTAATTCCTATAAATACGGTTCGAGGGGGGTGTCTAGACACCCTAAACACGCCCGACACGGGTGCAGCACTGCTCGGGGACTTTTTAGTTTTATGTGCACATCCGTCTGGACGTCTGTTATTAGCACTGTTATCTGTATCCTAGTATCGGAGAACTTTCTTCATAAAAGTTTTGCCTAAACATCGCATTCGATCGTCGTTCGTCGTAGACTGGATAAAGCGCCTTGGCCGTTCAAAGTATTGGTGGACATAAATTATTTTCATCAATATAATTGCCGAAACGTAATCCGTCCGACACATCTGTCTTTATTCGATTAACATTTATTTCGGCCGACACCAAAATAAGTAAATCAAAGATGTGACTATTTCAGATAATGACGATTGATTTTTGTTAATTCGATTGAGGTTTTGTAGTTTATAGCCCGTGTCATTGAACACGGCGACACCCAATCATTTCGGTCAACATCTCTGTCGGGCAGAATGAGGTGAATATTGGTGGAAACTGGTCGGTCATGCCCGTTTTACTACGGGGAAAATGACCTTTGCCTGAGAATATCGTTACCGATGTCACTAAAATAATTGAAAGAGCAACGACCGAGCGCATTCGACCTTTTAAAATTGTCCAGGAGCGATAAAAAATAAAAGTTTTTATATACTTTTGTTTTTTTTTTTTTTTAGATTTATCTGATCGTCGCGCCAAATTATTGAGATTATTTTCATTTAACTGTATGCCGTCGTGGTTTTCAAATATTCAACGTTTAGAAATTTACAGTCGAAATGGCAGGTGAATTTAAGTAAGTAGTTGCGGAGGAGATAAAAGAAGGAGCGCAGGGCAGGGAAGGAGAAAAAAAAAATAATAAAAAAAAAAAAAAGATTAAAAATACCCAGGTACGATTGTATCACGCCGGTCTTAAAATATAAATTGTGCACAATACGAGCGGTATTATTGTTATTATCGTTATTATATAAAACGACGGGGCGGTGTACAGTAAGAAAAACGGAGAAACGTCTCGAAAAATACATGACGGCGTTTAATGGCCAGGGTGACCTGTACGGCGTACGCTATGATAATAATATTATATTTATTTACGATCCGACAACACGGCAAATTGGACGATGTTTTTTTAGAACGTATATACAAACCACCGTCGTCGTCGTCGTGGTCGTTCGAAAATCGTTCGGCGTTATAACGCGCCGGAAACCATTAGAAGAAGGCCGAAACAAGTAGAAAAAAATAATTTTACTGTTTTATAGATGCCCGTGCACGGAACAATAATTCCGCGTATGTGGCCGTGTAATAAACCTACACTAGTGTGTCGCGATAAATTACATAGTATTCGTTTTAGATTCCGGAGTCGGTGCGAATGATTTTTTTTGTTTCCCAGAAAAAAAAAAATGTTTACGATTAGTAAAAATGCTCCGAATCGTCCATACCGCACCGTAGAAGATTTTCGGTCCGGGTCGGTTACTTTATTTGAAACGTTTTGCTAGATAACCGCAGCGGTGGTTTTTTTCTAAAAAAAAAAATGACGTTATGTCGGCTGCAAGGGGAAAAAACACAATAGATACTAATACACCGGTACATATTTAAGGGTGGGAGGGCAATAGGCGAACCTTCCCTCTCCAAAGACTGTGTCATATTCTACTATATATATATATATATATATATATTACACATTTATTACGCTAACTTATAAAACAATTTTCGTTTTAAATACATTATACACGTTACACGAAAATATCAAATTTTTAACAGCGAAGGAATTCGACTAGTGTTTTACGAAGAACATTTTTTTTTTTTTAACTTTTATTTATAACCTAACCAATCTGTAATTATTTATTACAACAAGCCTGGACGGCTGATGTAGTTTAGTGACTTGGACACACGTGAAAAATGCAGCCACCCAATGGCGACACTTTACAAATTGATTAGTCGAGATATGATGTAGAATTTAGATTAGAAGACATTTAAATCATTACACCACCTCCTCTTTAGTCTGCGACGTGGATTTCCAGGAATTGTGTCAGAATGTAGCGCGGATATTAGTAGATTTGCATGATTTGTCGGGAACGGGAACGTTTGTATAGGATTTTGGCAGTTTCTTCTATTGTATTTATTCTCAAGTCTGTATGAAGTTTGCGGTTTGAGACATAGGGTGGGACATTTGTTATTATTCGAAGTGTCGTCGATTGAAATGTTTGAATTTGACTTTTTGGCCGCACCCCGTACGTTCAAATAGGCATCAGAGGGGTTTTATAATGAAGCAATTTCGTTTTTAAGTTAAGACTAGATTGTTTTACTGAGTATGTAGCAAAGTGATTTCTGCCTCGAGTTTAGAAGGATGCGTTTATTTTATATATGGTGAGCCTAGGTTAGACGCTGGTCGAGGATTAAGCCAAGATAGCGAGAGTTTGATGATCTTGGTATATTTATACCATTTAAGGTACTGTTCCTCGTTTCAGATCCAAAGTCATTTGACTTTTGATATGACTTATCGTGATTTATTTTTAATTTATATTTATTGTACCAAAGTGGCATGAGGTATAGATGATTTTACAGATTATAGCCAGCAGTTTTTGAGTCTTTATGTTGGGAATAGATTAGTTTATTGTCTGCGAAGTCTGCAGTGGAGGTGAGTGGAATTATCGGTTGGTCTGCGGTTTATATATTAAATCGAATAGGAGAGGATATGCACCTTGAGGGACACCTACTGCTATTGGGGCCAGAGACGAAATTTTAAACTCTAATTTTGTTACAAAATAACGGTCTTCTAGGTATGATTTTAAGAATAAGTAATATGGCTGGGGTAGGATTTTTTTTAATTTATACAATAGGGAAAAATGATTAATTAAAATAATCGTAATATTTACACATATACATCACGAGACCACAACGTTTTCAAATTATCTTGTACACCACGCCGTGTCCATCATATTCTGGACCTGGCCACTCTTAGCGGTCCATTCTCAATTCGATGTATAATATCATTGATGCGTAAAATGTTATACGTTCTTCTGGCTTCTCGACCTATCAATTATAGTAATTATTTGTTATAGTAGAGAAAAAATAAGAAAAGACAAGAAGGAAACACGATGATTTTTTAAACAACATGACAAAACGAACGCGATATTTTTGTAATTGATATAATTTTTATTGTTTTCTCATATTTTTTTTTTATTTTTATTTTTTTTTTTATTTATTTGTAATTATTATTTTGTTTACGAATCGTATAACATATTTCATTATAATATTGATCGCTTTTTTCAACGAAATCCATTTATCAACTTTTCGATTCTCACAATATAATAATAATAATAATAAAAATAATAATAATAATAAAAATGATAATAATAATAATAATAATAATGATAATAATAATAATAATAATAATAATAATAATAATAATAATAATAATAATAATATGTAAATTATTTAATAATTTCATTCGTTTAAAAATTAAATTTACATTAATTGATTAAACCTAACAACACATTACATATATTATAATTGTTCACTCGACAAGGGATTAGGGACAAAAAAAAAAAAAAAAAAACTACAAACAATTAAATAATAATAAATGATAAATCTTATAAGCTTTAAATCATAAAATTATAACAGGAACCAATACCAAAAAATCAACTTAACAAGGTCATGCGGAATGACACTTACCAAAAAAAAAAAAAAAATAATAATAATAATAATAAAATAATAAAAATAATAACACGCTCACGAAAAATAAAAACTATAAGACAGGGAGGGGAAAAACGGTATTTTTCGTAAAATTACATTTATCCTAAACGTCTACGCTCTAAATAATAATAATTAATAATAATATTAACATTAATACGATTTTTTTTTTTTTTTTTGTTCAATTAATTTACACATATATGATAAAAACAGATAAAAAAAAAAAAAAAAAAACATATTTAAAATTTATTATAGGTTATAATATAAACTATCGGACGTATTACGTGATTTTTTAATAGTATAAATAATACACAATGTATACTATATATTATATAAATTATAATATTGCATATTTTATAGAATAAAAAATAATATTTATTATGTAACGAAAGTTATTGGTACATCTATAGTTATAATGCCCTGAGATGCTGCACCATTGTTTGTAGGTATTAATATAATATTGTTACATTACATTATGAAGTTTTATTAATAATAATAATAATAATTGTATTAATAATTATTTGTACATTTGAAAAATATTACGAAACGGAGCAGACAAAAACACAGCCTTATAGGAAATTATAAACGGAATGTTGAAAGCTTTGCCGGAACTCAAGAAATTAATAAATAAACTTACACAAGAGACATTTACTAATTTTATATTATATCGTAAAAAGGTAACATAATAAATCACCGTGAAAATTTATACGTACATTGCACTCGTTTAACACACACACACACACATAATTAATTTTATATTTAAATTATTTTTTTTTTTTTTTTTTTGGTTTTTCTAAATTTTTAATTTACTTTACATACGAGACGTATTTAATGTTATAACGGACTAACAGCGTTATAGGTATGCAGATTAACGATTCCCGTTATAAACGAAACGACGAACATTTGTCTTTAAATTTCTGGTTCGTGGTGAAAAGGAGAGTACTCGTGGTGAAAATGATAATTATTATTATCGTATAGTGTCAGTGTGTTGTACATTATCTATCCTGATATTTATTACATTTTAATCGCTAGAGTATTATAGTATTTGTATTATTATATAGAGGTACCTGTATTGTATTTTTTATACACACACACACACACACATATATATATATATATATGTGTGTGTGCGTGTATATATGTTTCATGTTTACCCTGCATGAGTGACGAGTGTATTTCGCTAAACATTATTATTAGTATAGTAATTACAAGTATTGAGTTTAAAGTGTTGTCCTGTGTTTAAAACTATCGCGAGGACAAAAAAAAAAAAAAAAAAAAAAACGAAATATTATAAGATATAACTAGACGAAAAACAAAATTCTTATTATTACCGTTTGCCCGGAGACCGGCGGGAAATTTACAATCTACGAGAAACTATAAAACGTATACGAGAGAATACAATAATAGTAATAATAATAATAATAACATTATTATTATTATTATTATTATTATTACGATGACGGATCATCGTCGTAAATATATCGGTCGACGATTCGAATCCTCCGCCGGATTTGACACTTTAATTGTGCGCAACAGTCGCCGGCGTTATAATAATATAATTACGCGCTGTGTTATCAGCACGGGCGGTATTAAAATTAACGATAACGGCGACGATATTATATACGGAAAACTTTGGCCGACCAGATCGTTAAAAGTCCCCTCCCCCGGTACGATTCTCAACGTTATGTTCCCCGTTACGGACAAAATACAATACGTGCATCATATTATCGCTTCGAAATAAACAAAAAAAAAAAAAAAATTTGTTATTATTTTATCGGATCAAATCGCAAAATAATAGAATTATCAAACGCAAACGTGATAATATTTATTATTATTATTATTTCTTATGGCTCGGAAAAAAAAAAAAAAAAAAAAAACAAAATGGCGAACGAACAGGAACTATAGACAGAGAGAGATAGAGAAAAACGAATTAATTAAAAATCGCAATCAAGTGGCTTCACAATCAAATAATATTATATTATACGAGGAACAATATTGTATATTTTGTCGTTTGGTCGCTAATTTCGAGGTAAATATGTAAAAAAAAAAAAAAAAAAAAAAACCGTAAGTACGAAATGCAGTAAAACTACCAAAGCCAATATGTATATAATATTAAATTATGTGTATAGGAATCACAGTTTCACAGAAGTATACACAATATTAATATTACGATTAATAATATCTAAAGTCAAAAAAAAAAAAAAAAAATTACTGTAACTAAATCTTAGGAACTGTATGTAGACACCATAATGTGTTCGGCTGTATATTAGGTCATAATATTGTAATATCGTTTTGATTTGTTTGTCGGGCTGAGACGAAAATAATAATATTGTTCCGGAACAATAACCGATTATGTTCATAATCGCATATTAAACATGGCTAAATTACGTTTCGTCGGATCTAAAATTATAATAGTGAATTTTCGTTTTATTCCAAATTATTATTATTAATGTTATATAGATATACGATACGCGACGATCACTATATTATTATTATTATTATTAATATAAAAATATGTACACACGACCGATTTGTATATTGTTAATATCGATTAAATAATTAATATGTAATATACATTGGGATGGGGAAGGGGTTCTTCTTCTTTGTATTCACTAGCTGTAGTATTCATTTATCATAATAGTCGGATACGTTTTTTTTTTTTTTTTTTTTTATAAATATTATTATTAATTTTGTTTCTTACTTTAATAATATTATTATATTTGACCGTTGAAAAAAAAAAAATTAAAAAAAAAAACAAAAAAAAAAAAAACCGATTTATATATACATCATTGCACTTGAGAAACTCGGACACTGCGCGAACAACCGCAATTGCATATACGACAATATTTAAATTTAATTATTATAATTATTTATCGCCGTGTACATACGCGCGCACGCGCATGTTTTTATTATTTTTTTTTTTTATACTATTAAATATTATCTTTTTATGAACATATTTACAGACACGAGGCCGCGATTCCGGTTGAAATAGGCGATCGGCTAACCTAACCTGACCGGACCATTCGGACTAGGAGTATATATAATATATAGGGGCGAAGCCTCGCGTAAAGAGATGCGAGTGGACGCGCGTCGTCGTCGTCGTCTCGCGGACGAGGGAGTAAAGACAACACTGCCCGGGGTATTTTTTTTGTTTGTTTTTTAGGTTTGGAGCACAGCGTCGAACGCCAGCGCGTAATCCCTAAACACCCCGTGTCAGTCTTGCTCCTCCTTGTCCTTGTCGTCGTGGTCCACTTCGGGACTCGTCAGTCTTTCGTCGTCGTCGTCGTCGTCGACGACCGCACCGCCGCCGACCACGCCGCCGGCCTTCGAGAAGTCCATGGCCACTTGCACCACTTCTTCTTCGTCGTCCTCGTCGTCGTCGTCGACCCCGCAGTCGTCGACGCCGTCGTCGTCGTCGCAGTCGCCGTCGCCGTCGCCGTCGCCCTCGCCGCCCGTCGTCGGCGGTTCCGAATTGCTCCGGCTGCAGGCCGCCGGCGACTTCATCGCGTAGTCCAGCACCACGGCCGAATGCGGCTGTCCCATGTCTTGCAGCCCCATGTCATGCAGCCCCATGTACTGTTGTTTTTCGGCGGCCGACAGGGATGACATCTGTTGGTGCTGTTGCTGCATTAGGTGCATCATGTCCATGCCCATCGGGAACGTGGATCCAAAGTCCGGGAAGAAGTTCGGCGCCTGGAACGCGGGCGGGTTGAATCCCGGAGGTCCCAGCATCAGGTCCGCGGGTTCGGGCGGCGGGTTGCACGGCACGGACGGCGGCCCGTTACCGTTATTGTTGTTGTTGTTGCTGCTACTGTTGTTGTTGTTGTTGTTGTTGTTGTTGTTACCGGCACCTGCGCCCGAACCGCCGTTGTTCGACTGACTGTTGTTGTTGTTCTTGTTACTGCTGTTGTTGTTGTTCGATATGGACCCGAAATGCAACAGGTCCAGCGGACCGTTGATGTCGCCGAAACACTCTTTTTTCAGCTGCTCGAGTTTCAACGATTTGCCGTATTTACCGCGCACGTACATCAACAGGCTGTTGTACGGTATGCCGAAAATCCTGGACGCCTGCGAAGTGGTCATTTTTTTGTTCCACACGTGCTGCAACGCCTCGGTGAGTTCGGCGTTCGTCCACGACCTCGGCGGGCCGCCACGGGGAGCGCTGTGCTGGCCTTTCGGTCGGCCTACCGGAAACATTTTCTCTGGAAAAAGAAAAAAAAAAAAAGAATGTAATTAAGTTTTCAAATCAGACGACGACGAATTTTCGTTTCGGCTATAGTGTTAATGGGCTCACTCTTTTTTTTGCTCGGCGGTGGTTGGTCGAATCTCGGCTCGATCAATTCGTTCAGCAGCGGGTTTCTACAGCCGTCCAGACCGGGAAATAAACCTAAATTCACCAAATGCGCGATTTTAGTACAAACAATTGAATATGACGTCCGAGACATCAGTTGAAAGACTTTTTTTTTTTTTTTGTTTAAACTACTATCCGACGAAAAACAAACGGAAATCTATTTTATATCGTAAAATTGATTAGGACATCATAATAACATATTAGATTTTTATCTGAAAACTAAAAATATTAAAAATTGAACAAAACGCTCGTGTATATTTGTCCGTTTTAATTATTTTTAATTGAAATAATTTAATGTCCAAGGTTAGGTTTTAAATGTTCACCGGTAAAGAGAACGTGATACCACCTGTATTTAAGGTGTTGCGTATAAGCAATTTCGGTGGCTTTAAGAACAAATGTTAATTTATTAACTCAAAAATATTGAAATTCATTATCGCTTAAATGTGCAAGTAGTCCCGTGTCATTATCATACGTATGTTTCGTGTAATTGTGATATAAGATAAAATGTATACGAAATACGATATTTACATTGGAACCACCACAATTTCACAGCACGCTTAGAAGATCTGTGCCGTAGCGTGCTTATTTTTTCGAAAACATAAATACAACAATACAATAAATGTTATCAGTTTGTATATTTTCGGTTTTTTTAATTTACTTGTAAAAAATTATTGGGTAGTATTATCCAAAAAAAAAAAAAAAAAGACACGCTACGACACGGATAAAGTTCTTCTTAACGTGCTGTGAAATTTCGGTCACTCTACTTTAAACACAAAAATAATTATCACGTCCTCTTAATGTCGATGTTACAGGTTCGTTAATCAACTAAAGACTATTAAGACTATACTATTGAAAACCTACTGAACGGAACTCGTCGTTGCAATCTAGCATTTTATAAGTAATTTTAAATACTATCGGATTATAATAACAATTGCTTTATTTTTTTTTGCATTATTCTTAAATAAATTAAAACTGAACTACATTTAGATACTGTCTAAATACATTCGGCGGAACATAAATCGTTTTTCAACATCAAAACGTTCAACCGTGAGTATTCATAACTACTGTCCGAGATTCGATAACGTATTGTCTCAAACGGATAATATCAATATTGTAATATTATTATAATTATACAAGACGGAAAGCGCTACTCCTTTTACTTAGAGTAAAACTATACGGCCAAGCAAATAAATTGCCTATATAAAACGCCCGATAAACGGTAATTCCGTGTACCGGTTTTTATGGCCTCTAATCAAATCTACTACTACGATATAATACGAAAACGCAAATAATAGAATATACTTTTCTGGTAATTCTTACCGAATTGGGCATCTATCGGAAACACTATAATAGAAACAAATAGTAAAAAAAAAAAAAAAAACGATTAGCGCGATGACGAAAATCGACAATTAAAAAAAAAAAAACAGTAAATAAATATTATATCCGCCGAGACGGTAGCGACCGCGATTCAAAACTATATCACCGTCTTTTTTTTTCGTTTTTTAATTCCGTATAGCAAGTTAAAAGAAAAAAGTTATGATGATAAATTCGAAAGCAGTACAATATAATATTTTATTGACACGCGGCGTACTTGATAATACGGATTGTTTTTTTTTAATTTTTTTTTTAAACAATCTCATATGTGTCGAGTACACTTTTAAAATAATGAATACCCTGACAAAAAAAAAAAAAAAGATTTTTCGAAAAACGCACGCACAAAAACAGAAAAAAAAAAAATGATTATTGCACTGCGTAACCCAACGCGGAACATACGAAATTACTTATTCTTTATCCCAGACGCCCACGCCCACGTACGCACGCACAGTTGTCCACATTATAATATATTATATACGCTCTCGTTTGTATATATACTTTCTTTTATATTTATTAATTCAACGGTCTTTTTTTTTTGTTGTTTTTCAACTTACTGTGCGGAGGTCCTTGTAATGAGAGCGATGACAATGGTCCGAAGGGCGGAAACAACGAGTTTTCGAAATGCGGATCCTGGAAAAAAGAAAATAATAATAATAATAATAATAATAAAGAAATGCAAACGACAAAAAAAAAAAAAATCACAAAAATGACGACGGTGTAACCAAGTCGAAATCACGCGCATACGGGACAGGTATCTGCTAAAGAGCCGGCGACCAAGAGATGGATTTATCGACGGATAAAATTACGAACGGCGCCGTCGATCGTGTAAATTTTCGTCTAAACATTGTTATCACCATGAACTAAATAATACGGTTCGTCCGCGGATATCAGCAATAATTTATTGCAATAATTATTGCATTTAGATAAATACGTGAAATTAAAAAAAAAAAAAAATTACAATATTAATCGATTTTTTTTGATTTTTTAGCGTTTGGACGACGAAAATTATTTTATCATTGATAACAAAAAAGTGGAGAACCAGAACAGAGAAAAGGCATCACCGGTACTGGTGGCCGCCCGTTTCTTATTCTACGCTTTCTATATGTATAATATAATAGACAATATATAACATATACGAGGTGCGGTAAAAAAAAATACCGGGATTCATTTTAATTTTTATAGAAAATATAATTTTTTTTTTTTAAATATTAGTCTCGTTCAATGTATTCACCGCCTGACGTTTATGCACACGTATCCCATTTTTTTTGCCATTTTTAGGAGCAACGTTGGAAGTGTTCGACTTTAAAGTTGATCGAGTTGATCCACCGCATTTTTTGTTTATTGTGTTTCGATATCATCAAACCGTCGTCATTTGAGGTCAGTTTTAATTTTTGGTAATAAAATCAAAAAAAAAAAATAAAATCACAAGGGACAAAAAGTCCGGCGAGCAAGGAAGAGCGTGAGAGGTACAACTGGAATTTTTTTTATCAGCTAGAAACTCACGGATTGATAAGGGAAAACGAGCAGGCGCGCTGTCGTGGCGCAACAATCACGATCGATTATGGGACTGTTCTGAACGTTTTTTTTTTTTCGGATTATTTCTCGTAGTTTAATTAAAACTTTTCTGTAGTAATTCCGATTAACCGTTTGAAACAAAAATAAATAAGGCCTCTAATATCGAAAAAAAAGTAATCGACACACCGGCACGGTCCACATCGTTAACGGTCCCACTCAATAACACTTTCGTGCCATTCGAATGTTTTAGATCTGCTCGTCGCCTGATCTCCGAATGGTTTTTCAATAATTCCTAACGTTTCAATGGCTGGTTTACGCTGAGTTTAACGCGACATTTAATTCGAACACGCTTGCTCGCTTGTTCATTGGACATCGTGTCAGAACGGCCGACATACGTAACGAATTACTAAAAGAGAACATTAAACTCGTGGCTTGAATCACGTAATTGAGTGTTATCTTCACTTTTATTTAATATGTGTATATATATACGAGGTACCCGTTCAAAAAGTACCCGTTTCAAATTGTAAACAGATTTATTGCCCGTGAATTAGTAGTGGATATTTTATACAAAACCCGAAATCGCGATCTTATCTCAGTTTAATTTTACACGTGGTTAAATCCAGTCAGTTTGTTCCGTTCGCCGTTTTCGGCATGTGCGAAATCAACGAACACCGCGTCAAGTTTTGCTGGAAACTTTTGGAAAAAATGATGCAACGGAAACGTACGGATATGATTGAAACCGCTTTTGGGAATGATTCATTAAGTGGTTCCGTGATTTTCGAGTGTTTTAAACGTTTCCAGGACAGTCGGCGGTCAACTGAAGACGATCCACGTTCTGGATCATGGCGACAATTTGCGAAAAAAAATGCGAAATGGCCGCCGATTGGTTAATCGGTTCATGAGTTCACAAAACGAATCTCAATTGAGTGTTGTCGTGCAATTTTACAGGAAAATGTACAGACGAGAAGGGTCGCGCTACCGAATTCGTTCCGCGATTGTTCACCGCGACAATGCACCGGCACACACGTTTTGCGCTGTCGATTCGTGAATTTTTGGCTGATAAAAAAATTAGCTGTGGTCATTCCCATGATTTAAATCTGCGCTTAAAGGACAACGTTTTCGAGATGTAGAGGAAATATTAAAGCGAACGCGGCAACAGAACTCGTAGCTACGAACTTTGAAACGGTTCCAAAAGACATTTGAAAAATGGAAAGATGGCCGGGATCGCTGGATATCGTCCGGAGTAGAGTATTTCGGAGGAGATATCTTTAAATAATAATACGTAATTATTACGAATAAAATCCCGGTACTTTTTGAACAGACCTCGTGTGTCCGTTTGTTTTCAGCGCAGATATATATATATATATATAATTTTAGTCCCGGTATGTTTTTTTTTTCGATCACACCCCAGTACGTAACGCGTAATATTACTGATTATTTGAAAAAAAAAAAAAAAAAAAAAAAAAACCCGTCTCTTTGTGGATTTACGAGGTACACCCGCGTAACGGCGCGGTTCGTGTCGCACGATACCCCCTTCGCCGTACCACAGCGAAAACTAGCGAACAAGACTAGGAGGTAATTGTTGGGTATATAATTTATTATTCGCCGCGTCCGTTTCGTGAAAACACATTCGCATAACCTACCGGCGTTTTTGTTCGGAAAATTATTGCACAAATACGACGGCGACGATTATAAAATTGAATATATTTTACGGCGGGCGGCGATGAGGAAGAAAAACGAAACCCCCGCCACTGCTCGCCCCCCCCCTTCGTGTTATTTCTGTACTTTTGCGCGTAAAATAATAGAAAAGTTCCCCGGTCGTATAATATGTTTTATAGGGTAGTACGCGTATAGGGGTAGTTATTACCGAGGGATTTATAATAATCGTAATAATATATATATATGTATTTTTTTTTTCCGCTTCGGGAAATTACATCGTTATTTTTCGGGTCGACATTAATATACTTACGCTGTAATATTCTTTAATTTACAAAAAAAAAATAAAACAAAAAAATGAAATAAAACGAAATGATAATATCGCAGCGCCGAATAAATATACCGGGAGACGACTCCCCGCGGTGAAAAAGGGCAGGGAAAAAACGAGCGAGACAGAAAGACCGAGAGAGAAAAATACGAAAAACAAATAATATAAATATAATTATTGTACTCACGTGTGGATTAAGCGGTATGCTCATGGGATCGGGACCGTAATAAGGAAAGTCCGGATGCCTCTGCTGTTGCTGTTGCTGCTGCTGTTGCTGTTGCTGTTGCTGTTGCTGTTGCTGCTGCTGCTGCTGTTGCTGCTGGTGATTGCTGAGATGTTGCTGCTGTTGGTGATGATGATTTTTTTTGTTATTATTGTTATTGTTGTTGTTGTTGTTGTTGTTGTTGTTGTTGTTGTTATTGTTGTTTAAGCCGTTCGGGTGGGCCGACAACTCCGCCGGCTGACTCGGTCCCAGGTCTCCAATCATTTCTGGTTCTTCCGCCTCGACCTTCATTTGTTTCTGCGTTCACGAAAGCAAAAAAAAAACCATTTATTTTTATTCTTTCTTTTCGTTTTCGTTAAGCATAATATACGACAAAACCGGAAGTAATGTGCGTCGAGTTTTTTTTTTAAAACTATATAACACTAAATAATTGCAGTATGCGCAGCGGCGTAATTCAGGCGCCCTACAGGTAAAAAATAATCCGGCGCCTTTTTATTCGAAATCTCTTCTGCCAACGATAGGGCCCCGGAAAACGATTTTCGTGAGAGGGGTCCCACATTGTTTTCGATCAATTATGCAAACTTATTTTCCAAAACTTTGCTAAAATTGTTCTATTTTTCAAAAAAATGTCGGTGTGGTGTCCCTCCCACAGCCACGGCCTTGCCTACCGCTTATTTTTAATTATATTCACAATTAATAATTTTTTTTTTTTTTTGTCGTATAGGTATTTCACATTTGTACAAAATAAAATTATAAGAATAACGATATAATTTACCCCGGGGAGATACTAAAAAATTTGTCGCCCCGGGGCAACTGTCCTGTTGAGCATCCGCCTAAATACGCCATTGAATACACGGTAATTTTGAGTAAAATATCTCCCACTTCGGGCGTACGTTTTTCTGTTTTTTTTATTCATTTTTGATTTAGTAGAAAATTATGGATTAATTAGGGTGAATTATTAAATCCGGGGAGGAAAATGCAGAATTATATTATTGTGTCCGTTTACCGATTCACGTGATAAGAAAAACCTTCCCGGGGGAGGGAGGGGGAGATATGAACCCCGTAAATATGTCACTGAGTAGATAACAAACAAATACAATTATACTAATTATACATACAGTCAATTGTAAAAAAAAAAAAAAAAAAAAAAAAAAAAAAAAAAAAAAAAAAAAAATCATATAATCAGACTAATAATTAAATATAATTTAATTGTTGTATTCTTATGATAGAATATCATAACGGTACAAATTATTATGTACCGAACATTTTCTACATACATTTGACGCCGGAGACGGGGTCCTGTCGGGCCTCTTGTTGTTACAACTCAAATTTGTCGGCATATTGTCGTTGTTGATATTCTCGTTGTTCGGTGACTTTTTCATCGACAAATTTTCGGCAACGTTGTGGAAGTTTATCGGTGACGGGGCTTTGCTCAGGTCCTGCGGGCCGATCGCTTCGCCCGATCTCCGTCTGGGTCTCGCCTAAACACAATAATACTATACGTGTAAATATATATCGAATACAAATGTTCGAATTGCGAAAAAAAAATGCCGGGGAAACGTCCATTCGTCACTATTAAGGATCCCTGATTTCAATTGCGGCTCGCAACGCCTCAACTATAATTATAATTTTTTTTTTTTTTGTTTTTAATCGCTTATTGCTAATACAACGTCCCCGTTAAGAATACTGTTATGACACTACGCCGTAATATGATTAACAATTAAGTGCGTGTCGGAACGAAAAATAATAATATTACCTATTATAAACGTTACGTTATTTCCGATAAAAAATCATTTCAATAATTTCCACGATAGTTATTAATCGGATATTATTTTGGGATCGCATTATGTAAATATGATTTATCTTTGTTACATGGCAATTACGTGGTTTTAAACATATGATTCCAGTTGTATCGTTGAAAACGCCGACACACTAATATCGCTAACTATTAATAAAACACATCGGTTACATTTTATCAATAGATATTGTTAATTCGGAATATATTTTTATAGCGAAAAGACGGTGTAGTGCGGCCACCCTAACCAAACCCAACAACCCAACCTAACCGAACGGCGTGACGACTAACCTGTTTCCTACGAGGGGTCGGCGACGGACAGTTTCTGTCGCCGAATGTGATGGGCGGCAAGTGCGGTATTTGCGGCAGACGGATGTGGTGCGGTTCGTACGGATTGGCCGCAGCGGCGGCGGCCGCGGCCGCGGCGGCAGCTTGGAAGAACATCCGGGTGGTCGGCGACAACCGGCCGAGGGAACCGTCCCGGTGGTGGTGCGGCGGCGCCGGCGGCAGCGGCGGCGGGAACTGCGGCGGCTGCGACTTGTTGCGCGGACTCTGCGGCGAGTCGGCCCGGTGCCTGCTGCTGTGATGATGGTGATGGTGATGGTGGCCGCCCTTACCCGGCGAACTCTGTCCGTTCATCATCTCGGCGGATTTGCCGCCGGGGCTGTGACGGCCGCCCCCGGAATGGTGATGGTGGTGGTGCCCACCGCTGCCGCCGTGATGACCGCCGCCACCACCGTGATGACCGCCGCCGCCGCCGCCGCTGCCGCCGCCGCCACCGTGGTGGTGGTGGTGGTGGTGCGATGACGAGGAAGGCGGCTGCGGCGGCGGCGGTTGGATGTCCGTGGGTGTCGTCGACGACGAGGTGGGCGAGTCGACGAACAGCGGTATACGCTCCGTGTGGGCCAGCCCGCGGATCTGTAACACACATAAGCACGAACGCGATTAGCGATCGTAATCTATAACGACGCTAATCCGATACACGGCGATGCCGGCGCGGTTATTGTACGCGCATTTTTTTATTATGCACACCGAGGTTTTTTTTTTTTCTTAACAACAGTACACACAACACATTTTATCGGATTAGGTTTTGTTGTTGTTTTTTTTTTTTTTTTTTTTAATTAGTTATAGTATATGTTACGACAGTAAAACGTTGTTAATTATTATTCTAATACAAAAACGGATCCGTAACCTAATCCTATAACGGGAACCACAGACATTTTCCGGTAAAAAAAAAAACAATCTCTTATGCAGTAATCGAATAATAATTATTGTGTATTTAAATTTTGTCGGTAACTGTATTAACCGTTCTGGGGCGGAACGTTATTTTATTAACTTTCCGCGTAATACATTTCAGTCTCGTTGAAAACACTTTTCGAACTTGTTCGGAATAACATCGTGCGCCGCATCGTGTGTTGTATTCGAAATCAGCGGGCGTGCCCAGGAATTTCCGACGGGATGCCAGGTATACGCCAGGAATAACCTAACCACGCAGCACCCGGGGACGACACCCGTGAATAATAATCGCGTACGAACAATATCGTAGAATGTCCACTACGGTCCTGGCCCGGGCAATGTGGATTTTAAAACCGAATCCAAAAAAAAAAAAAATACCAATTTCCGTCCAACAAACCAAACGCGTTTCGTCGTTATTCGGCCGAAATAACACACGCGTGTCGAGGTTAAATTGCCAAATAAATAAATACACGAAAAATACACACACAAGTTTTGAATTTTCGAGCCAACGAGAGGTGACACACCCCACTCCCGGCCACATCGCACGCGGCCGTTCGTTCAATATACGCAATCCAATACTATTCGTTTTCGATAAATTCGATACGCCAGAACGATTATTGCCGTGTACAATATTCCACAAATTATATAAACCGTAGATTAGAAGTCCGTCCGGCCGAAATATTCCGTGTCGCCATTTTTGAACGGGACACTTCGGCATCGTTCATTGGTACTAGTCGGGTAAGCGTCGTTTAGGCGTATAGAATACGTATATTTGGGTTTACCGTAATGTAAAATTGCCCTCGATAATCCCCATTGTACGATTTATAGTTTGCCGTTAATAGTTTTATGGAAAAACAATAAGGGCTATCGGTAATACTTCAGACTATTGTATTACTATACGCATCACTTACGTCCGAGTATTCGTTTTCCGACTTGAAACGTCTGATACTCACGGGTCTTCCGGGCACCCTAATTGCATCGTAGCCAGGTACTATTAGTAATAATGTTTAATGTTTACGTACTTGTAGCGTTTCGGCAGCCTGTAGCAACAACGGCAATTGTTCCTGGCCGACGTTAATCTCCCCTTTGTACATAAAGTGTATGATAGCCCGCATCTCCCAGTCGGGGAGATCCTTGAGCACGATGACGGGATGTTTGCACGGTGTCTCCGAAAACAGTCTTTGGAAATACGGACTGGAAAACCGCAAAAACGTATTTAAAAAAAAAGTTAAACACGGTTATATACGTATTATCGTTAGGTATGTACCTGCACGCGGACAAGACGACTTTGTGGGCTTTGAACTGAGTCTTTTCGCAGACCAGCGTCACGTCCACGAGAGTTTCGTTTTGCAACAGTACTTCGATAGCGTCCATCATGTGGACCAGGTGATTGTTCCACCGGAGACTATACTGCGGCGTGTCCATATCCGAAAACAACTATAAAAAAAAAAAAATAAAATAAAAAATGTTATCGTTCGGTTCGTACTTCGTTAAATAGTAAATCCGACCGTGTCGGAAAGTATACCGTTTTTTTGAAAAAAAGACCAAACTCAAAAGTGGTGTGTATAATATTCAGCCGAGGGATTGGTGAAAATAATATAAGTCAACGCTAGATTTTATCTCTGGACTATAAAATTTTATCAATGTACGCGGAATTTATTTTACCATTTGACGACGAAAAAAAATCAAACGTTACGGTGAAAATATTACTTGATGGTTTAAGAATAAAAAAAGAAAAGGAATTGATTTGATATATAAATAATAATTTGTATACAAACAAATTATTATCACGTTGCGGGTGATAACAGTTTTTAAAATAAATTTAATACTGGACTTAACATTTAGGTATTGGATCGTAGATCCAATTCGATTAAAGTATTAACTATAATGACGGTTGTGTAGTGTTCGTGGCTCGTGTTGCTCGAAAAAAAGACGACATCTGATAATCAAAAAGGTGTGTTCGGGTAGAAAAAAAGAAATTTTTTTTTTTTTATGCAAACCGTTGTTTTATTAACACATAACGTATATTAAGAAGTCCTCTTCCAGAGGGCTAAACGGAGTATTTTAATTAGTTGTCCCCGTGATGCAGAAATGCTCTCACCTACACCGGTTTACATATCATATCGTAACTCGCTTGATCATTATGATACGACCGCGCCCCCAGTCCTAATCGGACTTAATGTTCCATCTTTACACGTATATGTTTATATGATTAAATCATATTATTTATGATAAATCATGGAAAAAAAACAATTTTTTTTTCTTCCCAGATACCCCTTTTTTGCTCATGGGGACGTCCGCTGTCCGATAGGCCAATACGGGCCGAACTAATGAAGTTTGTCAAGTCGACGAATAATTTAATAATATGAGGTTTATGCGAAATTTACCGCGACGAACTATCGCGTGAAAAGTGTATAATATTTGTGCGCGGTAAAGAGAAAACAGTGTCATTTACACGGCAAAAAAGAGGGTTCTAAACTGTATAGTGACAAAGTATGTATATATAGTTTAAAGGGCGGGGAGTACATTAAAAATGACGCCGTCGTAAATTTTACGACCTGAAAATGTCTTTTTACGGGGGAAGAAAAAAAAAAAACTTATATATGAATAGCCTGCGTATAATATAATGCCTCGACGTTGAAAACCCCGGTAAATCAGATTTCTTTATTATTTTAGAACAACGAAATTAACAAAAAAACATTTGACGGCCGTCATCCTCCGAGGCCGTTCCGCGCACGTTTGACCGTTTATTATTATTTTTGATTTTTTTTTTTTTGTTTTGTTTTTTTTAGCAACCCGTTTTTTAACACATTACACCGGCAAAACTGATATACAGTCGTCATAACGTAATATTATAGTCAAAGTACGATCTACTACATAATAATTTCGTTTGCCCGAAATACGTATTCGTGGATAAAACGCCCTCGCGTAATATTATAATCGTAGTAAGGAATATATATATATATATATATATTATTACTGTTATTTGCTCAGTATGTATAATTATAGGTCTGAACACGAATGCAACAAATTCACCCGATTTAAATGATTTTTGAAAACGGGATTCGATTTCAAGAGGATTATTATTAATTTTTTTTTTTTTTTTTGGTGTAGGTATCCATGGATTTTTATTAGAACGGAAAAGTTTGCACGGAGGTATATTACGCGAGTATTCGAATTTTCGAGTTAAATAAACAAATGGTAAACTAAAATTGAAAACTATTGTAGTTTCCATAAAAAAAAAAAAAAAAAAAATGTCTGCTTACATTGACGCAAAACGGATAAAAATAAATATAGTATTACGAACGTATAAATATATATATACTAGTATATATACTATATTTTTTTTTTACTGATTTATTGAGGGAATAATAATTATAGACATATATTTTTATTTCTGTGAAAGGCGGTAGAACTTCTTCGAGGTTTTCGACATATTTTTGCCAAAATAGTCTATTTTTTTTTTTTAATGTGAATTTTTCACGAGAATATCAGTAAGTAGGAAATTACCAAAAATAAAATGTTTTTATGTGTATTTGTATTTACAATTGATTTTGTGTCGATCATCTCTAATCGCGGACTTATAAAAGTGTGATAACTAATATAATGATAACGCTTCGCTGTAAAGTAATATACAATTGTATGGTACGACAATGATAATATTTTATAACATTATTATTATAATAATATATTTTTTTTTAATGTATGAAATAATATATTTCTAAAATTCGAAGAATTTTTTTTTTTTGTAGAACTATAATGTAAAAATGTAAAATGTATTTAAAAGTGTAAATTGTATGCATTTCTCGTTATAAATTTCGGACATTTTACAACACTAAAGAATAGAATAAAAATCAAAAACTTCAAAAAAACAATTTTACTCTTATTGCTATTAGTTAGTAATCTAGTGCGTGCAATAAATGTTAAATGAGTTAAATAGTTAACATGCACGCAATTGTGAGAAACGTATAAACTTCTCAAAAAAATATTATAACTTTTACACATCGGTTATTTTTGTATGTCTGCACATATCGTAAGTAAGATTTCGGGAGCGCGTAAAAATCAGAAGAAAACAAAAAGAACGGGAAAACATTTGATTAGGATTTGAAAATGACAGGAACGATAACAACAAGAAAGTACAGATAAGTTTTTAAATTAAGTCGTTTCTTACTTCATACGATTTCAAACGGGCATATCGCACGGACCGGTAAAGTACCGATGCCGCCAAAGAAAATAATTCCCGATTTGTGTATAAATTTTTTGCCGGTAAAATATTGTCCCCTTGGTTTTACGTTACCGATTTTCTAGGGCCGACGTGTGTTTCGTTTGCGGATCATTATCGTTTACTATGGTTAGACAAAACCACACCGAAACGTGCAAATCGTGTCGAAATCAGCGTCCCGTAAATATGCTCAAATAGTTTTAATTGTCTATTCGTATTACTTACGATAATAGACGTCTATAAACTGAACCCGTACTTGGGTTTCGCCGCGGCCAGACGATTTTCGACCGCGCGGCCGGGCGGGTTTTCGTTTTTAAACGCGAAAAAATATTTTTTTTTTTAAATATCACACCCGGCAGTAGTATAGATTTGTATGTTCTGTGGCGAAGCGAAACCCCCGGGAAACCTTCACGAATCTAGCCTAAACAGTATATTGTTAAAAAAAAAATAAAATTAATTTGTAAACCTAATAAAAAAAAAAAAAAAAAAAGGAATATGACTAAAACTTTAATGGACAGATATTTTAACAAAAGCTAGAATTATGAAATTTCCCCGGGAGTTTTACTGTAAAAAAAAAAAGAGGCTAGAACCGACAAGGCAGAATCGTGAAGGTTTCCCCTTGGAATTTTACCGTAAAACATCAGGTTAGATTCGTGAAGGTTTCCCCGGGGGTTTTGCTGCGCCGCAGAACATACAAATCTATACTACTCCCGCCCTTCCCCCCACCCCCCCGATAAAATTATTGCGATTTTTTTAGCATATTTGCATATTTTTTTTTTAAACATATTTGCGATCCTTATCCGGTTAAACGATTTGCGGGTCCTATACGTACGCTATTCGAACGCAACGCGAACGTTCATACGACCGTCTCATACACGTTCGGTTTTCGTCCTGTTACGCAACGCAATAATTACATCGGAATCGTGGCTGAGAGATCCGTGGAAATAATATAATTATGATAAAATAATTATTATAATATATATATATATATATACGTATGTGAGGTGTGTGTGTGTGTGTGTATGTGTGTTCGGTATATACCCACGCAGTAATCAAGTATTAAATGGGTACCCATACTATATATTCGTGTGTTGTTTTAACACCCCGAGTGAAGACAAACAACAGATTCAAGGTTAATTATTAATCGACGAAAACGACTGCCACATATATTACATTATAATATAGGTATAATTTATATATGTTATACCGTATACTCGGTATTCGTCGCATTACGTCACAACAGGGCCGTATTTAGGAATGTGTCGCCCTGGGGCAACTAAAAAAAAAAAAAAAAAAAAAACCAACCAACAAAAACGCTCTATTATAATAAAATACAAAATTGAACACAATATAATAACAATTTTATTTTTAATTTACAATTACATTACCCCCCCCCTCCCGAATTGTGACTCCCGAATATTCTTTAATTACATTAGCATAATTGATGATAGGCTAGTTAGTTCATTTTCAATGTTCAACACGGCCAAAGCAGCGAGCATTTAGGCGATCATTATTCATTAGCGATCTGGAATACGTTTTTATAATTAATTATTAATCTATGGTGTCGCCACAATGCCACAAAACTATCAATTATTATCTCGCCTAAAATCTCGATAATAGATTATAAAAGTATAAATAATAAAATATTAAAATAATATTACGCGTAAAAAATAACCGAATGAATTTTTGAGATGATTAAATTAATGAACTTATGTATAAAAAGCCCTCTGTTGCCCCCCCTAAATATAGCCTTGCGTCACAATAACGATTTAAGTATAATATACGGTAACAGGTGGGTGGAGGGCGCCAATTTTTTTCGAAATCGGTCGGCCGAATTGAAAAAAACTTTCAACCCCATTCCCCCGCTCCGAAAAGCGACAAAATTATGAATAATCGCGCGAAAAAAATCGTCTAAATATGCGCAACTGGTGTGGGGGGGGGGTGCTGGAAGAAATTTAGCACCTCCCACCGCCCTTCGTTGTTTTACCATTCGTATGTTTTTTATGTATATTTATTAATCTCCCGAAGGCCCTGTTGAAATAAACAGTCTAAAAGTTTAAATGACAAATTCGTCCTGTGCGGTTTATAAATCATTTTCACATTTTTCGTTTGGTCGGCGAATAATTTGCTATTCCGTCTACTGGCGATGTTTTCCGAAATTATATCACGATTATGTCCGTTATGGGCACGCTAAGAACTTACGTCACATTTAATTATTGTCAACAAAACATATACACGATTGAACACGCACATTCCCTAAATTTATGATCGTCATTTACTATAATAATTACATAATGGCTCATCAAATTTGTGATCTCTAATTTTTTTAACTTTTCACAAAAAAGAAAAAAAAGTACCTACTAAATAAATATTTTGTACGAAAACGGGAAACACGCGTCAAAACCGACAACGATCAACTGCCGAGTGAAATATAAAATCCGACCGCGAAACAATTCGTTTAAACGCTTTAAACGACACTAAAAATTATATACAAGTCGACCACCGTTGGTAACTTAGATAAAGCCATCGGCGTATTGAGGATTTTGATGTCCTGCCCCCCTTGATACTAAGTTTCAGGTACTTTGTAAAATCACACCACTGGGCACCACTGAAATACATGCAAAGTTCATGTTCCTAACTGTACGAGCTAGAAAAAAGTAGGACTAGGAGTGCCCGAATAATATTATTTATAATATGTGTAATTTACAAATTAGTATATTTATTTGAACGCGAAACAAATAAATACCAAAGGTTACAACACGACGTAGAGTAGATACGTATTATATAATAATACACTGTACACACGTTTATTAATTCCACGATAACAAATCAAACGATAATCTTGAAAAATATGATAAGAAATTTGTTTTGTCTTTAAAATTGTGCAATATGGCTGAAATGCTCACGTCAATATATTGTTCGTCAATGCTTCCTGCCTCCCATAACACATTGGTGACTCGGTGCTATTTCCCCTTAAATACGCCACTGGATAAAGTCTAAATTTTTTGGAGCGCAATAGTGTTTTTGCGTTTTTGGCAAGTAAAAAATGATAAAACGGGCACAATCGTGCTGTGCACCTCCGAAATTTCATACCATACCACGTAACCGGTATAGCTACATAAATATTATAATGGTATATTATAGTTTTTTTTATTTTTTTTTTTTTTTTAGATAAAACTAGAGAGCCTGTAATAAGATAACGTTCACCGGTCCAAACATTGTCATCAGCGTGCACGAAATACTAGTCTGCGGTTATCAGTAAAATGAATAGCCTATCCGGATTATATTTATAATATTAGAGTTTAGATAAATATGTACGTGTATATTTAATAAAACGTTTAAAAAGCAAAAATTCAATTATATATACATCGTAATGAAAATATTGAGGTAAAACATTAAAACGTTAATTGTTAATAGTATTTGTTCCGACGAAAATGTTATCATTTTTATACCATAACGGCGGGAACCGATCAGAAAAATGACGAGTACCGGCGCGGCCGCTCTCTGGATAAAACTGCATAACGTGAAACAAATACGGTAAAATCCGCTTGTAACGATTTTCGAGGCACCTAAAGAATCCGGTCGTTACATCGGGATGTCAAAAAAAAAATTTATTTTATTTTTTCTCTTGTTAGACGCAACGTCTTTTCGAAAAAACTATTTTTATTTGGTCCTTTGATTTCTATATGGTAAACAGTGTTATCCCAGTTCTTGCCAATGATCGTTATTGATGGAAACGCCACTTTCTTAACGTTCAATTATTTCCACGTCTTTTATTCAGACGTTTTTATGATAAACGTAACGTATCTAAAAACACGGATAGAAATCGGTTGACGGCGACTGGAATAGTGAGATACGTGTGCCATATGCGCGTATATTATCTAATTACAGATTAGATTACGAATTATCGGACCGGACGAAACTCGATTTATTGTTGTAGGCGAATAATAATAAAAAAAAAAAACCCAATTTTTTCATTTCAAAATAACATCGTTATATCCGTCCGAATTTACTGCATGCGAGATATAAAACCAACGGAATACACGGTCGGGAATCGTTTTATCCGGAATATACGGGTATCGTTATGCGCGGATTCTACTACTGCTTTTTTTTTTTTTTTTTTTTTTTTTTGTTCGAAATATTGCGGCCTAACTCGGAATGTCTCGCGAAAATAGGGGTTGTTCCCCTCGCTACTAATAACCTGTTGGCGCCCTCGATTCGAAAACCGTTGTTTTGCCGCCGCATTACGTTTCACCGTATTCCGGCATATTATTGTGCATTAATACCACCGGTAGGGTTACACACCTACGCCCGGTGCACACGCCGGCGACGACGCGGCGTCACGACAATGCCGTGCCATTATCGGCCGCACAAGCGATACGGCGAAACGCACGCATTCGCGCGGATAACGCAGCGCACGTATGTATGGAGTGCGGCCGCGGCGGCCCGGTATACAACACGCATCGCGGCGGCCAGACGAGAAATCAACAACAATATCATAACAATAATAACAATAATAGTATTATTATTATTATTATATTATAATAAACGACGACGGCTAACCCACGCCGCGGCCGGCCGCGTCTTTGTAATTTCGAATATCTATCGTTTTAACAATGCAATTTTATTTTTTAAGATTTTATGAACAGTTACAGTTGTTTTCTTCTTATCTTGCCCCACAGATTATAATTTATATTATTACTATTATAGTGAATAAGTGACGTATTATCGTCGTGTCGAGATTACCGGTAGCCGAATAATTTGAGACACATTCATTTGTAAACGACTACCGGGGCTAATTATGAAGGACAAGAAGTGTCAGAATCAGTTGAAGCCTACTATTTATTTTCCAATTATTAATAATTTAAAGTTTAGGTTTTCAAATGGAAATATTCGTATGGCCAAAGCCATTGATAATTTTGTGAATATGAATTACAAAAATAGTCGACATTTTATTCAGCATTATAAGGCGCATATTAAATAAGTTATTAAGTTAGGTATCTAACGTAATAGAATTATTACATTTTAGAAAAATTCTATTTTATTCTATCATTTCAGGAACACATAGTGTTCAAAAGCAGAATACAGTACAGATAACATAAAAAAAAAATAAAAAATAATGCTAAATAAAGAAGTATTTCCAAACTTGTGCAAGTTAATGGAGGTTGCATTAACAATACCTGTCAGTTCTGCGACATTCCAATCAAGTTTTCCCACCGTGAGGAGGTTGAAAAATTGACTGCGAAGCGGCATGTTAAAGCGGCGCTCTACTAATTTAAGTATCGTAAATATCGCGAGTGACCTAGCTAATGGCGTTGTTCCTGAAGAAACGCTTAAACACATTTGCAAATATCGACAGAAAATTATGCATGACACTTTCAAACGTAATATAATTAAAAAAAAAAAAAAAAAATGGTATTGGGAATATAATCTAAATACTGGCAATATGTAATGTTGGAGCCTTGGTGGGGGGTGTGGTGTGTGGTTAAGTACAACCCGTGTAAGCGATTCATAATTGTAGCACACTCCCGATATTTGAACTGTAGTCGCGCCACTGCGGCCGGGAACGCGATCCGGGAACGCGTTCGCGGGATCCGAACGCCGCGACGCGGACGTTTGTGTGTTGCCCGAGTGCGATCCGTTACGGGCGGTCGCGGCGATAGCACGTGAAATCGGAATGTCACATTCTCGCCACGGGCACAGCCGCCGCCGGTGTTACGGTGCTGGAAACGACCGTCAAATCCCGCGGGGGCCGATTGCGTGTTTTATAATTACTGCCGCCGCCGGTGACAAGACTATTGTCTCGGTCGCGTACGGGCGCAATCGATACGGTCGAAATAATAATAACTAACGCGCGTCGGGACCGAGTATAAACAAACGGACAGAGTGACAGACAAAAGAGAGAGAGAGAGAGAGAGAGAGAGAGAGAGAGAAAAAAAAAATAAAAAATAATAGACAAATAATATAAACGTCGGTTCGTCTTGGGTGAAGTTGGCTAACCGGCCGAGTCGTAGTTCCGCCGAGTACATCCGACGACAATAAATTATAATAATACGACAGATTGTCGTAACTATAGTCCGGATTCTATTAAAACACCAAAAAAACATGACGTTAATATTCTTTTAAAAAAAAAAAAAAAAACAAATATAATTTTCATTATGTTCTCTTAAAAATTAGAAGAATACTACGCAAAAATAATCAATGAACATCAACATATATATTACCTTGATATGCAAATTTTTTTTTTTATTATTATTTATTTTGTTTTATAATATTCCTTAAATGAATATTGAAGTGGGGTATACACTTGCATAATGGTATAATTGCACTGCAGTAGCAGTAGGAATTTAAAACAACTATATTATATATATATATTAAAAAAATATTCCTTTGGTATATTTTAACTATAGTGAGGTACTGAGTGTAAACAAAAAAAAAAAAAAAAAAGACGGCTGGTGAATGATTCAAAAAATATTTGTTCAAATACCGTAATATTAAAATTAATATAAATTAGTACTTTTTCTCCGCAATTTACGAAACATTCCAAAATAAAAATTAAATTTTCCCCAACCCATGGAATATTTTCAGATATGCAAAGAAATCTTTTTCTTTCGAACTTTGTGTTTGGATGGATCGTCCACATAAGATTGCATAAGTCTCAGTAACGATATGTAAAAACATAAAAAAAACCTCGATTATAGTCGTAATAATTCGTATTTTTATCGACTCTCGGGCAAAGGGTAAATACTCGGGGGTGCCCCCCGGGTTAATAGTTTTTCATCGATTTGCGCGAAAATCAGCAACATTTCTGGTAGAAAATATTTTTACAATGGACAAAATAAAACGTGCACATCATAGGAAAACCAACTACGCTTCGTTTAGAATCTATAATATTAATAAAAAAAAAAATCGATTACACGAATTTCCATGCGTTTTAAGTAAAATTTAATATCTTTTTTCGGTAAATTTTTCTTGATGCGCCGAACACCGATTATGAATACTTATAAAAACCATTTTAGCGGGGAATGTATTTCTAATTAAATCTTGTTATATCAATCAAAAAATGACAAAAGAGTATTTGTGTTGTATTTTGGATCTATTTGATGCATTGGGGAGGTCAATTTTTTATTTTCCTTAATAACGGCATAAAACCGGGACCATATACGAAATAATGGGTTTTTGTTATTTTTGATTTTTGTTGCCATTCTGATAAGAATAATCGCGTAGAAGCATTTTTACTTATATTAGATTTTTCTAGACGTAGTAATATTATTTTCAATACATTGTTTTGAGTCGTATATAAAACTGGTTTAAATGTTCGTGTTATTTTTAAAAAATTTTCGGTTTCTCAAAAATACTCGGCATTTGACATGAGATATTCACGATAAGCTGTACTTAATGGCAAAAAAAAAAAAAAATGTCGAGCGTAATACAATTTTTTTTTTTTTGTATAATTATTTAAAGGTCAAATTTTGATCAAAATCGTAGAATTCACGGCATTTTAAAAAGACGATTAACCGAACTTTGCCCAATAACGTTTTTCGTTAGCAATGATTTATATAGTTATAAATAAAATTCCCCTCTATATCATTCCCAATTTCCCGTCTAGAACAGTGGCACCCATGAGTAGTATTTTTTAAAAATGTTTTCTTTCAATTAGGCCAACCCAGAATAGATTAGCCCCGGGCCACTTATTTTATTAATCCGGATATTGTGTTTCTACTAAGCGCTATGGAAATCTAAGAACGACGCATTCACAGTCGACGAGCTTGTTATTATAGACGTCTACGACGATAAAGTAACGTGATACGTTTCTTGTCGTTCTGAATTGAACGGTTTTTCACGTTTCCGACATTCATATTATTATTATTATAAACTCTAAGAACCTGACTCGTGATTTTGATTCGAAAGCCAGTAATGATTCCCATAAATATAATAACTCAAGACAATTGCACTTGATTTTATGACATTATTTACGGTGCTAATAAGTTATTACAATTTAAGACAATTTGGAGGGGTTAGGGAACCGGAGCCAGTGGCCTCTGGATAAATACAAGTCCCTCCTCCACCCAAGTCGAAATCCTAATTACGACACTGTCAAGGTAGATGGGTGGTGGAGGTACAATCAGAAATAGTTGCCACGGCCTGCTTAGACGTATGTAGTTAATATAATTTTTAAGAATATTACAGACTACAGAAAATAAAAATAATTACAATGTTTATAAAGATAGGTGGTATTGTGACTATTATTATGTTACTCTCAAAAACATGTATATTTTTAAACAATGATTAATGACTACACAAAATGGTTTTTTGTGCCCCCCCCCCATTTTATTTATATTTCAATACGCCCATGCTATTAGGTATTGTTAACTTAATGCACAGTTGATCACTGTAGATAAATAAAAAATATACACGTATATACTGGTATATAATATTATGTTTATATGTAACAAGATAAATTACACGATAATCTTATTTGTGATATACACTTTTGTATCGCAAATAATTCAGTTTTTTTTTTTTTAAATTTTAGAAAAACTGCTGGGAGTCTAGAAAAATTCTTCAAAAAAATGACTACCGGCCGGAAATTACACATTTTTAAAGCGCAAGCGTGAAAATTTAGGAGTATTTTTACTTATCGAAAAATTGTTTTCCAATAAAATATCTTAGTAAAACCAATAGTGCACCGGCGAACATTCAGAATCAAAAAAAGTTAAATATTTAATTTCTCTTTGACTTTTTAACTACTTTATTAGTTTATTATTTTTGCCGTTTTATGTATTTCGCTAGTTTATTTTTCGTTGTAAACAAACTTAATTTTTTTACAGTTAATTTGCATAAACATTCGGTTAAGTTAACCCCGGTCAAAGATGAATTGTTTGAGCCCGTATATTTTTCCAAAATTCAATCCTCGATTTAATCAGGTTGTATAGCCAAAAATGAACTGTATGTTCTGGATAATGTCGGTAAATGTCACGTAGGATTTTTAGTATTAATTTCTCCCCGGTTCTCTATGATTATTTTTTTGTTTCGCTAAATTTTCATATTTTTCATTTCCGCTCGAAACAACAACACACACCACGAGGTTCATTTGTTTTGTTTTTTTTTTTTTTTTTGTGTCGGCATCGTTCTCGACTAACCCGTAATGCCTCACCATCATTCCGCGATCCCATTGGGATTTCAATATTGGAAATAATCGCACACGGTCCCCGCAGACAACGTGCAGCGTCGACGCGATGATTATTCTGTTTTCGTACACCGGCCTTTGCAGCGGGAGGAAAAAAAAAAACAAAAAAAAAAAAAAAATGCCAATTTTTATTCCGATTATCGTTATAAAAAAAAAACTCGCGCACCAAGGACGGAATCGTATAATTATCGTTACCGCAGACGATCGAACTGCATCGCACATAATATATATATATATATACGTATTATTATTAGGAGTGTCGATTCGAGAAGACGAAATCTCTATCCGTCGTTCATTGTCAACCGCCCGATCGCGGATTTGCCGATTCTCCGGCTAGACATATTATTATTATTATTATACAATTACTATATATATAAATATATAAGTAGGTACGACTTACAGCGATTACGGCATGGTGTGTTCACATTACGTATACGATTTCCCTTTTTTTTTCTTTTTTTTTTTTCGGTTTTATTTTTTATTTATTTTTTTTTTTTTGCCGTGAAAATCATTCCCAAGGTTTCTATTATCTTGGTAATAACGCGCGTACGTGTAATAATACGTACACGCGCATTTGTATATAATATTGTTAATACTATAAAACACAAGAATTCTCAATAATATAATAATAATAATAGTGTAATAATCGCCTCGGTATAGGATATCTAAATAACGCGTGCTAACTAATCGCTATAATATTATATTATATTGTTACACCGCTAAAGAAACAATGTTTCTAAACGTATGGTCCGCGAAAATATTCTTCGACGAATTATTTACCCCGGGCCTAGGTATTAATAATCCGTATGGTTTTCGCGTTCGTCAACCGGACGAATTTTGATCGTTGCTTTTTATTGCGGCGGGACGTTATGATCGGTTTTGGAAATAAATTAAATTTTTCTTTAACCGGATCGATTTGCCCGCCGATTGCGGCAATGCGGTTAGCAAATTTTAATATTTGTACAAAACGTGGATCAAAATGTCCCGCCAAAAAAAACCAGATCGAAATACCATATTGTATACAGTTTGTCAAAATGTATTATTTGTCGTATTATCTAAGTATTGGTAATTATTTACAAAGCCGCGATAATATTTATACAAATAGAACGGTTGTTTTTCACGCGAATATTCGAAATTTGATCAACTATGCGAGCTTCAAATATTTAGAAAAAAAAAAAAAATCAAATATATATAATTATATTCAATATATTTGACCCGACAAATTGTTGTTGTTTTTTTTTTTTTTTCGCCCAGTGTTGTCGATTCAACCAAAGAAAATATAAATTTGTGGGTCGCCATATAAAAAACGAAAAAGATTGAGAAACACTGGTGGTGTTATAATTATTAGAGTAACAGTATAATGTATAGTTGTACCTACACCGTAAACGTCGTCGTTTTTATAGCTCGGCGCAAATACCAATATTTTAATCGTTCGTCTATTAATTACCGTGGATATAATAATATTAATTATTACAATATGTAACATACGGTAATCTGTCACGAATTCAATAAGAGTGTCAAGGTTATATTGTTTTAAATTCGTTTTATTAACAATTCGCCATTAACAGGGTCTATACTTCAATAATACCATATTGTACACTACTACAGCGAGTGTGTTTCACTGAAACGATAACACGAAATACTTTAGACTGAAATCGAAATGTTGGATGATTTTTTTTATTTTTTTGGTATGTACCTATTACTACCTCGTACATCATTTTGAGCCAATTTTTTTAACATTTTAACCGCTCCCGCGAATACAACTTACATTTTCCTAAAAGGAACCGTCAATATTTTTAACACTATAGTGCAGCTTCGAATAGTTATTACCCTATTTTTTTTTTTTCATTTTCAAGCACCTATGACCAATATCGTTTTCGTTTATCCCAAGAATTACAATACCCGAATTACAGCCACGCGAAGTTTATTAAAAAATATTATTTTTCTCGATTTTTCAAAAAAAATGTTTAACTTATTATATTGTGTTGTATTTGCAACTTTATGATTATAATAATACGTACTTATATTGACAAATCAAGTAAAAATCATCAGATAACACAATTAAATGGATCAAAGTTACACGAAAAAAAAAAAAAGTAAAAAAAACCGATTTTGGGACACTTTTTGAGGAAAAAACCCTCATTTTAATCCGAGCGCATCCAGCTGGAATAGTTCGTGTAACAATTTGACAGTAAAAATCATTATTATTATTTTGGCATGCGCGACGAACTGGAAAAATCAAAACGGGACATCCAATATATCAATTAAAACCAAATACTGTAACGAGCATAGGTGGTAATTAATTTGTAGGGGGGATAAGCCCTCCCCCCATTTAAATGGACAAACAGAAAAATTAGTCCCCTTAAATATACTCAAATATTAATATAAATACCTACTCGTATATGTATAGTATAAGATGTTTAAAATAAATTGTACTTAGGTTTTTGCATGGTAAAGTGATTTTTGCAAGCGTGGAGAGCGGTTTTTTATAAACAGTAAACAATTTAAAAATATCAGCCCCCTCTTAAAACTATAGCGAATTTCCCCCTACGGTAACGAATCGTTTATATTAAGTATATATATATATATAAAAAAAATAAAAAATTGTATATATATATATTCTGACACGACGTCACTCGTGAAAATGCGTTTGTTTCTTTTTTTTATTCGACTGAGTGTATTATATTCACTGTGGTTTTTACATCGACACAAGAATATTTTACGGTAAATATTTCAATAAAAATATGATGTGGGCATAGTATTATAGGTGATAAGGCGACGTAGTTTCCATTGTGAAATAGTGAAATATTGCCGTTCGTCGACCAACGGTCCTCGGACTACACAATTCAGTATATTAATATTATTCGATTGAATATTTAAAAAACCTAAAATTTGACTAAACTCTCCTGGGGATCCTTTAAATAAAGAAGATAAAATCTTGAATAAGCCTGTTGTACCCGAGCGGAGTAGTATTTCAGATGGATCAAATATTCCGAGTCCGTCGTGGATTTGATCCTCGGTGATCCCTGTAGACGGATTTTTTATGCACATAGAAACATTGTAGTTGCACCCTAATGCTGGTTTTAGACGTTAATATTTGGTTTATTCGTGCCAACTAAAACGAAGTTTAAATTTAAATACGCAGTGTTGAACGTTTTCGAAAAAAGATTTTTAAGTTTGTCCAACCAGGTTAACATACAAATCCAAACTAGAGATTAATTTAAGAACACGCCATTATACTAAACGTATTAAACTCTCGGTGTGATTATTATACAGTTCGGATGTGGAGTTGAGTTTACAACTTTATTTAATTTTTCAAAATATTAAATTTTTTAACGAGACGGTGATATAGGTGATTTTGTCTCGTGGCTTCGATAAAGCGATGATTTAATGTGAACGACGATTGTGTTGTGGCAACGAATAAGTTCCGATGATCAAATCAGGCAACCTATAACCACACATAGCCTAACCTAGCAGAGTACTCGCATCAGTCGCTTCCTAATTACATTTATAAAAAATAATATATATTTATGTATATATATATCGCAGAAACCCAATTGCGTTTGCCGTTTGTCGCAAAAAAATAATAAATTCTCGTCGGGTACTGGGAAAATCGAAACACGTTGACGCGGGCATAGTACTCGTTGTCCTAATAAATTTGATTATTTAATCAAAAATCGGCGGCTATAAATTTGCCTTTCAATACATTGCTAAAACAAAAACGTCTAGAAGCTTGTTGTTATTAGGAACTGCGACTGCCAAGGATCTGTCGTTGAAATCTGTCGCGAAATATTAATTTCGGTTATAATTCGATAGGCACCGGGTATTCCCTTGTCATTGTTTGTCCAACATCACATACGGCAGCGTATAAGCAATTATTTAGACCAATTTGTTTTTATCGATTTAGTGAAGCGGTAAGAATTATGAAAACATATTTGAATTTGGCCGCGTGAAGTGTAAATGAGATTCACTTATTTCAGTATTGGTTATTTTTTGAAACAGTATTGAAATTGTTTGATGGAAACATCAGGCCTTACGATCGGGGACGAGGGGCGTTAATGCTTTAAACACCCTGCGATTTGTTTCTAAGTCCTAAATGAAAGGCGATGCCCAAACGACCGGAATTTGTTGACCAGACGATAACGCGATACGTCAAAAATGAAATTATGAGAAAGCCCCCCACACCACACGGAACGGGCGCCTTATCGGACGGTACGACCGTCGCGGTTCCGGTGCACTTGGGATTTACCTGGTTGGTACCGACCGGCGGGCCGAGTTTTGGCCGGGATGAATAGCGCGACGCGACGGTGTTTCCAGCCGGAAAACCTGTTGCTTTCGGAGCGGGTGGCAGACGACGGCGACGGCGGCGACGGCGACGACGACGACAACGTACACGCACGGACCGCACGTGACCAAGTGGTGACGACGAGTGACGACTACGGACGCGACGGACGGGTCCGGTCCGTTTTCGGCACTGAAACGGTACGCCGCCGGGGCAGGTGGTTATCGCGATGGTATGTACGCGTGCGTGCGAATATTACTCGCCGAGTAAATGATTATTATTTTATTATAACAATATCGTATACGTGTATAGGTTTATATAGGTATATAGACGAGAAAATGTATTTTTGTTTGTTGGCGTAAAAGTATATTTTGTGATGCGCGGGCGCGGGCATGCGCGCGCGCGCGTGTGTGTAAGTTATACGCCGGTATACGGGCGAACGGTGTTGCGGGCGGAGGATCGCCGGCGCGCCCCCCGGCAACGGCGTTTGTATCTGGTCGCGCGCTAATGAAAGCTATTAAAATATATGCGAACGAGCTCTTTTTCGCATTCTCTCTTTTTCCCGTATACGTACGCGAGTATTTCGTACGTACGGTTTTCCCGTCGCCCTGCACCCCCCCTCCCCCGCCCGCCATCCCCCCGGGGCGTCTTGCGCGACCGTCCGCCGGCCCACCGCCCGCCGACCGTCAGTCCCCCCGCCCAATTTTTTCCCCTTTTATTCCGCTAGCAACACCCATTCGACTGTCTCGCGCACGCCCGGCCACGTCCCTCTCGATTCTCATCCGTTTCCTTCCTTTTTTTTTTTCCTTTTTCTTTTCGGTTTTTTTTTATTTTATTTATATTTCTCGTCGCCGCCGCCGCCCCGCAGCGCGATTTTCCTCGTACTCAGACGCCGTCCTTTCCGCCCCGCTATACGCCCGGGCGCCAACCGGCGGCCGCGGCCGCCGACACCTGCGGGCCCGCCGTTGATCTGCGCGCGGCCACCGACGTCGTCGTTGACGCCTCGCCTCGCCGCCGCCGCCGCCCGATCGCTAATCACGTCGTTCGATAACATTACTAATAATGATAACCGCAAGGTTTATCGGGGCAATTAGAAGAACAAAAAAAATAAATAAATAAAAATAAAAACCGTTACCGTAATATCAAGCGACGGCTAGAGTGTGGGGGGGTTACCAGAGATAAGAAACCCAGGAACCGCGGCGGATATCGCGTCCGACAATCGGGCTTGTGTATCCGGTGATAATAATATATGTTTCCTTGTACGCGAAATGGAAAAACACGATAATAATAATAAAAAGATAATGATTATGGATAGGCAATTGTTTTAGATGGAAAGTTAAGAACCTAGGATATATTGAGGGCAATTGAATTTATATCCTTAATGGGCATCGGTTTGATAAATTTAAATTTAAAATTAAGTTAATTTGTAACCACAAAAAAAATTACAAAAGATTCGTGAATTTTTCTTCGACTTCTGAGTCGTTGTTGTGATCCTTCGCGTTATTGTGTGTCTGATTTTCGCGGTGTCAAGAAAGTTATTCGCATTGCACATAGAAAATCGAAAAAACAAAAACAAAACGCTATACGATTTTTATCAAAATTTGCACTTTGCTTATAAAAAAAATAACTACTTGACGCTTAACTTTTAGATTCTTGGCCAAGCGAGGAATGTACTTATTGGTATTACTATGTGATCTGTGTGATTTTTGTTTTTTTTAATTTTCTTTTACCGCTAAATGTTTAAGCTATATTTAGTCATTTGAAATTTTGAATGTTTTTAGTTTTTATATGGTTTTATGTAAATAAAATGTAATAACTTTATTTCGTCGATTTAAGTTAACAATTATTTTAATGAAAATCGTATAATAATATTTTCCAATTTATGTGAATAAATTTTTGGCTACATAAAAATACACAACAGTTCGAGACGAAAAACACGGACAATCGTAATTTATTATATAGTTACAAATTAATACAATTTTCAATTTTAACATGAATGGATGCATTTTTATCGAACTCAGAATCGCACGGAATCGTTTTGTTCTTTGCAATGGTTTACCGTTGCGTATACAAATATAAATTAAATTCCTCTCTATATCTTACATAATTTTTTAGTTAATACTATTCGTGTATTTCTGCAGGGTCAAACAAAACAGCATTCACATAAAACGGACAATAGTATACACAAAATGATTTTTATTATTTCCATCAAATCCAGAACTCCAAATGATTATAAAAATTAAATGCGCCTACGAATTTTCGATATTTTTATATCTAGCCATAAGAATAACTTATTACAAATTTAAAACACCAAAAAAATTGAATCCATATAAAACCAAAAAAACTTGAAAATTCAAAAACAGTTCAAACATCACCAGAAATGATACCACGACTAGAAAGTGCTAATATGAGTATTCGGTGAATATTGCAGGTCTTCACAGTTATATTTATCGGAATTACAACAAATAAACAATAACATTATTGCGTAAATATTCCCGGTTTTTCCTTATGATTAAGTATACTAAATAATATCAGAATATTGCCTCCTCCTCAATGCCACAACTAGATCCAAAATACCACAAAAAAGCTGCCTTATTGTCTTTTGACTGGAGCAAGATTTCCGGTAGAAAAGTTGTTAATAGACACACAAAATGCATCATAGTATAACCAATACTAAAACCAAAGAAAACCACCGTGCGGAATTCACACGTCACTGCTGTCGTCGTCAATCTCACAAAATCTCCCGTCACAACGACCAGATTTGCGTTTTTTTTACCCCCATTTGTCAACGCGCACGTACTAATTTACAATAATATTGTACGCGTCAAAGTCTCGAAGAACCATAATAAATCGATCGTAATCATAGGTGTATTTTAGGAGATGGGCTATGATGTGCTTTGCACTCCCAGTTTTAAAATTTGCACCCCCAAATTTTGTTCGTATTAATGTATTAAAAATACGATTTTCTAAATGAATAAAATAATATAATTCAGTTTTAATAAAATATGATAATATATTATAGAAGAAGTACTTTTTTTTTCATTTTATGTTTATTAGGAATATATAAAATTCGGCGTGTTCTCAGATTTAAAAACTCCTACTTTTCCCAATTCAACCGCAGATAATTGTATTTATATATATATATATAGTATATAAATATTGAATATGATCTTGGATATTATCTATCCGTTTAAATTATATACGCAAGTGACAAGTTAATCCTGTTAAAAATAGTTTTCGTTACTCTGTCTATCTGTAAATGGAAATGGTCGTGTTTGAAACGTATTTTTAAGTTATTTGTACAACTAATGGTTAGTAGGTGTAGTCGAATATAAGGGGGGTTAGGGGTATGGACCCCACGAGTTTGTGAACTATAGTTTTATTCCTGGGGACTTCAGCACCCCGAGATTTGTTATTCAAAATTGGACGTATCCATTTATTTTAAATGTACAAGTATAAATAGCATAAATAGTATGGTATAATTTGAAAACTCCGCCAATTACCATCGAATGAGAATTAAAATAATAAACAATTCACCGGTTTCGGTATAAAATAACCGTAAGTAAAAAAAAAAAAAAAAACATCGACTTGCTATTAATGACGTCCACGAGGCATTTTCACTGTTATTCAAATTTGATATTTTAAGTTTCAGACGCAGACCTAAATTCTGTCGACTCGTACATAATATTCATCATGTTTATTATACGAACTTATAGTTTAATGACTAATTACAATTTGCAAAATTCTTTTTTTTTTTTATTTATAATGTATATAATATTAATTGATAAGTTTAGTAGATGTTATTTTTTTTATTTTTTTTTTCCAATAGCCGTACCAATACTATATCAGTTGTGGTTAAAACCACCCGGAGGGTATCATGGTGATATTTGGTCAACACTATGGGTGCCTCCCGAAATCGGGCATATTATCTATATGGTTATTCTTAAATCAACGATCCAGTACTTGAAGGGATATACGTTTTTCTGTTTACTTAAGTCCCGAACTTCGCCGGTGTGGCTTGTGTATAGGCACGGAAATAGCGAGGTAAATGACACTAGGCGTTATTACGCGCTGTATGTATTAAAATAGGAAAAACCGAAGAAAAAAAAAAAAAAAAAAGAATAAAAAATAGTCACTGGTACGCATCATTACGTACCTAGGCCGGTACGTTTAGGTATAATTTTAACGATGTCGTTATTTTCAGATTCTCGGCCGGCTTAAATTGACATACTATACTATAGTCGATCTTATCATTAAATGTTAATGTACTTATTGTATCCAAAAATCAACATATTATAATATTAATTGTCGTTCTGTCCATAATACAATTAGTTGGATATTCAATTTTGATCAGTAATACCGTTCTCGCTATGTTACCGAATCGAAAAATCTGTACTTCGCGATACCCTCGATGAACTCTCCAGATTGCGGATTCGGCGTATTATTATTATGACACGTTTCTCCTACGAGGCGATTCGTCGCCGATAAAAATGCAATTTTTGAACAGCGTGGAAACACAATGTCCGTTTAAAGTGGGGTTTTTTTTTTTATAGAATACAACCGCGAATAGTTAAATCACGACTCAAAATTTGCGCATCTTAACGGTCCACGGAAAACTACGGCGAGACCTCGGTTTCTCCGCACCACGAATAATTATTATTTATTAAAAGGGCGTCATACCACACCCGTATTTTTAAGGGTTGCGTATAGGCGATTTTGAAAAAATTATTATTTTTCAACTGACAAAAACAATATAAAAATTATTCAAAATAATGTACAAGTAGTCATGTGTCATTATCGTAAGTATTTCTTGCGCAATCATTATATAAAATAAAATGTATACGAAAACTGTGGAAAAATGTTTACCCGAAAACGGGCGCTTATATATATTGGTTGGCGACCGCGTGTAAAATCGGACAAAACCGCGCCGCGATTAAATAACTATAATTAGGCATTTATTATTTTTTTTTTTATCCACAAACACGAGTAAAACCCATGGCTAAATATACAAGCATGTCAGCAAGATAACCAAATTACACTATCACTGCGCATTTTTCGCCAGTGTCGGCCTAATTGCATCCGAAATAATCAAGCTGCTGTCAACTTGTTGTACGACGATAACAATGGAAAACAAAAATCAACAACAATAATAATTGTTAATTTCGTGATATTTTTAATTTTTTTTTTTGGTTCTACGGTATTGGCCAATGGCGGCCATGATTTTATCTTACTGGCATGCACGTTTATTTAGCCATGTAATTCATACCTACGCGTTCGATTAATTTCTAGTGACCAGTGACTTTATACAGCGGCCACTGTCAAACACACGGATGTGGACCATTGCGAAAAAAAAAATATAATATAACGTAACATATAAAAAACTATATTATTATATATACTTTATATACAAATTTAATGAGAAACTTCGACACGCCCGTGTACTGGAAAAACCGTGTAGGGACTTTTGTTTGTGTACCGCGGCCGTTATAACTGTTGCAAATATAATCAAAATTGAATTTTGACATTTTTTTTTTTCTATTATATTGACTTGAAATTAAACATGAAAATAAAGTTGATATTAGTTGAAAAGAGAGTTAAATGAAAAACGACGCACTCGACGGTTATTTATTTATTTATTTTTTGTCGTTTCCAGCATGTATTTTCGGTTAGAATAATCGGGTAGAAAACATAATAATTATTGACTAATAATACTTGGCCGTTTTTCAAAAATATATATTTCGTAAACGCTTCGGATTGGAAAAACTTGTAACTAGTATCCGGAGACATTTGAATCCGCAAGTTTGTTGCGTGAATGTTTTAATTCCGCAGTTTTTACGATGTTATTGGGGAAATAACGGAAAATAAAAAAAAAAATCTCCTGCAATACCGCACGTGTTCGTTTAACAATAGTCATGCGATATTATTTGACAAAACTATAATGGAATTCAAGTTTATTATTATTATTATTTTTTTTTTTTATTAAAAAAACTTACAATCCTTTTTGGGTAAAGACAATAAGCAAATATGATAACTTTGTACATAGAATAGAATCGAATAGAATTAAAGTAAAATTATTTTTGTTCACTATTGACGGGTCGCATAAAAAAATAAAAAAAAAAAAAGCCAATAATACTTTTACGTAGGATAACGGTTTTATATTAGATAATAATATTATCGTTGAGGGGATACCCATATATTTTTTTTGTCCAACGCATCGTACGCATCGTATCAATTTAGACTAATTTTTAGCCATCGATGTTATGAACCGATAAGAATTTTGAAAACACATTTGAACCACAGCGTGAAAGTATACACGAGATTGGCCGGGCTAATTTTTCGATTATATTTTTAATTTTGTTTTTATTATTATATTTGTTTACGCATTTCCAAATTAAATTTGTGGTGAATTCAGAACAAAAGTCCATCCCGTGTACGGTTCACGATTAATTCAAATTTGTCTTCGGAACTCTTATCGTTTCGCTAAGTCCACCGATCCGATGTGGACAAAAAAAATTGGTCAAAATTACTATGCTGCGTATGTGTGTGATCGACAAAGAAAGATAAGGGAACGTTCCGTACCGTTTTGATCCCCTTAAGTTTCGAAATTTGCTCGTGCAGAGTAAGCAAGAGGGCACTCAAGCGTCGACAGCTCCACCCCTCTTACGTTCTGACATTACGTCATAATAATATCGCGTATACATCACGCGTCATCGTAATAGTAGTGTTTGGTCTTTTGAGTTTTAAATCCATAATATTATATTATTATATTATGATAATAGAATTGTCTTTACGAAATATTTATGACCCGGTCATGCGTTACATTTGCGCTACGCGAAAACGGATCCGAATTACCGCAGGTTATCTAGTCGATAAATCCTACGGAAATAATTAATCGTATTAAGTCGTAGAAGAAATACCGAAAATTTACTTGGCGGGGTCATTTTTTTTTTTTTTTTTTTGTTAAAGGCGAGTAGTCAGTTGTTTCGACCCGCTCAAGGGGCCCGAGATCAGATAATTACTGTAGAAGAAAATATAAAACGAAATCAAATATTTATAAATACAAAAACACATACAACTCTGCGCAATTAAGAAAAAAAAAAAAAAAACAACGAAAAACCGATAAAACGGATAAAAAAATTTGCCGACTTCGAAAGATGTTTTTACACATTTTATTATGTACTTCGATGAACGATTGTAGACTAGACACTTTTAGTTCCGCCGACTGTAAAACATTAATTTACATCGTTGAATCGCCGACTTCGCGTGTAGTCTAAATTTCAAAGTTTAGGGGGTGTTACGCCCCTACCCATGTGCACCCCCATTGTATCCGGCCCCGATTGAAACCTTTCGGTCGTCACCACACCCTCGATAAATACTCCCCCCAGCAAATATAAAGCTTTTTATATTACCGGGTACCTATGCAAATACCGCAATCGAGACGACGACGTGATAACGGGTGTAAACAGACAGGCGGTTGTCCTGAGATTTTTGCCCGGGGCAAGAGGGGGCTGACAGCTTTTTTTTTTTTCTTTCGTTCATTAACAACGGTATTAATACCGTTCCCGAAACCCCAATACTTTTGTTTGAAACCTCTAATTCCAAAAAAACTCTCGGGGCACTCTTAGGCAATCTCGGCGTTCCCCGTCCCACATAAATCCCCGGTCCTGCTGTAAACGAAATGACGATAAATCGTATTGGTTATTCTACACGAATCGTAATTTGTTACCCGTTTTCAACACGCCCGACAGTAACGCGACGGTGTTTCGTGCGTTTTCGCGAACATTTGCAATTTTCGCGTATTTATATAATTGTGTGTCGTTTTTGGCGGGAAGTCCCGTACACGCCCGCAACACACCACTAACCGCGCGCGCAAACGTTTATACCGTAAGCACGTCGCCGATTCGTTTATTTTGCCATTTTTTTTTAAATTTAAATTCCAAGTTTGGTGTATTTTTAAAAAGAGTATATATATATATATATATTATGGTATACGGATATAGTGTTATCGTGTGTTTTTCACGTTAAAATAACTCCGATAAAATTTCAATATTGTAAATTATTATATTCGTGATTTATTTTGTATATCCAACGTGAGAATAAATTACAGTAGTCGTGTTCCTAATGGATTTTTAAACGCAATATTAAATATATATATATGTATTAAAAAAAAAAAAAAATCGTTTATTCTATGTGTGTTTAAGATAATTCCGTCGTGACGTGTGTTGTTCGAACGGAAAAATAGTGTACCATCACAATATTATTATTATTATTTATTTATAGAATATAATAGTCGACTATATACAAATATATACGTAATTTCGTTATTTTTTTTTTTTTTTTTTTTTTTTTTTAACGACAAAAAAACCGACTGTACCGCGATAAAAACAATATTTTATTATGGTTTGCGTTGCGAACTGATATAGGACCCAATCCCACCACCGAAAAAATGGGTTTCCCCCAAACAAGTTGTACGGGAGAAAACAAAAACAAAAAACTATAAATATACTAAAAAAAAAAAAAAAATCTTACCCCGTTCCGAGAAACGTCGATCACTTCCAAATCCGGTCGTCGATCGATCATTTTTTTATATAAATATTTTTTTTTTTACTATTCAAATTTTGGCGGCCGGACGAAAACCTCGATAACTGTCGCGCGGATAATTTCAGACAATAAACCCGACAAACATCATCATTGTTGTTGTTGTTGTTGTTGTTGTTGTTGTTCGCGTAATAATATTAATAATAGCAACATTTTTTTTTTTTTCGTCGACACGTTCACACGCACGATCACGTATATACACACACACACACACACACACACACACATACACCGGAGGCGATCGAAAGTTAATAATATATTATTAATGTGGAAAAATTAAAATAATAATAATTTTTGATGAGAGTGAGAGAGAGAGAGAGAGAGAGAAAAAACGCGAATCCGAATGGACGCGACAGCGGGCGCGCGATGCGTGTAAAGCGCTAAGCGAACCAAGTGAAACACCTCCGTCCGCGGAAGACGCACGTTAGCGTGTGCCAGTGCTGAGGGCAGCGGCGGCATGTGATGGTTTTAACATAACTAGTTGTATGCGTGTGCGTGTGCCACGATAGAGAGCGTGTGCGTGCGCGCGCGCGCGTGTGTGTGTGTATTTTGCATGCGACCGCCCTCCGCCGCGGCCACCTCCTCCGCGGCCGACGAGACCGCTTCTCCTCCTCCGCCGTATCGTCGACGGCCACCTCCCGACTGCCGCCGCCGACGCCGCCGCTGCCACCCGCCCACTCGTCGTCGCCCGTCACACGTCACGCCGCCGCCGCTAACGCCGTCGCGGCGGCGGCGGCGGCCGACTCCGCGTCGCGCGCGCGAAACGCGTCTTGAAGGGTTGGCCGCTGACCCACCGCCGCCGCCGCCGTTGGCTAACACGCGTATACGACGATAATGATAATAGTAACAATTAGATCTCGAACCTATAATACGCATAGTAGTAACCGGCCACCGGTCAGCATCCGACGGAACGACGTACGAACGTGGCCGGCCGGCCGGCGCACTCGCGCGGTCCGCAAAATCGCCGTCCCGCCGCTCAAAGGGACGACAAATTGTCCCGCCGTCCCGTCCGATTTCACCGTCTTGACCACCTAACCCCCTCCCCCTACACTCGTCACAGCCGCCGCCGCCGCCGCAAATCGAGTAAAACAATCTATTTTATATTATTATTATATTTTAACTGTCCGAGAGGTGGCGAGGGGCAGAATGGTCTCGCCACCAACAATTTTTATATAGGTTTTTTTTTTTTTTAAAACCTTCATATAAAATTATGTAAATTGTTTGAGGGGGCGATATGAAACGACAAACGGGGGGGGGGGGGGTGTATATTGAGAGCAACAATAGACAGCCAAAATGTTCGGACCTAGAGAACAGTCGTATATACTCAACGGGCATTTAAAATTAATTTCAAACCGGTTCGACTATAATAATATTATGAAATACAAAAAACACGACGACATAGGTGTTTTTTAGAAATTATTAACGGGAAGGAGACAACAAACATACATAAATACAATCAATAGGGAGTGGGGGGGCACGGCCCCATGTGCCCTCCCGTAAATACGCCGCCGGGAGGTTTTTTTTTATTTATTTTAGCTACTATTTGTGCCTATAAACGATATTTCTACGAGAAGCGTGTCGGCTGTTTCAAAGTTGTTCTATCGAACAAGCTCGGCGACTCGGCCGAAGAATTATTTTTGCATAATATTATTTATCGTCTAGAACACGTTTTTGATATAAACGGATAAATAAAATACAATTTCGTGCAATAGACGCCCAGCTACGGGGCAAACACTGCAACGATTTCCCGTTTCCGAGAAATCTATACGGATTTATTTACCGAGTCGAAGTTTTTTACATTTTTTATAGATAATAATATTAAAATTTTATAATAGTTTAAAATTTCCCGAAAATTGCGTTACTGAGGCGCCGCGGCCTGTTTCGTTGTTCAAATAAAGCAGTATTACAAGAGGAACTCCTGTACAGTAAACGGAATGACGTGGTTTTAATTTTTATTTCAGAAAGAGGTTCACTTAAGTCTTACTCGGATTTTGATAATTATATTATTTCTGAAAACGACTGATTTAAGCGATTGTTTTCGGTTATAGAATGACATACATTGCAAACGAAATTCCAATGCGTCCCGCAGACAGATTTCTTCTTTGCGACAGAAAATTAAAACTCAATCGATTCTATCACTCCTAAGAGGAGGCATGCGAGTTTTTCCTGTAGAGCATATATTTTGAGCAATAAAAGCCGGTCGTGCGCAGTACTCTTAAGAGGACGAAATTTGCCGTATCGCTCTATCTAACGTATCAAAAACATGGTTACTGGGTAGAACTAGCTTGATTTTGGTTTTCGAGTAAAAACGCCCGTTATAAAATTGAAAGATGACAATATTTCGGAGTGCGTGGACGGGTGCACGTTTTCGTTGTTCCGAATTTATGACGGCCAATAGTCGTTTGGTAACAACCACCATTTCAACATTTTAAAATTACCTATAACTAAAATAACAAAAATAATTTCATTTTTTTTTTTGAGAAACTCACAGTTTCGCGCTCCGAAATGTCGTTTCTTTTAATTTCGTAATAAAAGATTTTACTCCGAAACCGAAATCAAGCGAGTTCTACTCGGACTGCGTAAGCGCGTACACAAACAAATACGGAAAATACCGGTGGTGGCGGTCATCGTAATGTTCAAATGAAAACTGATTGAATTATTCGCTATGATTTTTATTGTTAATTGTAAATATTAAAAATGTATTTATAATGATTGCGAAATAAGTTATCGTCGCGCGCATACATTTCCGCCGGTAAAAAATTAAATCTATATAATTTTTTTTTTTTTTTTATTATTATTATTACTTACGAATATTACAGGCTATTTTGCGAGTCGCCCAATGATTTTTTCGAATTATAAATACTCTTTTAATAATAATTCTACACGTTGTAATCGTTTGTCGCGATTGAAAGCGTTTTTATTATTATTATTATTATATAAATAGTATCTGGACGGTATGTTGTACACACGCGATCACGAGAACAGATTACAACAAAAATACAAAAAAAAAAAAAAACGCGTATGCACGACACGGCGAAATTAAACAAAAAAAAATTACGATAATTTTATGTAAAATTCAAACGGTATTTTTATACTACGGAAATTACGTACGCGAATTAAATTATACGAGCTTGCCGGACACGTGACGTAGTACTGCAGGGACAGCACGAACGACAAAGTATTACGATCATCCCGAATGAATTTGTTTTTATTTTCTTATATTGGTCCAAATATCTGAGATATGTATGAAGCTATACGTCAGCTATAAATTATTCGGTTCACACTACATACATGTACGTAGGACGATTACACGAATATTTTGTTCGTTTTCTTTTGTTTTGTATTTTTTTTTGCTTCTTGGACAATTTTTGTTTTCTTTTAAAATGTTTTTAATGGAATTTTTTTTTTTGTTTGTTTGCTGGCCATTGTTATTATTTCGTTTAATAATTTCCGTTGATAGTTACATCTATTCGTATTTGAAAAGTTAATATTTTGTTTATCATATGGTCATAATCGGTTTTATAAATCACGCAAAAATGTTTAATTAGCCGTAATTATCCGGATTAGAATCTAGGAGAAACTATATTGTTGTAGTTTATAATAGGTGCATATTCTAAAAGTATTCGTCGAGTGGTTTTTAATAATAATTAATTATTATCGTATTGCTTTTTTTGTTGCATTTTCGGTGTTTTTTTTTTTCTTTCATTATTTAATTTTCTTGAAACTCTAGGCTAATCACCATCTACAATATTATGTTGATAACAAATTACGATCTGTGAATTTTGTTTCGCTTTCCGATAACATAAACTAATAATATCAGCCAATAAAAATAAAATTTATTTCAATTATTATTGCCGGAGAATAGGTTTTTTTTGGCCCTTACCAATAACGATGTTGAACCCGCGAAACAATAATAGGAAATAATAACATTATAGTATATATATATATAGAATAATTATTGTCGGACGGATTAATTTGTGCTCGATGAGACGGTACTGGAATAAAAAAAAAAAAAAACAAAATACGCTTATTGGGCAATAATCCCACCGACAACGAAAGTTACACGACGGCAAAGCAAGAAGATAAGAAAAAAAAAAAATTGCATTACGACGTAATATAATATAATAATACACGACCGGCCATAGAATCGATTACGTTTTCATCATGCAGTCGCACACAAATTATTAAATTAGTATTAACAATTTCACCAGAAAACATAATACAATATATATATATATAGGTATACTTTGTTTCCACTTTTCATTTGTGTAGTTATAAAACCTTAGTTTTATAATTCGTGTTATACATAAATATCGTTACATTTTCTAGCGGTATATATTATAATAGTATGACGTCAATGAATAACGTAGTCGTAATGTGTACGACGTTATAATGTGATGTGCTAATAATTGATAAGAAAACGTCCACTTGTACACAATATTATTATTACTATGGCTGTCGTCGACTCGATTACTAGTGGCTTTACGTATTTTAATTAATTATAAACGCTATAAAGAACAATAAAGGTAAACGCCGAGCATTGGAATTGCCGGGAGGGCATTAAAAAAAAAAAAAAAATAGAATGACCGCCGAGAGTTAGGGGAAATAATCCGGCCCACGGCAGTGTGATCTTTGAAATCGGTCCTTGCAAAAAACCATGGATGATTTGTATTTATCTCGGACGTTTATGCCACATTTTTCATTCCTGCAATTTCCTTAAAAAAAAAAAAAAAACGTTTTATTCTATTCGGTTATTAGATATAAAACGAAAACAAATAACTGCGTATTATATTATTTACAAAAAAAAAGTGCCCACCTAATGTTAGTAGAAAACAAAATTTTAATATATTTACTTTCAGATACATTAGATTAAAGTCATTCGACGTAACATGTATGTTTTAAAAATATTAAAATATATTACAGAGCAGTCGGGTGCCTTCCCTACCCAAACTATGTGAATAAAATATAGAATACAATAGTCAAATTTTTAGTAGAAAAACTATTTTTTTGATTTATTTCGAGAGTTTAAAAATCCCGGCATCTGTAATGTTTCTGACTTCGAATCGCCGACAGCCGGCTGTTGGTGGTAAAACCCTATAGATATTACTTGGAATTATACTTGGCGTACCAAAATGCATTGGCATAACGATGTTTTTATCGAATGGCCGCAAGATTTTCACGGTGAAAAATCTTTACGAGACGTAAAGGAGTGTTGAACTAACTGTTCTTGTTGGAGACTTAAAGAGGTTAGACAACCCCACAATTATGTACGACCCCGGTCCGGCAGATAATATTGTATTACGATTAGCAAGTATAATCTCACGACATGTAAAAAACGATGGACATGAAGGGCTGACATTTTCGAGAGCGATGGGGGGGGGGGCGGTGCACCAGTGTGTCGGGAAATTGCACGGAATTATTATTTTTTTTTTTATTTTTTTTTTGTATTCGTGATTGGTTTTCCGAAAATGTACTATTCCGGGGTACTATTCCACTCTCGTGTTCGGTAAAATTCAACTGCGGCGGTAATGCAATTACATCATATAAAATACATTAATTTCGTTATTGTATTAATACGCTATAAATCGGTTTTTCTTCTCGATTATAAAAATACCGTCGGAACCTGGTTAGCATTTAGGTTGAAATCGTGAACCCTACCGCGGGTCTTGTTCGCCTACGATTGGGTTGGCCCGGGAAAGAAACCGATTGTCTAACGGGAGTACGTCTCTGATGAAACTATCAATTACAAAATCGCATTATTTTTTTTTGTTTTTTTATCACGGGTTAGTTGAGCGGCGAAATTTCCGGGACCCCGCAACCGAAACGAACACCGGGACGATATTTACGATCGTAAACCGGGAATTTATCGCCGGGGTGTGCCGGCGGCCGAGGGAATCGTCGTCGGCGAATATTATTATTATTATTATTGTCATCGGGTCGCCCGCGTATTACAACCGAATGTTATTATACACGCCGCCGCCGTCTTTACGGGCGAGAGTATTTTTTTTTTTTTTTTATTTTTTTTTTTTCGCGGGGAGAGTTTTTTTTTTTTTTTAGCATTCTTAATAACGCTAAATATCAATACTCTCGCCCGCCCCACCGCCGCGGGCCGCCGAATCCACGTCCGTCCGCCGCCCCGGCGGTGGCGGGGCTCTCGCGCGGCGAAACGTGATTATAACGATTTCTTAAAATCGGGCGGGGTGTGAGGGTGCGTGCCGGGGGCGCGGGTGCGTGTAGCCTTTAAAAAGATGATAATATTGATCTTTTTTTCCTTTTTTTTTTTTTTTTTTTTTTATTCCGCACATTAAAAAAAAGTAAAAGTATACACGCGGGGACGAAGTGTTATGACGATGACTACGGCGGGCCGGTGGCCAGGGGGGGGGAGGTGGTGCGGTCGGGCAAATTATAAGTCGTCGACGAGAGGGCGTGTGTTGTGCGCCCGTGTGTGTGCATTGTCTTTCCTCCCCCCCCCCGGTGCTTGTGCACCTCTTCCTTCGCGCCGGCAGGTCCGAGGACTCTTTCTCCGCGTTTTCTCTTCCCCCTATTTTTTTTTTTTTTTTTTCACCATTTCCCCTCACCACCCACCCGCTACTCTCCGACCGCCCCGGCACGCATAAATATTCCTCTCGTTTTGGTGCGTTACCGAGAATCCCCTTTCTTATTTAGCCCTAAAGAAAAAAAAAAAAAAAAAAAAAAAAAAATTAAAAAAAAACACCCACCTCGCCGCGAGTCCGTGAACGCCGTACAATATTCTTATTATTTTTTAATAACGCGCGTACGTTACCAATATTTTTATACCCGGACGAAACGCAGAACGTTTATTTTATTTTAAAACCGGCGATGTTTTCTGTGCGGTAAAAACGCGCAAAACAAAGCGGTTAAAAACCGTTAAAACCAAAATAAATGTCAATTATGAAGTTATCGGATGAAAAATAAAAAAAAAACAAAACAAATGTAAAATACGATTTTACTCGTACATTCGATAACCGCCAGTTAACAACAACTATCATTTTTTACTCTAAAATCACTTTTAATTGTACCTACCTAGTTTTTTGAAAGACCGTGTTTTAGATTTCAATATTTCATCGTGTAACGTCACAGCAAAATGTACTCGCCAAAATAACGACACGGAACTGCCAATTTATATTCAAAGGCGAACTGAAATATTTTTGATTAATCTAAATTTTCAATTTTTTTCTTTTTCTTTCAAAAATTACGTTATATTTGCAACCCCTTAAATAGACCACTTACCGGTGGTAGGTAGTGCGACTTAATCGCGAAAATCGACGTGAATGTATAATATATTATTATGATGACAAATAACGATACCTATATTATTTAAGATACAAAATAATAATAAAATAAAAATCACAAACGAAGAAGAAGACAAAAATCATACGATACTCATTCGCATCCGGCCGAATATTGTCGTTTAACGTCGCGTCGTCGACACGATCGAATTTCGTATATATAAAAAAATAAAAAAAAAAAACCGTTCACGGTTATATTATTATGTACGGCAGACGACAAAAAAAAAAAAAAACGATCGCACGCGAGAACCAAAAGAAAATCGCGATTCAAATCGTTTACGATAAACGCGCTTTGTTAACTGACACCCATGGCTAAACGCACTGGTACGATATCAATTCGGACGAAATATCATACAACCGGTTTTTATCATGGAATAAAAAAAACATTTATTCCATGGAATATATAATATATATATATATTATAAATAGATTTTTTAATATGTCTGTGACGCAAACTCAATAATAGTCAACTATACTATAATAGAAATTAATCATAATCGTATAATGTGTATATATATATATATATATATATATATATATCTATATATATTTATATAAATATAAATATAAAGTGATAATTTTGTTTTCCGGCCAAGTACAGGCCTAGACCGATAATGTTGGTAGTACGATAAAATGGTTTTTTATTTTTTTTTATTTGTTGCTGGATCATTATTTCTAAAAGATTGTGTTAAAAAAAAAACATAATTATTATTATTATATACCATAAAGTTTCATAATAAGATAAGTCTATTTATATACACAACATCGCAGTACGCCGCCGCCGTACCTTTTGGTAAATTTAAACATTTTTTTTTTTTTTTAAATATCACTGCGGCAATCGACGAACGATTATAGTCGCATATTATTATTTCATTTTTGTTACAGCATTGAAACCATTGATACTCGTATAATATGTATACGGATGCCAGTAAATACATAGCAGATTATAATATTACAACCGAAAAACCCTCCAAAAAAATATAAAAACGCACGTGCCGAAAATCGAAATACGCTTACTGGTCTAATACAATTTTATTTATTATAATTAACGGTATTATTGGGAAACAGAAAAATAAAAAAAAATGCCCCGAGGAAAATGTCGGGAATTTCAGGAACAAATTAACAAATTCCGATCGATTAGAATTCGATTGGATTTTCTATTTTATGCGAATAACTTTCATTGTCTGCGCGTCAATCGACAAATTCCCCGCTGTTAAGAAATCCGTCCGAGAAATCAATCCAAAATAAACGTGCGGCAGAGTTTCCCGGACGGAACCGGCCGTGTAGGTCGCGGCCCACTAACCCGGATCGAGGAAAAAAGGGCGAAAAAATAAAAATACGGTGCCGACCCCGACGCGACCCGTTAAGTGGTCATTCGCGATTTCGCGAGGGGTCGCGTTTTCCCACGCCTTTAGGGACCACAGGGTTGCATAATAAATATTATTACACCGAGAACGCCAAATCGGGACGATTTAAATAAAAAAGGAAAAAAAAAAAGAATCGACAATATCGTCTTTTCAATATGATTTGCCGGAGCAGAAAAATAAAAATACACGATGGTTTTTTTCGTCTTTTTTGTCGGCACTACTATAGTTGGTTTTCTGACGGTTTATATATTTTAACTTCTAATACAATTATTTAAATGAAATCAATAATTATCTAGATAATTTTAGTTCAGTTTATTTTAGATTCTGAGCGAGGCGACGGGTTTTATGGTTCTACAATGATATTTATTTTTTTTTTTTCTGTAGGTACTTTTTCTACCAGAAGACTTCATCCGATCTATACACTCCCGTACTGTTTCCGGTAGTAAATTTTAGATTCTTTAGAGAGGTAATTTTGCGATGTACCTATTAGTTTTTTATCACGGCAGAAAAAACCACCAAAAAATGACGAACAACCGGCCAAAACACGATTTCGTCAAAGTCACTAGTTTTATTTTTCATTTACGTTTGATTTCGGGGTTACCATGGCGAGACAATGAAAAATCATGACTAACACTACTTCACTCAGAATCGTTGTTCGTTTGCGATTTATCGTTGCATACAGATATAAATTAAATTCCTATATATATATATATATATACTACCATTCCAACTTCCCACCTACAACAATGACTCACCTATGGTACGAAATATGGTACGCCTTTCTTTTATCTTTGTCTAGATAGATTTTTGGCGTTTTGTCTTTATTTAAATAGACTTTTCTATTATCTGTGTCTCAACACTGCGGCCGTTAGAACAGCGACGGCAAATGCCGTCCTCTTTTAACAACAATTAAAGTTCGCGAGTATTTACGTAATTTTCGAAATCCGATATACGGGTCGGAAATAATAACAATATATCTATAATAACATAACGTACCTTATACTTAATATTTCTCGCGTATTGTATAATAAATAACGATTCCCGGTTGTGGTTTCTACAATATACCCGGCACTGTTCATTTGTATTATTATTAGTGTTATTATTATTATTATTATTATTATTTTTTTTTTTTGCTTTCATTATTTTATTCTACCGCGAACCATTAGCGAATAGTTACGTACCGGCGTGAATATAAAATATACCTCTGCGCCGCAGTTATAGGTCGAGGCCTACGCACGGATTTTCGCCATAATATCCTATACCTATCGCACGTCGTCATAACGGAGTCCGAGCACTCGGTCCGAGTAAAAAATAAGAAATAAAAAAAATCGTGATGACCATCGTGAGGGCTGGTCATTATATTCTGTATATATAGGTACCCGGACCGATATTATATTATAAGCACACGCGGTGAAAAGATTGAAAAAAAAACACACACAGAGAGAGAGAGAGAGAGAGAGAGAGAGAGTGAGAGAGAGACGTTAATGTTTTGATCGCGCTGTTTAATATTGTGTGTTTCTATATTTTTTTTTTTTATTTTTTTTTTCCCCCATATTTTTTTCCTCTCGTTTCGTCGCTGTCACGCTGGCACACGTATATTATACACCTATTATACTCGTATATAAATATAATATTAAACAGTTTGCGCGGTGTGTAATAATACGTATTAGATATATACATATATGTAATACGTATAGGTAATTCCGCGCGACGAAGGATTAAAAAAAAAAAAAAAAAAAGAATAACGTTCGACGGAAAGAAAACGATGGTCGGAGCGTAGGAAATGGGTTTTTTTTTTTTTTTCTTTGATTATATAAAATTACACACCCAACGCTCCTCGCGATATAGACAAAAGCGATGACAAATCACTATTAACCACACACACACACACAGAAATTAGCTTTCCGCCGCTAATATTCGTATCGTCACAGAATAAATACACGCGTAGGTAGGTGTACACACAAAATAATATACGACCGATAAAAATGTCGCGAGCCTCGCAATCGCCGACGACTCTCCCCGGGCGTATAATTTTCACGCACGGTTATGATTACGGTTAATAATAATTTTTCTCGCGTTTCCGACGTGTACTGTACGGCTAACTTATACGGAATACGCATCACGCGCACTAAAAACCGAGCGTAATTTACGCGGATAATGGATAGGGGAAAAAGGCGAAAAAAAAAAAAATCAAAAAAAAAATCATCTCGCACACATATTATAACAACACCGCAGCAATATTTTACGGTGATAAGCAATACGGTTCCGTTAGCGTTTCGTCCATATTCGCGCAGCGGACTCGGCACGAATAATATTATTTTATAGTATAACGGGCGAATTTTATCATCGTTTTATTTACGGATAAAAAAACCTCCAGCACTACAATCGGAATATTAGGTACCGCGGATTTGTGGATTTACGAATACGTTAGTAACGGTCTAGTCGGCCCGATTATTTTGGTGTTTTTTTTTGTCGGCCGACAAATCGCTCGTTGCAGTACCCCGAACCAATATATTATTTATAATATTTAATAGAAAATCCGGAAAACAAAATCGCTAATAATTGCTTTAAACGCCCAGAAAACGGTACGGTGTGTACACGGAATTTCATCGAAAATATCGGAAATGACGTTACACCCCGAAATAATATTAAATTCGAGTTTATAATTATTGTACGCGAATCACTTTTGTATATACCTACATATCTATACATGTGTAAAATACAAATTGGAAATTATTATTTTCGACGCGTAACTCGATTTCCTCCGCCGCAAGTTTCCCCGTAAAAAAATCCATAAACTAAAACAAAATATATACAAATAGAAACACAATAAAATTAATAATAAAATATTCGATTTCGTCGTTTCTAAAAACGGTAGCGTATAAATCGTGCAGGGACTGCAGGGACACACATGCCACCGGTCTGTTTAGGGCCACAAACTCGGAAAGGACGAGGGCGTGGTAAACGACGTTTCCCTAATGCAATTGCTTAGCCGTAGAAATATGTGAAAAAGCTGTAGGAGAAGTCAGCCGAGCATAAAAAAATATCTGTAAAACTCATTTTTTTTTTTTTTTTTTTTTTACTAGGGTCAACATAGTATTAACATTGCGAACAAGCGAACAACAGTAAAATCGCGAAACGCGACAATTCGTCGTTCATAACATCTCCGTTTCCCTAGAAATGCCACTTTCGAATTTCAATACCAAACCTTTATAGTATTATGTACTTATTTTGTATAAAATATACAAATTCTTGAACCCCCGAATACGAGAAAACGCGGTTTTTCTATGCGTGACACTTTCCCAGCACGTGCACATAAAAAAACCGTGTTTCCTCGTGTCCGAGGGAGCTGTATAACTTTTTTTTTTTTTTTTTATTGCACATATTATACAAAACAAATGTGCATAATAGTATAATACTGTCAAGGTTTGGTAATGAAATTCGAAAGTGGCAGTGCTGGGGAAACGAGTCTAAATCAATTTTAAATTTCGGTTATTATCGTTCAAACAACCGCCTACCCTTCAAATAATAATAATAGTAAAAACACAGTTGAGTCCCGGATAACATTTTTATATTTGACGTTTAACAAAAGTATTAAATCGGCGTTTGATTTTTTTTTTTTTTTTTTTTCGAGGGGGTCTCTGTTTATTACACACGCGACACAGCAATTTAGTCGTTTTGGACACATGACGGAAGAATTATATCGCAGTGGATCTCAAACTTTTTTATATTTGAAACTGAAATCCAAATATATGGCGACACGTATATATGAAACTCGAAAAAAAAATAACTGGAAACAATTGTTGCGTAACTATTTCTGTTTTCCGCAAATTGTTCCTGTTTTTTTCCCCCCATTATAGAGAAGAAAAATAAAACGAAGAAAACCAAATAACGACCTCTCCTCAATTCGCCAACTAGACAAAAATATGCTACTAGCTCTTCGAAGCATAGAATTTCGGAGACGCATCGACCTCAAAAAATATTAACCTACACTAAAAAACCTAAATAACCTGAATAACCTGAACCACCACTACTCGTATTTAATTTTATAATATAATTTGCGCTAAAAAAAAAAAAAAAAAAAAATGGCACGTGCACCGTTTACTCGAGCCGAAAAATCGAACCTTCCAAAACGGCACGTCACTTTGACGATTTCGAAAATCTACGGATAATTACGCCCACCGGGTCTCTGGTGTTCGACTCTGCTATATCAAAGCTGGGCAAGTTAACCAATTGTTGAATTTAAAAAAAAATAATAGTTATTATTATTATCTACCTTAGCTATGAGTTGGAGTTAATTTTAAAATATAAATGAAATTGAGTGACTAAGTAAAGTAAAAAATGTTCAGGAATATAGATTACGTATTGAAAACTAAATGCTTAAAAAACATAGGTTTTTACGAAAAATTCGTAAATAATTTAAATTTCAACAGAATAACCATGCTAAGTTAAAACTATTTATAAAAAAAAAAATAATAACTATGCGTTATTGACTAAGTTATACTCTATAAAAGTTAATATTTTTTATTTTTAACTAATCAATTTAAGAGTTATTAAAAAAAAAAAAAAAAAAGGACTTATGCATAATTTAACATTTAATATTTTGTTTAACTAGTCCGGCTTTGCCTATAGCGTTGTCACAGCTAGGTAAACCGAAGACTTTAATGACGGTGTACATACACACAGACGCACACGCGAGAAACAAAAAACTTGGCCGGGAAAATACGACCTGCACAGAGTGAGCGGGCGAGAGAGAAAAGGTGACTCTTTATGATATGACGTCCTACGGGAAAAAAAAAAAAAAAAAAATCGTGGTCTAATGACGACGTCTTGGAGGTAATTTGCATCCGGTGGTAGGTATGAGATACTTAATGTTTTCCCGTCTTTTTGGTCGTTTTTTTTTTTTTTTTTAATATTTTTTTTTCTACACACCGCGACCGTGGTGCCGACGACGACCATAGAGTACACGTGCATTAATCATTTAAACACCGGGAGCATGATAATTCGGTAATTGACTTCGTATGAGATGTCTGTCCGTCTTCGCTTCTCTCCTCCACTATACCTACTACCGACGACGGGGCGGTGTGTTTTTTTTTTTTTTTTTTTTACCACAGCGGCGGTTTTATTCGATTTTTCAACGATGACAGGTCGACACGAAATACTGCTGTATAAAGACGGGAATAATGGGAAAAAAAAAAAAAATAATAATAATAATAATAAAATAAAAAAAAAAAAAAACGTAAAAAAAAATATAATAATAAGTGAAAACATATTAAAAATAATAACTTTACGTGGGAGGTATATTATTATTATTATTATTATTATAAAACGCGAATCAAATATCCAGGAGACGAATCGTTTGGCTATACATAGCAAAATCAACGACGGTCAATTATGTCGGTGTTCTATGTTATTTTGTATACTATAATATTATAATAGACGTGATAATATTATCATTATTTTTATTATTATAATACATTATTATGAGCTACCGTACACTATAGTTGATGTCTCGGCGGCGGCACTCTGTTGGGTTTCTGAGGTTTTTTTTCTTTCTTTCTTTTTTTCTGCGTGTGTTCGTATATATATATATTTTTTTTTTTTTTTTGTATACCGTATCACCGTAATTGCAGTGGAATGGGGTGGTTGTTTTCGCCGATATAATATATTATCGTATACGACGCATCGATATAAGAAACACTCAATGTAATTATTAGTGTACAAATATATTATACTTTTTTTCCCCTACCATAATACAGTAAAAAACATTAAAAACGAAGCTTTATCAGCTAGAAATATGATTCATAGAGTTTCGTTTGTTTTTTTAGCTGGTTTTTAATTGGATATTTTTTCTATTATTCTAATACCTTTTTTTAGATAACTCTAATAATTACTTTTGCAACGATGTACAATGTAACAACACTTTTAGTATTGTCTTATGGTTTTTTCTATGGGTAGCGCCTTTTAGCGCTTAAAAATTCCCGCACTCTAGTAATATAATATTATTCTCGTATTGACGCGTTTCGTTAGTTTCTCATTTTTATTGAATTTCTTTTTTTTTTATTCCTCCCCCATCCATAATCTGCACTTTTCCCAGGTATTCTGGGATTTTTTTTTTTTTTTACAGTCTATTAACATTATTAAAATACGAAAAAACTGACGGAGGTCGAATTTTCCATTTCTATACGGATAATCAAAACTTTTGAGATTTTAGACGATTTTGTATCTATTTTAGGTGTAGATTTCTGGTTCCTGTGCAACGAAAATTCGCTAATATTGATTGCCGTCGTCGAAGTCTATTTACTTGTCGTATTTTTCTTTTTTTGCTGCTACATATCGATTTCGCTTCCTAATAAGACATCTAAGAAATGAAAAAAATCCCGTCAAGAGTGACCCCGAGACGTCATCGCTCGTCCCTTACGCTCTGCCCGAATGCAAACCGTCTCGAGGGTATATGATGTAACGAGAAGTGCATTATAAAGTATAACGGAATTACGACAAACAATATGAAATCGATTTAATAAAATTATTAGTAAAAAAAAAACTCGATAAACGAACACTATTCAAATCCACTAGGAACGAGTTGAAAAAGTTTCAATATGGATGCAAAAATAATATAAAAAAATACGATGACAAACTATCCCGTGATCGAAAATCCAAAAGTGTAGCATCTACCTATTATTATTTTATTTTATTTTATTTTTAAAACCGTTTTTAATAATACACTCCATTAGGTAAGAAGAGACGAAATACTCTCCAATGCGATGCAACAACGTTCGTCGTCGTGTTATATAGGTAGATAATAATATAATATTATATACACAAATAAGTATTTTTCGTATTTGACATGGACGTAAGTATTAGGAGGTTTTAAAAAAAGAAAGTCTACGGGGGAGAAAAAAAAAAAAAAAAAAAAAAAAACTAAAAAGAAACAATCACGGGCCGGTGATTATTATTATTATATAGTAAAAATAATATGGTAAATATCGTTTTGTCGAACATTATATTATGTTACCTAGCCATACCGCGGAGAAAGTCTGAAAACGGACCGTGCTTCCTGCAGCAGTAAATTTGAAAAATTCACCGAACATTAACACTTTAGTTACAGGCCATTATTATTACCATTAATGGATTACACCAGAAGTATCGCGGCGTCCAATGAAATTTATCGACCGCATTTTAGACTATAATAATAATAATAATAATAATAATAATAATAATACGTTTTATATTTCTTTCGCACCATCAAAGTTTACAGATCAAATAACATGTGGTTGTTATATTTTTATAATTTTAATATTTTGATATATACGATTAGAATCACCAGTGTAATCCGTAAACAATATACGAACAAATTGTTCTCATTTGAAAATATAACGGTATTATATTATTATTATAAGGGTCGAAATTGATTTTTTTTTTTAAACGTACTAAAAATATTTCAAATTTCTTTTCGGTCCAAACACCTCTGTCGGCCAAATACCAAGCCGAAACTCGAGATGCCGGTCCGCGGGGTTTTCTAGATTATAAAATATCTCAGACAGTCTGATCGAAAAATCTATGGTTACAAAAATCGTCTTACTCTGGGTAGAGTTATACGCTGGGATTTTTTTTTTTTACTAAACCAACCTCATTTTTTTTTTTTTTTTTTGTAAGACATTCGTAATTTTTGATAGTCCCTGTTTACAAATCTGTAGCCCTCTCCGTGCTAAAGAAATATCATTTCTGTTTTCCCGGGTGCTGGGATAACGTTATTCTTACATACAATACATACCAATTATTTTGAATTGTAATATTATTTCCAACGCTATAAACAATAATATATTGTAGACATAAAATTTGTTCGAATCGTATTATTGGGCAAATGTATAAAATGCGTAGTACGTACAGTGTACAATGTGATCAATTATATACTATTTTGAATATTCAATAATATGTTTCGAATCTAAATTACAATCTAATCTACGTGTTGCGTTTTGATTTTATCTAGATAACCGAAAAACGATCTTTATCTTAGGTAAATCACTGGCCGTACAATCGTTTACCTAGACAAAAGTCGTACGTGGGCTATGTTTCCCGAACAGCGGTCGGGACGTGGAAATTTCGTAATATAGTGTACGTATCGTATTAAATACGCGATGGGAGTGGCGAAATCGTTTTTCGGACAACTCTCGGTTTCTCAAGTCCGGGGGACAAGGCAAGTTCGGTCTTGCGTCCCGGCCCGGCCGCTAGTCGTCGTCCGCGGGTAAAGTAAAAAACCCCGCATAAAAAAATTTTTAAAAAAAAAAAACAACACACACACCGGCAAACGCAAAACACGAAACGTCGCGGACCGCGAATATCCGTAAATCCGTCAACCGTACAAACCCCCGGCCGGTCTCCGTGTATTACTTATACGGGACACAGTGTCCTGCCGGTGACAATTAACCGGGCCATTGTCACGCTAATGGCACAGCGACGGGACGACGGGCGGGTGGCCAGGGGAGTGTTACCGTCTGTCCGACCCGCACACGCCGCCGCGCCGTTTCCGACCGAACTTTATCAACCGCAATCGCCGTCGACGTCCGCGACGATTTTCTTAGCTGGCCGCTGTCCGAGAAACGTCGACCGCCGCGGGTCTCTCTCCGCGTTATTATAATAATAATAATAATACTACGTATATACGTGTGCGTCCCGAGTGTAATTAATTAAAGGGGAGAGACTAAAATATACGGTGTATATAATACCTACCACACGAAACCGTCTTTAATCGATATTTACACACACAGACACACGCACACACGCACACGCCCGCACGCACGCACACAAAAACGGCCGCACGCAAGTAATACAAGTACAATATTATTAACGTGTATAATAAGGTCGGCCGTATAATATACGCACGTCATGTGCACACGTATGTGTATACCGTACACGCGTGTGTATATGCAAAAGGGAGAGAAACGGTGCGTGCGTTGGCTCGTGGCCGACATTTATTCTTAAGTCTCGCGCGGGCGACCGCTCGCAAGCGCGCGCGAGCGTGTGTGTGCGCGTGTGTGTGTGTGTCCGGCAAAGGGACCGAGGGTGAGGCTCCGGCGGCGGACGGGTAGTTTTGGACGTGGGCTGTTAGCTGTATCGCGTATTATACAACCGCGGCGGCGGCGGCGGCGGCGGCGGCGGCGGCGGCGGCGGCGGCGGCGGCGGCGGCGGCGGCGGCGGCGGCGGCGGCGGCGGCGGCGGCGGCGGCGGCGGCGGCGGCGGCGGCGGAGTAGGGTACTAATGTCTTATGTGTGTGACGCACAGAAACCCCTAAAACTTGCTCACGCAATTGTGCGGCCCCCGCCGCCGTCAGTGCGTTTATACATATACGTATATACACCGGGCTCGTATCCTTTATAATGTGTTCGTCGTGTGCAATAACGAAATTTAACTTTGGGCCGCGCTAATCTAAACGAGGGAAACGGACCCGGTAGATGGCCGGGGATCGATAAAATGTTTCTCCCGACACACATGCACCCGTATACGTTATATTGTTATTTTGTTCGACATGCTATATAGAGGGTATTTCACCTATACCACTCTTCGTCGTGCGTCGTGTGTATATTATTACCGGGATACGTCGCGTTCGCTCGCCCCCGACCAAACAACGGCCGGGACGACGGGCTTTAAAAACGCCGGACGAGTTTTCAAAAGAAAATAATAAATAAATAAAACGCACACTACGCCGCGGGATATCGTACGTAATCCGAGACGCGAAATTCCGGCGTCGATTTGTCGGACCGGCGAGATATCGGAACACTATACGTAACACAATACGGAGGCGGTTTCCAAGTAGTAAAATGGAACTAGAATAACGAGAGATCACCGGCACTCCCTGGACATGTATAGACGAACAGGGTTTGGAATCTAGACGTTCCGGGACTAAACAATGATAGACAATTTAAGATAGACGATGGAGGGAAAGCGATGGCGGTTGCGGCGAAAAACATCAATACCCGAAAGCCTGATACATAGAATGAAAATTGTCGCGGAAAATCTTCACGCCGGCCGTGGACGAAGGTAGTGGTAAGCGGACAAGGAGGATGAACGCAAAGCCAAAGACTTTATTCCAAAAGACAAGTATAATGGACGTAATGAGAAGGAGACGATTAAAATGGACGGTACATGCTCGTGAGTTTTAAGAGTCAGAATGAGCGGAGCAGGAACCGTTTACAGATAGACTTCTACGAAGATCTAGAACGATATGGCAAAATATCGTAAAAAAAAAAGTATATAGAATTATTAGGGGAAGATTTTAACTGCGAAGAAAACGGAACGGGCAGAAAAAGGCTAGAGAATTGGACGTGAGGTGACAAGAGGCGTAGAAACCAGAGAAAATAAGAAGAGGAAGAAGAATTGATATTTGTTTCCGTAGTAAAACTCGCGTAATCGGACCGAAGATTACGACCGCACGGGAGGATGTATCGGATCGCACGGGCGGTCGAGGTCGGCACTATATAATAATAATGTGCCAAAAACGCTTTTTTTTTTTTTTTTTTTTCCCCCCAAATGTAATTTTATAATATCTTCGGATACAATGGGACCGTCGACGGACGCCCGGAACAACGGGTTCCCGAACAAGGCGCACGGTTTCCCGCGGAGCCGATAAGAAAACGTAATTGTTGTAAATAATTAACCGAAATTCGTTAACAATGGCCGCGGCCACGGAGCACGTAACACACTGCACAGTCTGAGGATGTGACGGTTATTATTTTATCCGAATCGCGAGCGCGCGCGGTGGAACTATGGACGTTTACAGGTAATAACAGATATTATTGTTGTTATCATTCTTCAGTGGATATATGCGTTTAAACGGTGTAAAAATAATAATTTTTACACTATAAACGTGCACCCGTTTATTATTTACGCATCCGGCTTGTGTTCTGCGGCCGTAAAAACATGTGAATTATAATAGCGGTCGCTGTGTCTGAAATTCACATTTCCCGAAGAGGTTTCCAGTTGTATTTCGATAAGGAAAAAAATTAAATACAAAGAATTTTTGAATTTTCCAGAAAATTCTCGGTTATAAAATAAAACGCCTAAATTGCTATAAAAACCATTTTATTTTATTTTTCTATTTAGTTATATAATTTATCTTCTGTTTGTTTTCCCACTATATTTAGTAATGGTTTTTCAATATAATTACGTTTATCGCTGCAATGTTAGCTCGTAGGTTTTCGAAAATTCATGTCTAGAGTGCCTAAATCCAGAGTAGATTTTAAATTCTTTTTTTTTTTTTTGAGGGTACGTATAAGAGTTATAAACGCTAAGCGCAAGTATAGTTGATTGATATTATTATTATTTTTTTTTTGTACTTATCATATTACTTAGTCCAGTGGTTCTCAACCTTTTTGGATTCATGTCACCCTCATCTACGATAACCCAACACTACGTCTCCCTAACATCAAAATAATAATAATATAAAATACAAGCCCTATAAAAAATACAGTACGCAGAAAAATAATAACTACACATTTTATTTTTGCTTTACTGTTAAATAAACATTGAAATTTTAAATTGGAAAAAAAATAATTAAGATTATTGATAATATATAATAATTGAATAAACTATGAAATTTAAAAATTAATGAGAAGTTGATGGTGAGCTTTCAATCAGTTTCGAGGTCCGAGTAATAAATCTATCCATACTATAGCTATAGCAAAATAGTATTTGATAATAATATTTTCGATTTTTCACAAATCTTTTTTCACTTGAAAAGTATATTGTATTTTATACAATTTCAAATGAAGAATTACAATTTTAACTGATATAATAAACACTTTATACTAGCTTGAAATAATAATTCACAATAATCAGTAAAGTATATTATAGTCGTGCGTAGTCACTATAGTGAATGTAGAAAAACTGGCTAAGATATGTTTCAGATAACACAGCGTTGTCGTACGTCGAACGGACGTATTTATGTTATTAATTACCAGTATTCAATGGTGGAAACTCTCTAATTATAGGAGATAATGTATATTATATTTTATATATACAATATACCTAATATAAGACGGGTCGGGTATTACCTGGAATGAGAATACATATTACGATAATCTAAAATTTTAAAATTAGACAATTATATTTTCTTATCGGGATTTTAATAATGTTTCTACACGTATCGGTGAATTATATTTGATTTGACGGAGTCTTGTTAAAATAATATATTTTATTCTCGTGGTTTTAAATAACGATCAATAATCGTTATATTATTAAATTTTTTTTCAATAATACAACGGTTACAATAATACGATTTTTTTCAAAAAAATGTCTATATTTTTAAACTTTTTCCAAGATTTTCTTGTCACCCCTACATTGGATCCATGTCACCCAAGGGTGACATGTCACCCCGGTTGAGAACCACTGACTTAGTCAGTCGTCATTGCACAATAGTTCTAAATATTCGTCCCCAAGCGTACGAAACGCGACCGGGTAATTAACACGGTCAGATTCCACTCTGACTGCGGTACGCATATAATAATCCAGAAATTATGTTCACAGAAGGTAGTAATTCAGAAAATAAAATGACTAGAAAATATAATCACAGAAAGTAGAAATCCGGAAAGTGACATTAACAATGACGGTCAGTTATTTTTCCTCCCGATAAAGAAAAATAAATCATAGAACATAATCTCAAATATTCTAATATTGCTTCGGCTAGAGACTTCGAAAATGCCCCTCGATTTAATATACAAAATCACGTTGGGCGGGTCAGAGGGAAAATGTTTCTACTTCTTCCAAAAATGTTGATAACCGTGACGTGAATCACTTTCTACAAAACTAAGATGATTACACTTCTTTAAGCCATTTGTATTTATGGAAATTTATTTCCTGTACAATTCACTCTCTGAATTTTTAACGTTCTAGATAATTATTTTCGGGAAAATTACTGTCAGGTTAGGCTACGTCACTCGTTAGAATATGATATAACGTAGGTTATGAATCAAAATGTTCACATTAGGATACCGGTGGAAGGGAAATGTAAAAAAATAAAAAACCATGGTAATTTTGATTATTTCGATTGCTGACACGCGCCCACGGCGCAACAAGTGGCCGTAGGTTGAGGAATTCGACCAACAAAACAATATTACACACACGACGGCGATATATTATTTAACGATCGAGATTTTCTCGATCTATGAGGAAAATATTCGGTATCGACACAGGCAGATGTATAAAAAAAATATTGGAGCCCGGAAATATTCGACAATACTCTGATTTCAATGCAGAACACATTTGTTTTATTTGTTTGGCTGTTCTACAGGACAAACGCGTTCCACGATAACGTAATATTTGTATTACTTGTATTCACTTTTAAACCGCCGAGGATTTGGCGATTTGGTCGTATTCGTTGTATATCCAATAAGAGGCGTCGAATGAATATCGGTTTTTTCCTTCAGACGGGTATCCAACAAAAAAAAAAAAAAAAAAAAACCGATACGCGTAGATAGTGATTTTTTTTTTTTGAAAATCGTATACGAATAAAACCAATCGGAACTGACAGAGAGGTGTCCTAAGATTGTGCGGACCCACGTGTGAACGCTGTGTGTGCGGCAAAAAAACACGTAATGACCCGAGCTAATTAGCTGCTGCTGCTGCTGCTCCAGAGAACACGGATCAAAGGTATTAACAATAGCGATTTTCTTCTTAGGTTTATTTTTTTTTTTTTTTTTTTTTTTATTATATTATTATTACTATTTATTTTTTATTATTTTTTTTTTTTTTTTTTACACTTCTATCATTCACCTCGCACTCGTATTTCCCCGCCCACCTGTTCCTATAATATTCAGGTATACATATATATATATATATAACGTACACTACCTATATTATTTTATTATTATTATTATTATTATATGCCCACGGACGGAGGATGTGACGGTTATTTCGGAATCACCGATATTGTGTAGTTTGGAAGCGTGACATTGTGGCGAGGAAACGGCACACCGTGGATGGTCACACGTCAGTTCTCCGGTTCATATGATCTCACCGCAACGAAACGAACGAAAGATACCTACGGACGAGACGGCGGCGGCGGCGGCGGCGGCGGCGTAGAGGAAACGGAAAGACCGAGGAAAAAAAAAAAAGAACGAAAAAAAAATTTTTATATATAAATAAAAATAGTGGAAAAAACCGAAGGAAATCATCAAAATCTTGATGGAAAACATCACGCCGCCGCCGCCGAATGCATATAATAATATTATTATTATATAAGATACGCGCGCGCGTGTGTCCCGGATGGACGTGCACGGGAGCAGTGTGTTGCGGTGCAATAAACGAAAACGGAAAAAATAAACACGTACGCTAAACGATTTTGGAGGAAAAAAGAAAATAATAATAAAAAAAAAAACACACCCTCGATTCTTGAACCGCTGCGATGATCGTTCTATCGCGTATGTGACATTTATGGACTATCGTTGTTTTCGGTACTTTGAAATTAATTTTCGACAATTTACATTGATAGTAAAACCGATACATTATCACCCATAGGGGTTTTTTTTTTTTTTTTTACAGGTGAATTATTTGATTAATACTTTTATTTCATCAAATCAAAAATTATAATAAAGCCCGTAACCCATAGGTGGACCCCACGCAGAAAATCTTTAAAAATACGAAAATGTTAAAAAAAAAAAAGTTTATTAATGTAAAAATCGGCATAGTATTTATTGTAAAACGATGAATGGTTTATCCATTGAAACCTAACCTATGAATGGTTTATCGGAAATTGGTTCGCATTGTAAATGCTACACACGACGCACACCGTATTTTATTATCGTTTCTCGATCGAGAATCGACATAGTAAATGAAAAATTATCGGGCCTGATGTATAAATTGATAACTATCGTATTTAATCACAAAGATTCAAGAAAACCGTGTTATTTTCGGATTAAGTTCGAAACGTTCGGACCGGTATAATATCAGGTCTGCAGTGTGACACACGAGTTGGTTTCGACACTATTATTTGTAACTTTCGGGTCATTTTTGACATTATCGAATTTTCCGGTTGTTTTTTCATTTTAATTTATATATAAAATTTTTTAATAAAATGGTGTAATTTTTTTTTTGAAATATACTTTTGCGTTTAGATTATCATATTGTGGCGTAGTTTTTGAAATGTTAATTACGTATATCGATTATATAATGCAATTTTAAATGGTATTTTTCGGGGATTATAAATGTATTTATTTATTTTTTTTTTTTTTCATAAAATTTGTCGGCACATTAAATTCACGGTCTATAATAAAAACACGTTTATTGGAAAAAAAAAAAAATCAAAACGCGTGTTTTCATTAAACTAACATGTTCGAACATTTGATTTTATATATGACCGCCGTTAAACACAATTTATTATAAAACATTTTTTTTATTTTTTTTCTTTGTAATTCAAATGTATATACCGTCGAACTTTTACGGTGCGGACGAATAGGAGAGGTGCCTACGTTCGTAAAATAATAATTCTGTACTGTTTTCTCGATAGACAAAAAAAAAAAAAACTACGGAATCAACGACCAGACGCGATAGGTATAAGTTTCCAAAATATACCCGTGAAATTGATACCTACCGATAAACAATTTCAAACGGAATGTTATAAAAACAAACGCGTTTCGTATTATTATCTACATAATACGTTATAATATTATATATTATTATGTATTATTATTATTATCGTATAGCATTACGTCTTATAGTTCAATAATATTTGATAGTACCTATCGATTTTGGATAAAGATTATATTATTTCGATAGGCGGAAATTGGGCGGCGGGGAGGGAGGAGGGAGAGAAATATCGAGAAGGCTAAGTCCCCTCAAAATGTACGAACGGAGAAATTATCCCCTCTTAAATATACTCAAATATTATACCCAACTCGTATATTATGTATGATACAGTTAATGGGCTAATGTTATAATATAGATAAGTATATACGAAATTTATACCCGCCGAATAGCGAACTGGTGAAAATCGTGACGTTATATGCTTGTACACACATTACGTACGTGTTACGCAATGATATATGCAAAAATAAAAACTGTTACCCGTGGAATAGACAAACAATTATCTAGACAATTAACAAAATTGGCTATCTCGCGTTTATTTTCGAAACTTTTCTGAAAGAATTTTGGATCTAGTTTGTACATTAGGGAGAAATAAACGTCAGATAATAGTATAATAGTCGATTATTTATGTTTTCAACATAATATAAATAGGTAAATGATAAAAATTAAAAATCGTTTTCCCGGACAAAAAATGTTTTATCTTTATCTAGGTAATTTACGCTTCTATCTGTGTCTAGATAAATATATTAAATTATCTTCTATCTTTGTCTTGATGAATTTTTAGTTATCTTTGCGCAATACTGGGTATATAAATATTATATTCGAGGAGAAAACACGTGAAAACGCAACAATCGCAAAAAAAGTCGTAGGTATCGTTAAAAAATATATTATATTATAATATGCCTTTTTTCTGCCATGAAATAATAATGTTCATAATGGTTTTGGAGGAGAAATGCACCCCTCTCTCACTCTCTCTCTCTATATATATGTATAGTTACGATATTATAAATGTCGAAATTATATATTTTGAAAGTATAAATAAAAATATAATATTGTAATTATAATAATTAATCCAGAGTGTTCGCGAAATGGTTTTGGTATAGAATAGCGAAAACAATATTATAATAATATAATATCGAAAACGATTATTATAATTTTTTTTTCTTCTTTTTATCGCGGCGTACCTTCAACTAGGTACCCGCTGTATAAAACTTAAAAAAAAAAAAAATAAAAAATTAACATTATTATTTTATTAAAAAATATTCCGAACGAGCGGGTAATAATATTGCAGTCGAATATTATTAGTTCCACAGAACGGTGGCGGGCTATTGTGAAGTGGTGTTTTGAATATACTAACCAGTAAAAATAGCGCAAATTATTCGGTTTTCTAAATTTGCATCAGCTACAGTATAAAATAATATTATAATATTATATTTCCCTTTAAAACGATACGAATTATTATGATTTACGCCGTCGGATTATCGTACTAAGGAACATTAACGTTATTATCAAAAATATTATAATTTTTTTTTTTTTTTGTTTAAAAACATTTTTTAGTTTTTACATAGCCAACATTGAGCCGTTGACCGAACAAAATTAAACGCACATACAATTATTATTAAAATGATTATATATTTGTCAAAACGCGTTCGAAACACACTTTATTTCGCGGGGAATCGTCATATCACAAACGTTTTTTGTTTTGTTTTTTGTCTCTTTTCAAATTCGAGAATTCGAGACATATTTTTCAAAAAACAAAATTACATTATTTTTTGTACGTCCTTAAAACACAATAAACTCGAAACTTTTTTGATATTCTTGTACACTTAAAAAAATATCGAAAATACGTCCATATATTATTATACATTATTATATTTTAGTAAAAAATTAAAATATTATACAAATTTTAAAACATTTTATTCCATCTCTATGAAGTATAATAGATTGAAAAAAAAAAAAAAAAAAAAAAAAAAAAAAATTAAAAACGATGGAAATAAATAATAATTATCCGATTGGATGCATTGATAACGTTTAGTACATACATTCAAATTGATAACAAATAGTCAGAAACTACTCCACGAAATGTTATTATTCGTATACTATTTTAAGAGGGTACGTTTATATGGAACACGTGCAGAGGTAATTTGTAGATGCGTTTACAAGCATTCCTGAAAATCGAAAGCTAATGAAATGAAATACTTTCAACGATATGATCGTTTTAGAGGGTAAACAAAAAAACAAAATACTACGATTACCTTTATCGTTTATTTTTCTAACCTATACGTTGACAAATTCAAATTCTATATTCTACGTACTTATTATGTCGATAAACCTATTTTATTTTATTCTTTTTTTTTTTTTTAGGGCCTTTATTGCCAACGTAAACGTTGATTTTTAAACGGAATTCGTAAGATCACTGACCAAATCGTGTTCGGTTTTGAGCCTTTAAACTTAGTTTAAAAATCAGACAAATGCTTTCGTTTACGTTGGTGAGAACGGCCCTTATAGTATTACATTATCGACAGAGACGCGTGTTGTTCAAAACATAACATTACAATAATATTATTAGAGTTAAACGTACCATATATGAGGTTAATACACCTGATTATATAAATATAAATAATGCATCGATATCGACGACGTCGACGATGGACCTCTCTCGGTAAACAAAACAAACACAGACTATTCGTATTGCAGCCGGGGGGACGCATCTATAAATGCTGTCATAAAATAATACAATTGTATTGGCATAAACCATGGTAATATACGGATTGTGTGTATGTGTATATTTTATTTGTTTATCCTTTGTACTGGCTCGGCCACGAAAATAAATGCAAATTGAAAAATCTAAAGACGGATTTCGGATACCACTGTATTTGCAAAATGGTTACAAAAAATAAAAATAAACCATTCTGCGAGTGGAGGTCGGTTAGATGACAAGTCTAAATGTTTTTCACGGCTGTGTAACCGACGGAAAACTGAAATTCAAAAAAAAAAAAAAGAAAAAAAAAAGAAACCAATGCGTACGGATATAAATTAAATTCCCCTCTACATCCTACATTCCAGACCTTCAACGGTGGCTCAACCACGGTACTAAGTATGTGTCTCGGTCTTTTTTTATGTTTTTTATTTTTTTATTATTTTTGAGCAATCCTATATACAGGATGTAAATACTCTCCGAGACAATTACGACGAGTATATTATATTATAACAATTCAGGTAGACACGGTAAACAAAACACATTACACCGTAACACTTCTGGTGTTACTCACTATTATAGCCGAGGGCTCTCTGTACCCACTTGTGTGATTCCTCCGCGGATAGCCCAGTTCCATCGAATAACATAACATTATGTTAGACGTATAGTTTTCATTGCACTCGGACATTTTTATTATTATTATTATTATTATTATTTTTTATTTTTATTTTTTTTTTTTTCATATACGCATCAACAACAGAACTAATAACGAGTGCTCATCGTACACACACACACTACAAGTGCATACGAGTACAGTAGTAGTGGCTTTGTATCTTTCTTTCGGTCATGCTGTTGTGCATGGTTCAACACACACGCGCGGACGGAAAATCAAAAACCATGAACAATATTATAATCTTCGTTTCTGAAAACGTAAATCATAAATATAACACCAACACGATCGTATAATACATTACTCCGGCGGTTTGCTGAAATATAATATTCGATTAAAATCGTTTGTTTTCATTTTGTCCGCCGCGAAAATAAATAAAAACAAATAATTCTAAAACCTGCGAAAAAGTCGGACCAGAGGTATTGGGTTTATGAACCAACAAAAAAAAAAAAAAAAAAAGTCTCCCCAATACCGATTAAGTGGCCTCCGAAGGTTTTTCGAGTGGTCCTTATAGTGTCTAAAAGGTCGGGAAACATTGACGAAGCACATAACGGACGATAACTTACAGAATGTTTATTTTTTGTTGTACACTGATGACAAACATAAATTCTAATGGTTTAAAACTGAATCGTATTCGTCTTGAAATAAAATCGCTAAATTCATCGTATATTTGTCGATTGTAAATGGACATTTTTCCCCATGCAGTCTTTTAATATAACTTTTATCCTCCCCCTCTCTTCAAAATTAAATACGGGCATTTTTGAGTTTTTGGCGGTCTTGGATTCAACGTTCGAATATCGTATTTTGTTTTAAGATTATTCACGCTAACGTTAGTTGTATATAAATGTAATTAACTATATCAAGTATAGGTATGCTCGTATTGTGTTGTTGCCGGACAATAGTAACGTCCAAACCTATAACGATGGCGTCTACCGACGTAGACTAAACTGACGCGGTATATTTAGAATCGTTAAATTGCTCGTTTGATATTTTGTCGGAGCGATAAAAATCGAAAACCAAACTCAAAGTCGGAACACACGTGTGTCCCGGTCCTATGTGTACACAACTTTAGTTAATCGATTCGATCAAAAACGGTTTTGCGTTTAGCGTTATTTAGAATTTTTCGCGCGTTACAGCTAATGTCCATTTGTATTATTCTCTAGGGTTTCACAGGGCGTCGCAGGCAGGCCCCCAATCCGGTAGCCGTAGATCGGCACGGGCCGCCCCGAGCGCCGCGTACCCGCCGTCGCCACAACCCGGCATCGGTGTGGCCGAGCAGCAATCGGGAGACTTCCGGTGCCCGGTTGATTTTCAACACTGTTTTCCGGACGAAAACGGTCGGCGTCGATAAAAAATTATTACGATATCGGTATAATATTGTTAACAATTGATCGGAGACGGGACCGAATGGTTTGCTGGTGTGTATTATTCTTTATTGTTGTTACGTAGTTTTAAAAACTAATCAAAGCGCGTGTACGGGATATATACGTACGCGGCACGAACGAGGGTGAACGAGAACGCAGCCAAGACAAAGAAATAAAAGATTCGTGTGCCCTTGTGTGTGTGTGTGTGTGTGTGTATATATACGCGCGCATTATTAAGAACTTTGGTGGCCCCCGTGCCGTATATTATGCACACTTTTTCCCGGGGGTGAGAGAGGGGGGGGGGGGTGCAAAGGAAACGGCCGGGTGAAAAAGAGAGGAAAAAATATATATATATATATATACGGGGGGGGGGGGCGGGCGGGCGGGAGTGACGCGGCAACGAAAAACAGAGAGAGGGTTTTAAGATTTTATATTCGTGCCGGGCGGTCTGTGACGGGTCCCATCATTTACCCTCGCGCAGTTTTCCCGTTTCTAATTTCCACCGTCACCTCCGCCGCCGCCGCCGCCGCCGACCCTATCCGCGGCGAGTCTCCTTCCGCCGTCCGCGGCCTACCCGCTCCCGCCCCGGCAGCCTTCTTATTTCTGTTAAAATGTTTTCTCTTCATTCTCAAGTGAAATTAAAATTCTCTCTCCGTCTCTCGTCCACCCCCCCCCACCCCCACCCCCGAACACACCGCGCCCGCGCCGCGCACGCCGAAGTTTTTCCAAACCCTTTTTAAAATAAGGATTTCCATATCCCGCCCGCCGCCGCCGCCGCCGCCGCCGCCGCCCCGCAGTTTTCTTAACGAACTCATTTCTCTTGGCAATCATGCACGCTTCTTGTATATACACGCGCGCCCGCCCCGGAGATTTAACCGAGTATGTAAATACGACGTTTAATTTATATTTTTTAATTATTTTCTCTCTTATATTTTTCTCGAATATATATATATATATATACACACAATATCCCTCGGAGCGGGTGTCCTCCGCCGGCCGACCACCCCCTAGCCCCGTTGCCCTTACATCGCATACACGTTCGGTCGCCGAGCTTTTTAATCCCCTCCGTAAGCAATTACGCACAGAAAACCGCGAGATACGCCCCCGCGGGGGGTAATATCGTCGTATACGCGCGTCGCGACGTCGATACGCACACCGGCCGGCCCGGATGACGGAATCGTTCCGACAAAATAATAAACGATATTATTATCGTTGTTGTTACTATCGTTGTTGTTATCCCGAAATTATAACGATAATTATCGTTTACACATATTGTCGAGCGTACCGGCCAAGTCGACCGTGCGGGGCGGCAATTTGTTTTTGGCGCGGTGCGCGCCGTCGGATTATGTCGCGCGAACCGCCCGGCGTTTTCGGTCCCGTAAAATATTTATCGTCGAATCGCCTGCGTCGTCCCCGTACCGGCAATATTAATATCGCCGCGTATCCGATATATTACATTAATGGTATCGTTATTGTTCGTACATATATATATATATATATATATATATGTGTGTGTGTGTACGCAATACGCGATTCGACTGAAACGATTAATTGTAATTCGAGGGTCGGGTTTTGCGTCAAGGCTGCCCGGTACGATTTACCCGGGTGCGTTTCGTTTTATACGCGTAATTACGGCACGTAGTTTTTATTATTTTTTTTTAATTTTTCTAATAATTTTTCACTATAGATCAAAGGATCACCCGACCTATGGTCCGCGAGCCCATCACCTACAATGGTGATTTCATTTAAATTACATTTTTTCCCTTCGGGGCGTGACACAAATACCCGACACAACCGTGCGTACACAGTACACGTCGTTTATTTATACATTTATATTACACTCGGTTATTATTGTAATCAAATTGTGTTTGTACAGCGTGATTAACATACAAACACAATGTATCCGTGTATCATTCGACAACTTATTTATGCGAACAACGATTTTCCGGACTGATCGACATTTGAAAACAAACAAAGAAATCGATTGGACGCCAACTAAAGACATGCGTGCCCCCACCCCACCCCCGAGAATATCTTTGTTATTAATAACGAAATACAAGCCCAACAATCACGTGTAATTGTTTTTATCTTTGTAATTTACCTTTAATAAATATAATTATAATTGATGTACATTTTTTCGTAATAATAATATGCGTTAAATTATTAATAAATATAACGTTTTTACTAAATACCGATCAATTATAAGCCTGCTATAAGGAATTTCGTTGTTATTTATTTATTCATAATCTAAATTCTAAAATGTGTGAAAAAAACGTATTCTTGTTGATAAGAAAAATAAGGTCTAAAATTGAGGTGGTCCGTAGACGAACCGGATGACGGACCTGGTAAACATATCCCTCAAAAAGTTACTAACTCCCTTAAGAAAAAAAAAAAACCCAACTCGTGTTAATACTCAAATAACATATATATTATATAATGTACCCACTTGACCGTGTTCGCACGGATAGATAATGTATAATTTAAAAAAGGCCCATCGTTTTTTTTTTTTTTTTTTTTTTTTTTGCGATCTTGTGTACGTTTCGCATTTGTTACGTTTTCTAAGACTTTTGTGCTCTTAAGATTAAACGAGAGATTGAAAAATATCCTATTATAGGCCTAAGGCCTTGAGAGAGATCCCGGGTTAACGTTGAAAAACCCAACGGAAAGAAGCTGATTCAAAGAACAGGGATGAATAGGCTGAACCCAACAAGCAAAAGATGAAAATGGTGTTTTTTTTTTTTTTATAATCGAGTACACTACCGCTGAAACAAACGTATTCTAAATTAACAAATCGAAGATTATAGTTTTATATAAATTATTGAATTCAAATCGAATATTAGGCGGATAAAATAAAATTAAACATTTTTAAACTAATCCTGGCGTAACTTATTCAGTAACTATTACTATACCGAACTAATTAATCAAATTCGATTATATATAATCTAAAATAATAATAACGATAATTATTAATTCGTATTTATTTATACAAGCCAATATTGACCTGATTCGACCTTACTAAAATTATAAAACAAGTTTATAAAAAAAAAATCGAATTACTTATTTTCTTATATTTCCCATATAGATGTATACCGCGTACGTACACCTACTGTACAGTTAAACATTATATACATCTAGCGTGTTTTTAACCTATGTATTTAGAATAAAATCGTGAAATGACTCTGTGACCCAAATGACGTCAAATTACTAAAAAAAAAAAAAAAAAATAATAATAATAAAAAAAAAAACCGAAACAAAAATCGTGGTAAAATAGGTTCTAGTAACATTATAACTGATATTCGGCGACTCTCTAAAAATACAAAAATAATTTCGCGCGATCTGGAGTTTGTGAATCGTGTGGAACAAAACGACACTGTCGTATTCTAAAACAATCTTTGACAACACACTTATAATATTAATACAAAATAATAATAATAATACGTAAATAAATCCATATTTCGACCGACTGCAACGTAATTTCGCTCCGGAAGCACCGATGCTATCGATTAATATTAGTTTATTATTATGTTTTGCTTTCAAACAATCACTCGACTAGTAATAACAAAAATAATTCAAAACTGAAACAGTGAATGTAATTTATTATTATTAAAATAGAAAATATAATTATTATCGTCGTCATTTATAGTCGTTATATACTCGTATTACTCGTTAAAATAAAAATAAACGCCCCTTCTTACAACGTGTATTATACTGGAAATAAAGTAACGAACTAGGCCAATTTTCGTGTCGTGTCTCTCGCCCGCTTTGCCGTATCAAGCATACGATTTCTCAAAGTAAATTATTAATTTTCCCCATATACACGCCTCGTATATTTCAATAGGTAATTTAATTTAATAGTTTAACATAAATACAATTTACGTTTGAAATTTTGACGTTTCGCTAATATCGAAAATTCCGTGGGAATTAAACAGCTATTTTTTATTTTTTTCACAATCAAACACACAATCTATACAAATAAATGCGCAATAAGTGTATAAGATAATATACTATATACCATGAATTTGTTTGTATAAGAAGCCACCCATTAATGGCGCTTAGCTAGGCATAAATATTATTTATTGATATATTTTTATTTTAAATGGTCACGACACCATTTCCTTTTAAGTCTGGATTTTCAGGAAATGTGAAGGTATATAACTCGCTAATTAGTGGGTCCGGGTGATTTTCTAGTTTGACAAAAAATCGTTTGTATATAATAATTCCGCTTCCGCTATAACCGGCTTGATTTCTAGATCTTCGCGGAGAATTAAATTAGAAAGAAAGAAAAGTGATTTTTCTTAAAGAGTAATATTCTGAAAGACTTGAATTTTATTAAAATTAGATTTTTTTGCCGATCCCCAGAGTTGCATTCCATATGTCCATATAGGCTTTAGGAGAGTTTTGTATATTAATAGTTCGGTTTTTAAACTAGTATATTTATTTTGTTGATAATAACGTTTTTAGTGATCTAGATCGAGCGTTAAAGATCAATCTTTTAGTTTTAATATGCTTGTTGTTCCGGGTTAAATTTTTGGTCAAGAATTAAACCTAAATATTTAACGGCATCGAGGGGTGTGATAGGTATATTATTGACCGAAACATTTGGGCAAAGACCGTGTTGCATTTGATCCGGTCAAACTTTTAATCTTAGCGCGGTTTGGTCTCTGGCTTATGGGTCTGGGGAAAATGATAAAATGTCGAAATATCGAAAAACGTTTCAGATAAACAATTGTTCGTATGTCTTCAGACATACGTCATCGGTGGCCTAATTTACGATTGTATAATATTTTCCGACCGGTTTTCACGACTTTTAATTTTGTAGACTTCAATGAATAGCGTCGATATTTCAGCAAAAGAAGGACTTTGTTTTTTTTTTTTTTTTTGATTTTTTCATAAATAATTTCCTTTCTCGCGGGTAGGAAAATTTTCTAAGTTTTCCCCGGTCTGCCAAATATTGAAACAACATCACTACCGAACACAAAAAAAAAAAAAAAATAAACTACTATAAATTATATTTTCGTATATGTAGAACCGCCAAAAATATAGTTGCACGCTATGCTACTGGAACCATATTTTTTTTTTTTTTTTTGTGCGGCTTATAATAATACACCGTTTTCGGTTAAGTACCTTTATGTTTATTATTATTGCAACAATATCGCCGGATACCGTGTCCGAGAATATAACGTAATAATAATAATAATACGAGTTTTCCAAAAAAAAAAAAAAAATTGAAAAAAAAAAAAAAACAATGAGAAACCACCATTATATTTAATATAATATTTCTCCCGGAGTCGCGAGAGCAAAATTAAATTACTAACATAATAATAATTTGTTGTTCGCCCACTGCAGTTTGTTCCAATTCACAAGAGTACGCGCGACGAACGTTAATACGACTTCTCTCTACTAAATACGCGAGCATATTTTTAATTATAGTAAAATGTAAAATAATATATATAAAAACTCGAATAAAAATTCAATGTTTGTACGTAAATACTGCGTTTTTATTTTTATTTTTTTCAGGACACCGAAATAATGATAATAGTATACAATAGTACGTATTTATTTTCAATATTGTCGTAGGAACCGTATTAATTTTAAAATTAAGATATTGAAATTAACTGATAATGTGTCGGTGGAAACCCCTATTTTTTTTGTCATATTCCCGGGGTGTTTTTCTCCAATAATATCGGTTTTGGGAGAAAAAAAACCCCCGATAATCCGATATTCCGATATCCTCGATATATCGTATATCGGTTCATGCCGATACTCACCACTAGAAACTAATTTCACTCCGGTGAGAATCTATAAAGGAAAAAAAAAGGAAGGATATACAAGGGAATTTAATTTATATCTAATTTAAACCATTACTAACTAAAAACGATTCTGAGCGAAGTTCAGTTAATCTTATTTTTAAATGCTGTAATTATTAAGATTTTCAAGGAAATACAACGTTTATAAAACAGAACTATTACATTACTCTCGAAGTTTTTCTTTTACACCGTTAAGTGTACAATTTATGATAAACCTTGTGTCAAATTTTCGTGCATTTCCATTTGGCCAAAACAGTTTTGTTCAATTAATTCCAAACAAACTTAAAATGCATACTGGTAATTTAAAAATGACCAAAATGTGTTGAAAATTAGTCTACGCCTAGAAAGGCCGCCTAAAATTAATATTCTAAGAACATTTACGTTAATTTTTAACTGAGTTACAATAAAAAGAAACGATTAAAAATAACGATACCGTTGTCGTAATTTCCCTATTATTCCTACGTTTTTTCCCAATTATTAAGAAAATTACAACGAAAATCAAAAAATGACCTCCCCCCCCCAATGCACCGACAAAGTCAAAAATTCTTACAGAAATGATGGTACACTTGAAAACGGAGCTGATTGTCTAGTAGAAAAGTTGTTTACGGATAGGAAAAAAAAACACACACACACGCATTACAGATAACCAAGGCTGGACATTAAAGAGTTAAAAAATTAAAAGTTTAATTAATAGTTGAGTTAATTTTAACTAAGCTTTTCACTAAAGATTGTTTTAATTTTACTAAATCAAATTAATTTTTACGTTAACCTAATAAATGACGAGTAAATTCTGTGATTCATTTCGGCGGTCGGCTTATCATATAACCCGTTGGGCTACCTATCTTAAATCGTGCTACCTGCCAAACCCGACTTAAACTCAACAGTAAAGATGAAAAAGGCATAGTAGTTGAATCATTTGTTTATGGCCCGTTGTGTCAAACACGTATCGCCCTTATTTTCCAAAAAAAAAAAGCCACATATTCCACGTGTAATCTGTTCCATCTGTCAACATAACAATTCTCCAAAAAGAGAAGAAAAATAAAAGCAAACAACAAATCTATTTCAACTCGAGTCAATGAGTCAATTCAACTTCCGAATAAACTAAATAAATTAAATTTAGTTAATTTACAAGACGATTGACTCGAAACTAGTTTCCAATTAACGTAACTCAACGGTGCGAATATTATTCGTAAACTCGCCCAGCCCCCGCGGCGAGACCGCAATACGTCTGTGTTGTTCGCTTCGCCCAAAATCTAAAACCGAGAACATCGACAAAATAGAATAACAATCGTCTTGGTAATATTTTTTCGCCGGCCGCAGAGCAGCCGGGCAGAGGCGTCTCGGACAATATAATAATATTATATATACATATACGAGTAACGGAGGAGTGGGATACGGTGGGGTGGGGGAGAAATCTAAAATACGAAAAAATACGAAAAAAAATAAAAAAAACACGTCGTCGCGGAGTGATGTGTAGGAGAAAAAATAACATTATTACGTACCTACCTGTCTGTACACCATTATGTACCTATATAATAATAATAATAATAATAATAATGATAATATAGTATTGCAGGAACAATACAATTTCGAGATAGATTTTCGTGTATATCGTTTTTTTTTTTTTTTTTATAATATTTTTTTTTTCCTCTTTGCGCGTGTATACACAACTATATACGCGCACGCACACCTGTATACCTGTACACGGTACACGTCGAGTTTTCCGGAGAGTTTTCTTCGCGCGCGCGCGCGAGAGAGAGAGAGAGAGAGAGAGACGGCGAGAAGGTGGGAGACGGGAGCGAGAGAGATCAATGATGCATCCGGTGTCGGGATCCATTGATGTACCGATACGGCTGGCCTGCCACACACAAACCGAGTGTGAAATCGTTCCATGCATGCACGCCGCGACTATGGATTCCGCCTTCATTCAGAAATTTTCTCGGCGATACACTACGCCGCCGCCGCCGCCGCCCCGACCCTACCCGCCCTAGCGCTCCCGGCGGCGCGCCGTTCACGTATACGTGTACCGAAATTCATTCATATATGAACCGTGACAAAAGCGATTCCGAAACACATCACGGGGCCGCCGCACGTACACGGCGACGACACCGACACCGACGACGACGACGACGACGACAAACGGTTCATTCTCCAGACCGTCGTCGCCCGCCACTTACCGGGCGACGGCGGCCACGGCCGCAACTGGAATAATTCGAACCCCGGGGCAATAAGCGGAATTTCAAAAGCACGACACGCATTAACGAGAAGAAACGCGTTCTCTTTAAAACCGTATACGGAATTTACCGGACTTCGACACTAACCCGCAAACGGTTTTCTTCAAAAATGAACATTTTTCGATCTTTTAACGGTCGTCTCACGGACAGGACGTTTCCGCTAAACTAGTGCCCGATACCCGCCGTTTAAAGGTGAACCCAGGGTGTACTGCCGGCGTTACGTTATTTATGAACGTAAAGTAGCCAAACGACTGACATAAATAAATGTCGTAAATACTTACGGGTAGTTTGAAATACTTTGCAGTTTTACACTTTTATTCAAATATTTGTTTGCCCGAATAACGACGTTCGAAATGTCTAAATGTTAATATATATTCTTACGTTATGTTAAAATTACAAGAAACACGTTTTAAAATTGCCATTCCTAACACCGGCAATAATATCAATACGGACGAAACGTATCTTAATTTGTATCCTAATCAACGATAATGTTGGCCAATCGATTGCTTTATTAACGATAAAACCAATGGCCGAACACACCTCGCGAATAAATAAACGTTTTGTCGTGAATGACCAATCGCGAAACGTGGACGAATAGAAACTAAATTATTATATTCTAAATTGTTATCAATTTCAATGTTGTCATTTTTCGTACCAAATATATATATATATATATATATATAGTAATTATACATTACACCTAACATATACACATTTTCTACATTTTCTCTTGTATCGAGCATACAATTTAATAGTTAAATAGTTTTCTCACATTAACGGAGCATTGCGGCTCGCCTGCGCCTAATGAGAAACACACGGGTGACGGGCGCGCGTTTTTATTTTTATCAGTGATACAACAAATTTGAGATTTCGTAGTGCACACAAAAAATATACTCTTAGCTCAATCGCCATCAACTTTAGCGGTGGTTTCTGGTTCTATATAAACCGTTAATTTGACACTCGAGGTGATAATTTGTTCCCGGTGTACTTTCATTAATAATGGGAGCGAAACTGGAGAAAAATGGGAATATTAAGGTTTTTTTTTTGTTTTAATAGACCTGCAATTTTTACCGAATACTAGAATTACTTATACCTTAGCAATGTTTAGCTTATAATTTTCGAAATATTCTGGCGTTATTTGAGTTTAGCAATTATATAGCTGCTAAATTATATAGCATTTATATATATATATATATATATATATATATATACGGCTTCGTAAAAAGTGACCCAGTCCGCCTCTGGGCGTAGGTATTAATAAAGTAATTTTTTTTAAGGGAATTTTCAAATTGGACACCCAATTAAGTCCGATGAAAATTGCCCAGCGGAAAACAGTTTTGACCAAGTTTTTGGGCACCTACGCTGAAATATATTATTTTTTTATTTTTTTAAAAATCAAGAGTTATTCCGCCGTGTTCTCTTGCCCAAATTGCGTATTGCAGTGTTCCTGACCTACGGGCCTATCGCACGTCACGTAACACACGATATAGATAATCGTTTCAAATAGACTAATATTGTAAAATAATATATATATTGTTTTAAACCGATGGCCGAGGGCGTAAATACCGAGGATATTATATGACGGTTTGACTGAGGACACGGTACGACACATACGCTAAAAATCAGTCGTCTATCCGATATTATGCATTCCATTTTGCGTTTTATAATTATAAAACTATTGTAGCAATCCGTAAAATAATTATAAATCATAATATACGCCGTGTCATGTAGACAAGAAATCTCAAGAAATTCTCGCCGTAGACGCGGTCGAATATTTTTTTTCTCCAATTCCGGCGTACGCCGAACATCGAAAGATGCCTGTTTTGCATCCATTCTTAAAGTATTCGATAACCGAAGATAATTGGATATTGGCAAATTTCGATATCATTTCTGGTATTTATATTATATCTATCCGCCCCCGTTATACGACTATTTTATGTTATAGCTAAACACTTTGTATAAAACGTAAGTTTTACGGACGTCTTTTGATATAATATTTGATTTAGTCTAACGAATATTTGAAGTGTTCCACAGGTACGTCAAAAACAATTTACTCTGTTAACCGCTAATGTTCACATCCCTCAACGAGGGCATTGTTTCGGGCTAAGTGGTTTTTTTTAGTATTAATTTTAAACCAAAAAACTACAATCGACTACAATACTATTCAATATACATTTTTCAAATTTACAATGGTACATAAATTGATCTGAAAATCAGCCCGATGAACATATTTTAAAATATATGACGGTTATCCATTGTTACAAAAACTAAGAATATCAATTATTATTGATAATTACTAGTATATGTTATTTGTTATTTAACGATTTTGTTACTTTGTTAACCGTAAATTAAACATCTATATTTTATTTTGATTTTTTTTCTACTTACAATGATTATTAAAATAGGTACACCGACTAGATCCGAAATGCTTTCGGAAAATGTGCTACACTCGCAAATCGGAGGTTAAGATCTCTGGTCGCGTCGCCGGAGATGTAATATTAAAGAACAACGAAACCAAAAAAAAAAAAAAAAAAATCGTTTCTGTTTGTAGCCCGGATATAAACGTATTGGTTTTACTATTACGTGTGCTTAGAAAAAAAATAAAAAGTTTTCCGCCTGTGTCTGTATTAATAATGTTAATTGTATCGGTGATTTAATGGAAATTAATATCTAACAGAAAAACAAAACAGAGATTACGACATTCTAAAATGCAGACGGCAGTGGGATGACGTTAATTAACAGAACAGATTGTACGCGACAGGATTTATGGACGAAATACAAACGAGTGGTTTTTTTCAATCGTAATTTCATTCTCAACGCGTTAATCGTTGCACGATTATTACCCATCGGCATTAAGCGTACCGTGTAAACGATTATCAACAACTGCAAATGCCAATTTATACTAAATACCAATTAAACAATTTGCCGATTTCTTGTACAGATATTGTTCGTTCGCGACAACAAGCATATTGTAGTCACGCCAATAAGTGGCGTAATTATGGGACGGATGGGTCGCTACCCCCCCCAGAGTCTTTTTATTTGAGTAAATATCTAGGGAACTATTACTCTAATTCAATTCCTATGCGACGTATAGTGTTAAAGTTGTAATTAAATTGAAAAAAAAACCTCCCCCCCCATATTTAGGCTTAATGGTCGACTTTTACCGCTGGTAAATGATCGATAAGATCGATAAAAATCCCGCCACTTCTATAATCGTTTTTAACCGCCCGGACGACTTTTCGTTAAACGCCTCACGCCTGTGATCAGTAAAAATGTTAAAAGTAAACTCTACAGACTAGTTAGCTAGCTATCCAGTAACGTCTGATCGTAAAATAATCAGTATTTCACCGCTGTGATGTGCACAATATGCGAATTATACACGTATCCCCGAGAACAATTTCCTAATTAAGCCAATCGTTAAATGACGGACGGACGATCCGAAGTGATGAATAAACACCCCAAGTAGATTAGGTTAGGTTAGGTTAGGTAGTTTATATGAAATTGCACATTTTCCGTAATTCGATTGTTTATTATTCTGTTTTTAGTAGACTATAAAATGCCGTGAAATATTTTATTATCGTTTTAAAAATAAATGACAATACGTTTTAGATTCCGAACCGAAAAATGGATATTGTTTTATAATATTTTCTGGTAGAAACTGGTCCGTTCAAAAATCGTCATGTAGTAAGTTCAAATATTATAATACATATACCACATACTAGGCCACTAGGGTACCTCCTATTCTAAAGAGTTTGATTTTTAGTTTTCTATATATTAATTTTCCCGCCAGCTGTGGGTAATTAAATCTATTTGAAAACCCAGTGAAATCTGTTCGTGTTTCCACAACATCGATTCAAGTTATTTGAGTGTTTTCCATTTTTAACAGGTAAAATTATCTTGGTAATTTAAAAATTTTACCAACCAAACAATCTGTCATTATAATAATTATTGCAAGTTATGTTTTTATATTTAACTGGAAAGAATATTGTTTAGAAAACGAGTGTAAATGTTGTGGGCCGAACTTTTATAATTATTTTACACTAACAGCTTATCGTTTTATAAAATTGTAAAAACCTAATACTCTGATATTCGTTTTAACGTTCCGTGGACATTTTATTAATAAAAACCGTACAAAATTGTACTTATTTTTCGAATACAACGATTTATCATTGTTTTAAAATTCGAAACTAAAATAATACATCATGCAGAGGCGAAAGAAACGAAAAAATTTACAAATTCCTACAGTAGTACAATAATATAATACGTATTACGTAATAGCTTGTCTTGTAGATTTTATTCAAAAATGTACGTATCCAACTAATTTTATTTCGAGTGTATTTTTATTTTTGAGAAAATAAAGACCGCTGTAAACAAGTAGCGCGAACTCATCCTTATAAAAAATCGTTGAATCTTAAAAGATTTTTCTCTGAAGAGACGGTTGAAATCACGGTTTATTGTTTTAAAATATCTCGCTTAGTGTGTTTTCTTTGTTTTTGTTTATTTATTTTGTTTTATTATTTTTTTTTTTTTTGCATTTAAGCTTTACATTATCGCAGAGATGTAAATGGACGTCGTGAGCACAGCGAATTTAAAAATCGACTCACAACCCTATTTAAGACCGTTAAAAACCTCCGATTTCCATTATGGAAACAAATATTGGTTTTAAACGATAATATACCGATTTATTATAAAATTACGATTAATGGATAATACTACTTGAAAGCCGTCGTCGCGCCGTTTCGTTAATTTAATAATTAAAAGCCGAAAATATTGTACATTTGGGCCATATGTATACGACTTTATTTACATATTTCTAACTAAAAGCGTTAGAAAAACATTACCGTTTTTTTAAAGTGATCTCTCTCTCTCTCTCTCTTTCTAATTCATACTATCAATCCTAGGATTGGTTTGGTAAGCTTTACTCCGTCCGTTATTAAATTTCTGTCTTCCACTTTCAGTAGTAAATACGAATCGCATCATTGATCCTTCGCGGTCTGCAAGGATGTTCAAGTTACAGCACATAGTATAACTGGACACAAGTTACACGCTACTCAAGTTTAGGTAATCAATTACAAGTTACAAGTCACATACAAATTATTATATATTATTATATATATATATATAAAAAAGTAATTAGTTATATGTACTATATATTATATTATACAATAGTTACAAATTACAACAAACAAATATAATTATTATAACGAAATTATATTAAATTGATAAAACGGAAAAAGTTTGTTCCTTTTCTGTAGAATACGTGTTCTTCAATATTTTTATATTGTAGACTATAGTTACTCTTAAGAACACACGATTTTATTTGGCGCGCGGATAACGAAAGAAAACGAAAATAATTGCTCGACTGGAGCTGATAATAAAAGACTTATATTTTATTTTAAATATGTATTAAATTGATAACGATTAAAAAAAAAACAAAAAATAAAAACTACACGGTTATTGATAATTGAGTGATTTGGCGCTTATTGTTTTGTACTTATCACAAATTGAAATTATCATGGTATAGTCGTTCTCATTCGTTCTTATCAATTTTCATTTAAAATCATAATTGGCAATTGCCGGAATGAAGAGTCAAGACGATTTTTGAAACTTAGGTTACGTATAGCTTTTGCAACGAATTGTATTTTAAAGTTACTTGAAAATGTTGTGACTGATTGTGAAAAGTTGTAAAATTAACTGAGTTACGTAGCTTTGATACGTGTCACTGATTACTGCCAATCACTGACGGATCTATTTTATAAATCCAGTTAAAATTTTCCTACAGGGTCTTCCCTTCAATACTCCACTCTACAACAATGTTCAACAGAGACTCATATCTGATAATACGGCCGATCCGCACGTTTGGTATTTTTATAAAATGTTTCCGTAGTGTTTTTTTTTTCTTCCCGGCACCCAATTTAGCACATTTTTATTTGTTATTCTACAGCTTATTCTTAAGAGAGCCCCGCACCGGTATTTGCCGTCTCTGTCTATCTAACGGCAATATAGCAAAAATGTGCTTTCAAAATTGCATTAGTACTCAGGCTCTAATAGACATAAAACAAAAACGATATCACAAAATTTACTACGTTTTCAAAGAGGGAATTTTCGATGCCAATTTCCCAGACAATCATTTTGTACTTCGAACTTTAAAAAATTGTTATTATTTCAGTCTAATAGATCCTGAGTACAATTGGAAGTACGAAAACACATATACTTTCCAGACAAATACGGTTTTTAGTTTTTAGATTCCGGGCGAATACGGTCCGGAGAAATACTGTCGGGGATTATACATTCCGGACATATTGTTCTGTAGCACTTAGTGATGGGAAAAATCCGCATTTGCCGAAGTTCGAAAATATGAAATCCGAAATGTATTGTAAATCCGGATTTCGGATTTTAAAATTGTTATTTTATATTCTTTAATTCTTTTCTCGTAGAACTATTATTATTATCTTATTGTTAATAGCATTAAATGCGTTATTACAATTCAAAAAATATCACAAATAGAAATTTATTTTTTTTAAAACAAGGGCAACAAAACACAAAATCGTACATATTACACTCTAACTTATATATAAAATATTACTAGCTAACCCGGCAAACGTTGTTTTACTCATGATAATACAAAATTACGGACTTTAGAATTCGAAACATAAATTTTCGAAATCCGGATTTATTAGATTTTCGGATAATCCGGATTTATATCACATCACTAGTAGCACTACGTTTCGAACGGTAATTTTTTCTTCTTCTATTTATACCGTCTGCACTCCACTACCAAACGTAATATGCCTTCGGTGAATTCTACTTTAAATTAAAAATAATATTGTTTGCCCTTTTGCCGTTAGTAGTTCATAATATCAACGAAATTAAAGTTTCTCGAATAATGTAACCGACGGAAAAATATAATACCTCTGTTGGGCCAGCGGTTATATTTTATTATTTGAAACGGTATTATATTTTCAAATGACCAAACGTGCACGGTGAGTATTTAAAAAAGTATTACACGAGACACAGTCTGGTTTTGAACAATGTCGTCTGGTTAGATAGACGACTACTACTTACCGTGTTATAATATATTTTATCGACTTTTCCGCTCGTTATTTAATTAACATACTTTGAAACTTCGAAAAAAAAAAAAAAAAAAAAAAAAAAAAAAAATCGTGACGATAATAATCCATCGGACTTTACAACGAAAAACGGATGTGTTATTTAATAATTTGATAAATTGTTTAACGTCGCGACATAATGACGCGATGTAAATCAAGTGTTATTATAATATTACCGTGATATTTTTTTTTAACGTATACTAAGAACATCAAAGCACAACCCTCCAATTAAATAACTATCAAGGCACATACGCATTTCCGGTCTAAATAAATGAGCCCGTACTGCAATAGGTACATAGTATTTACGTACTCGTATGTATACTGCTTACACCGTGTAAAAATCGATTTTTGTTGTCTTTTTATTTGTTGTATATAAAAAAAAAAAAAAAATGTTTTTTTTTTCTTCTCATTTTTCTTTGACGGTAATGAGTTCTTATTTTTTTTTACTATACATTTGTATTCGTACCTAAATCGACTAAAGAATTTTCGTTCGATACTGCCGGTTTCCCAGCATATATAATCGTATGATATTCATATGTTTCCATACCCGTTCGGTTTTACTTCAATTTAAATAATGTCGCGGTTTTCTATAATATATTCTATGCGAGATAATCTATTTCAATTATATATGGAAAACATATTTAAATAAATATAATTTTAAACGAATTCTGTGCCAAGTGTAGGAAAGTCGCATATCGGAATATTATTGAAAAAAAAAAAATGTTTATAAATATCTACTTATTATAATAGTAAAGTTAAGACTTACACGACGGGATATTGTCCGAATATGTTCATTGAATATAAAAAATTTAAAAAAAAAAAAAAATTAACACAACGATTGCGCTATCTCTAGCGTTTTACATGTTAAAAAAAAAAAAAAAAAAAAAAATGTATATATTATTATAATCTTTATTTTTAAACGCTATTTTCTCGTGTATGACAATTTGAAGTGAAAATAATAACGGACCAAATGTTTAGTTTACTTGTTGCCGGACGCGATTTTCGTTTCGTTTCGTATGTATGTATGTATTTTTTTATATTTTTTTACTGCACACAGACAACGCGTAAAGGTTATCGTTATTGATATTATAACATATATAAGTAGGTACGGTTAAACTATTACCGGTTTTTAATTACCGACTATTATTTATGTACCGATATTAACGCGCAAACGTTACTATAATATTTAAAACGAGATTACAGTCTTAAAACACGGTTATATAACATTATAAGGTATAATCGTCGTATGGAGTGGCGTCTTGAACTTTTTTCTCCTTGACTCGCATACAGGGCCTGACGCATTTGTTTAGAAACAAACGCATTCCCATTCACGTTCAGTTTTTTTGTTTTCAAAAAGATTCCATTCATATGCACACTAACCGAAAAGTGAATGACCGCATTCAAAATAGGGTCATTTTTTGTTCAATTTCAATAAAACGTAATAACGAGCCTAAACGAGTACTTTATAATATATTGTATGCACAGTACTTATCAGCTAGGTAATGGAAATCGGAATTATACTAATTTTATACATCAACACATAGGCTGAAAAGTCCCGGGCCTAACACATAGATGGAGCCATTGTTTTGGGATTCACCGTCATTTTTAGTCAGTACTAACCTGCAAAAGACAGCTGTTCAACTTTCATGACAATCTGTTCATTACTGTGCGAGTTATTGTGCTGAGAGTGACGCTACTTTTGTTATTTTCAAAATAACGGATCAAAAACAATTTCGTGTTTTAATTTTACATTACTTCTTGATGAGAAAAAAAATACCGTTCAAGCGAAGAAATGGCTTGAAAAGTGTTATGGGGATTCCGCTCCATCAGGAACAAAAATAAAACGTTGGCATGTTGATTTCAAACGCGGTCGTAGAGACACTGGTGATGCAGAACGCAGTGGACGTCCAAATGAGGCGGTAAACAACACCGAAAAACATTGAGAAAATCCACAAAATCGTTTTGAATGATCGCAAAGTGGAGTTGCATGAGTTAGCTGACATCATAAAGATATCAAAAGGACGTGTTGGTTTCATATTGCATGGTCATTTGTCCACGAGAAAGCCCTGCTGTTCAAAGTGGGTGCCGCGTTTGCTCACTGTCGAGCAAAAACAACAACGTGTTGATGATTCTAAACAACGGCAAAACTACACGAATTTTAATTCGTCGGATTGCTTCCGCATCCGCCGAATACTCTCCAAATTCGGCTCCCAGCGACTACTGGCTATTCGCAGATCTCAAAAAAAAAAAAAAAAAAAAAAAAATGCTCGCCGGTTAAGAAATTTCGCTCGAACGGAAGAGGTGAATCAGTGAAACTGAGGCCTATTTTGAAGCAATAGATAAATCGTTCTACAAGAATGGTATTGAAATGTTAGAGCGGCGTTGGAATAATCGCGTTGATGTATAAAGTCAATTTTTAATGAAAGAACCGTGTTGACGTTGTAAGGCCCGGGACTTTTCAGCTCGTGTGTTATATAAAGCGTAACAAATAAATTGACATTTTTAATAAATCCAATAGTCTTTCGGTTTTTTATTTTTTTTTTTTTTTTGAAAAAATTCAAATTCACGTTCATAATTCGTAAATCCGAGATATACTTGTCGAAGTCAATGTTGAAAATAATCATTTTCATATCAAAAATTAGAAAAATTATTTGAACGGTTAGCGGTAATAATGATTTTCGGCAATTGCCGGCACTCAAGACACGATTTTCGTGACGATAATAATTGTAACGGGTTACAATTCCAAAGGTCGACTGGGGGAACACGGTAGAAAACCGATTTGGTCGCCGAGTGCCGCAAAAGCAGCAATCGGGGAGTCGTTACGTAACTTTGACGCGCGCACAAGCGATTGATTCCACCGCGCCACGCCGTCCGTCCGTACCCGTTGCGGCCTATAAAAGTAATTCCAAAAACCGATACGGGGGGGCCGCCCGCCCGCCCGCCCGAATTATCTAACCGGAGTCGACAAAAATAAACCTCAATGATACGATAACGCTCGCCGTTGCCCGTCGTCTAGACACCGACATACCTGCGGAACGCGGTTCGTTCGCTATTTCTAATAATAATATACCCGCCGATATGGTTTTAATCGTTAACCGTAATCGTTGTTTTTGGGCGCTGTAAATCCACGCACGTCGATATTAAAAACGAATACGGCCGGTACCCAGCAGCAACGATGAAATATATTCAATACTATCAATAATTTTGTGCGTTGCACGTAAAACGCACAAAGTTTTAACGTATCCGCCCCGTGTTGAAATTAAAAAAAAATTCTAAACGAATATTAATAATAATATCGTTGGTCCGGTACACGGTTTGGCGATATTTTCATTTTTCAACGGTTATCGACGGTATTTTATTGTCAAAACCGCCCGCGTTAAACGCATTTACAATTAATAAATTTAATTCATTCACGGTTACGAGTAGAGCATTATTTTTTTTTACATTTCTATAAGATCAAGTGTTCGTCAAGTGCTGTGAACCGTATTTAAAAATGCCGGAATGGGGCACACAAATTTTATGACGATATGGGGGGTGGGGGGGCGGTGGAGTGGTGAAATATCACTTAAAAATAGGAATTCAAAACTTTTAGTTGAAAATCGGTTGAGAAAAAAAAATAAAAAAAAAATAATAATAATAATAATAAAACAAACGATTCGACCAAGATCGGAATGTTAATAAGCCGAAATGCGCGCGTGTGTGTTTTTTTTTTTAACACTGATTAAATTCAATTACAAGTATACAAAATGCGTTTAAAAAAACAATCGAGTTTACAAAAATTTTCAATTGAAAAATTGTTATTTAATTTTTCGAACCGAGCGGCGGCACTGGCCGACAATTGGTTTTATTGCGATTACCAGATTCGTCGACGTTTCGATATTAATTTGAAAAATTTATAAAATTGTACGCGCCCATCGAATGTATTCGAGTGTCCGACACACACACACACACACACACACATTTCTGAATTTATTTTCAATACTACGATTGAAACGCACCGCGACATTTATTAATACTGTACAGCAGCGGCAGCAGCTATTGATGTCTCCGCCGGTCGTAGAAATTATAATTTGCAATTTATTACATTTGTTGGTTTCGACGTTAAACGGCGATTTCATCGACTGTTTTCATCGGTTGTGACAACCACTTTGCTACTGTACTGTATTTTACGGTTGATAACAATTTTGCAAAAATTAAAAGTTGGGCACAACGGTTTATTACGCCCGTTGTTGTGCAGCCGAACGTCCCGTATAATAATAAAAAATACAGAAAAAAGAAGAAGAAAAAAAAAAGAACGGTTATGTTTATGATATCGGGGAAAAGTCGTCAAACTACGATATAAAAACCCTTCTCGTCGGTAACACGTCCGGCGTTTTAAGGAATATTTTTTTTTTCTCCAAAAGTACAATAAAAAAAAAAAAAAAAAAAAAAAAATACCGCCCTTGATAGAAAGACGCAACGACCGATTTTCCGGTCGTATTGCACATTTTTCTCGTGCGGAATTTCCCCGGGAAACCGTTTAGTGTACTCGCTGTAATTATAATATATTATCGACAAAAATAATTTTTAAAGAAAAAAAAAACCGCGCGACGCTCGTAAATCGTAAACACGGTAAAAGCTTTGAAATTGTTAATCGTGTTCTTTTTTTTTCTTACAAAACTTAGCGGTGAACGCTAAATACGATTCCCGATGAATGCAAATGGTTTTTCCGTAAATATTTGATAAAAAAAAAAATCGTATTGTTCGCCGGGAAAATAATATGCACTGACCTTTGAATAAATCCCGCGGCTAAACTGTCGTTCGGCACTACCCGGCTCTGGTGGTCGCCCGATATTTTTTTGTTGTCGTCCGCGATTAATAATTAATTAATTGTTATTATATTTCCGATAACGTTCTTTTCGAGAAAAATCAAAAAAAAAAAAAAATAATAATAATAATAATAGTGATAAAGCACCCGGGTAATGTAAATTTATCGCGGAATGGGAAAAAAAAAAAAAAAAAAAAAATAATAATAATAATACTAATTGCGTTTGTTTAAGACGGATTTTATTGTTATTGTTATTGTTATTATTATTGTTATATTAATAATCGTCACGTTTTTTTTTTTTTTTGTTATTCTTTTATTTTCGATCGAGCACACGTGCGACCCGTGACACCCGGCGGCGAACGTAAAACTGTTGCGTACCACCGGCCCGTCGTCGTCGCCACCGCCGCCGCCGCCGCCGCGAAGATCGCCGGATCCCACCCGGTCCGTTTGTGATTCTTCTCTCGACGGCGTGTTATACATTATTATTATTATTATCATGCACACTCGTCCTCCTACCATTCGACAATAAATGCACACTCCGGCGCGCGCGACCGTGCGTTATAATATTTTTTTTTTTTTTTTTTTTTATAGTTATATAATTTTTCTAGTAATTTAATCACAGTACCAACTAGCGTATTGTTTTACGTGCCCGGCCGATAGCTAGCTAACCGTGCGCAATATTATCGCTACACCCGGCACCTACCCCGTAGGTATATGGAATTTTTCTCCCGCCGGCCGACGTAATATTTTCCTAGGTTTTGGTTTTTCTCTTCCAGTGTCGTTCCGTGTTCCCCTCCCCCCCCGCGGGTTTTACGTATTTCTAATTATCGTGTGTATATACATAAATATTTTATCGACACCGCCGGTTTTTTTCCTCCATCTCTCTTTGTCTCTCTCTCTCTCTCTCTCTATTTCTCGATATCTCTCTCTCTCCCTCTATTTCGTTATCTTTTTACCTCTACTCGTATGTAATTTTTCCTGCCGCCGAGGTAATTTTTTCTTTTCCCGGTTTTTTTTTCTTTTTTTTTTTTTCTATTCTTCCAGTGTCATTCCATGTCTCCGCGGGTTTTACATATTACTATATATCGTATACATATATATAAATCTTTTATCGTCACCGCCGTTTTTTTCCTCCATCTCTCTTTATCTCTCTTTTTCTCTCTCTCTCTCTCTCTCTCTCTCTATTTCTCGATATCTCTCTCTCTCCCTCTATTTCGTTATCTCTTTACCTCTACTCGTATGTAATTTTTCCTGCCGCCGAGGTAATTTTTTCCTTTCTCGGGGTTTTTTTTTTTTTTATTCTTCTAGTGTTGTCCCATCTCTCCGCGGGTTTTACATATTACTATATGTCGTATATATAAATCTTTTATCGTCGCCGTTTTTTTCCCTCCTTTTCTCTTTCTTTCTCTATTTATCGATCTCTCTATCTACTTCTATGCAATTTTCGCCTGACGCCGGGATAATTATTTCTTTCTCGTTTTTTTTTTTTTTTGTCTTTTAGTGACTCGTCTCTCCGCGGGTTTTACATTTTACTATATATCGTATATATAAATCTTTTATCGCCGACGTTTTCTTTTGTCTCTCTCTCTCTCTTTCTATTTATCGATCTCTCTATCTACCTCTATGTAATTTTTCCTGCCGCCGAGGTATTTTTTTTTTTTTTTTTTGTCTTCCAGTGTGCCATCTCTCCGCGGGCTTTACATATTATTATATCTATCGCATAAATGAATCTTTTATCGTCACCGTATTTTTTCCCCCTTCTCTCTATTTCTCTACCTCTCTGCCTCTCTATTTCTCTCACTGTATGCCCGTGTATATTTACCGTCGTTTAACCCCGTCGTACTCCAACGCCCACGCGGCCCCGACACATGTATTATAACCTCCGCACTCAGCCTCCGTGTCAACGATGACGGAAAATGCGTCGAGGTTGCCAGCGTGCACGCGTATAGGTACGGAGCAGCGTTTCTCGACCTAATGGGTCGCGACACGATTTTCAACGGGTCGGCAGAAAAAAAAAAAAAAAAAAAAAAGTCAATAGAATATTTTCGTACCTAATCCGGGTACCCGCAGCTGTATGAAATCAGCGTTGAAAATAATATTAACGAAATATTTTTCGTAAATCATTTCATTTGTTAAACAAGTGTAAATTCATTGCGATTTTTTTTTTTTTTGTTTTGTTCATTTTCTGGTATCCATTGGTTCTACGGAAAAGTTCTACAATGGATTGTACTTTTTATTTTCGGTCTATAGTTTCAGACTAATTACGGGGGTTATTGTCAAAAAAAAAAAAAAAATGTTTTATTAAATACACGAATTGTATTGTAACCGGACGCGGTAAGTACGGCGATTAAATTAGTTTTTTATTCAGAGTTTTTAATTTTTCACATATCGCGTTTAAATATCAATTTAACGAAAACGATTCAAAACGATTGGTTTTGGCAGGAATAAATAAACGTGTATTACCAGGTTTCTGGTTTAGTGGGTTTCCTTATCACGGATCATAGAATGCTACCGTTGACACCAACACATGGCGCAGTCTGTCTTGTGGTCAGTGATGTAGTCCTAAATTTTTTAGTGAGTACACTTTAGTAAGGCGAGGAGGCTTTAGGGTCACCCACTCGTCCCATTAGGTATAAAATATTACGTTTATATGTTCCCTCGTAAAGTATAATCTAATGGGGGCGATCTCAAGAATAAACTGTACCTATACCAGTTCTTTAGAATCTCGCGAGTATTGTGAGCTAGTTGAAAATATTATTTATACAAATAAGGTACCTTGGATGGTTACCGATAACGTGATAACATGCACCGATATGCGATGTTTGATAATAATTACCAAATATACGCGTTTCTGTGAACCTAAACCCGTGTTTGAAGTAAAACGTTTGTTACTTTGATTGTATTTTAGTACTTATTCAGTAAAAAAAAAGGTTGGACATACTTTGGACCGCGGGTGCATAAATCGTTGCTAACAAAAAAAAACGATTCTGAGCGAAATTCGTTAAAAATGTTTGGTAAATTAAAATTTAAAATTGTATTAATTTGTAACGACAAAATAAATAGCAATTGTTCTTGGTTTTTTCGTCTCAAACTGTACCTGGTGTGTTTGTGTGGATCCAAAAAAATTGTACCCGTATAAATCGGAAATAGCAAAATGTAAATGAAACTAGACTTTTTTTTTTTTTTTTTTTTGTGGCATCGATGACGGGCCGGGGACTAGCCTTGCGGAAATACTACCGGCCCGCCACCATCATTTATTGTAAATGAAAAAACACATAACAAATATATACACTCCAAATGAAACTAGACTGTATAACAGAAAACTATTGCGTTAAGCTAAACATTTTAGCATTTTTTGCCACAAAGTACAACCTTGCGAAATCCCGTGATTTTTACAATTTCCGTCCAAATCTGAACTTCTAACGCGTATAAAAAGAAAAATCGTGACCACGTGCGATTGACCTTGTGTCAACTTTTCAAGCAATTATAAAAAGCCAAACAAATTAAATCCACACTAAACCTATAAAAATATAAAACAGATTTATATAATTCCCTAACTTAACCTAAAAATATTCAGTGAACGTTTTGGGTGTCTAACGGTTCTTTTTAACTGAATTATACAACAAGGAAAACTAAATGTAAAATAACAGAAAACCGTTGTGGCGTTAGTAATAATAGTATTTCCAATAATTATGGAAACTATACAAAGGAAAATTAATTAAAAAAAAAGACCCCGCCAATGAGCACCATCTAGATATCCAAAATGTTACAAAAAGTCCCGTTTGTCGTTTTTTTTATTGCCAATCAACGGCGCAAGATTTCTGGTAGTCGGGGGTAAACGACGCACGCACAGCATAGTAAAAAACCAATCCATTCCTCGCTAATATATGCTCGGAATCTAAACAAACGGAACTGAATTGCACTTCAAAATCAAATGAAAATTATAATTTAGAACAATAATCATGCATACACTATAAATCTGACCGGGACGTCAAATAATATTATATTGTGACTAGGAACTAATTATTATAAGGTCTGGTATTTTTTAGCCACATTTATTTAGTTAATTTGACTAATTAAAAAAAAATATATATATATAATAATCATAAAAAAATTTAGCATAAAATCGCGTTAGCGTTTTAACTACCGTAGTTGTTGCGTTAACGTTGTCGAAAAAAAAAAATCATAAAGCTATAGCTATAGCTTTACATTATGCATTATTATTGTTTCCATGATTTTACGTACAAAATGCGGTCGATTTTATACTCTTATATTTTACACTTGACTACGTTTGAACTATTAAAATTGTAATTTTTTTTTTTTTTTTTTTTTCTGCCGCAAATTTAAACGTATTCAATAAACCACGCGCGATATATTTGATATTATTAATAATAATAATAATAATAATAATCATTGTAATAAACACGATAGTGTACAGTTTTCGATGAAAATCGAAAATTACCTACCTATTTAGTTACTATTATGTAATAAATAACAATACTAATGAACTATCATCCAAGTCTACTGTAATAAAAATTTTAGAAACGGGACCTTCGGAGTGCATTAGATATCACCGGAACTAATTCAACCGTACCTGTACCCGGCAGTATCAAGATGATAATATTGTATATTATGTTCAAAAATAATGATTTTACACTGACGCATTATTTTAGGTGTAAATTTACGTTTAAAAATTAACGATATAATAGAATAATTTCAACTCGCCGATACGGTCGTGTATAACATTAACACAGTTTAATTTCAATGAAAAATGCTAATAGGTATGTATAATATATAGTTATACGTCTCGATTTGTATCTTTAGCCGATTATTCCAAATCGACAAAATCGAATGACTCGAATTGTCTCGTTAGAAGTTTAAAATGTATATAAGCGACATAATAAAATACATTACTATATACAACAATGTCCCCTAACGCGAAATCCGAAAACAATCGAAACTCGCACGATGAATCGCGATTCCGTGAATAATTTATTTGTTCAGTGCGCGTAGATATTCGTTTGGTTATGTGTTTTAGAGAAACTTCAACGCTGGTAACGAAAGTAAACGGGCAACGTGTGATATATAAATATTTTATTGCAAAAAAAAAAAGAAGAAAAATACTATAAATACCATTATACACGCCGTACGTTTATAATCAGTATATTTTAAATAATTATTAATCGCATTATATTCATTTATAAACGATAATAATTTATGAGTATAAGGTACTATCCTATCTCTAATAAGTTATTAGAAATCAACGCGAAAGATGTGTCGAAATGGAAACTAATATATAGGTATCCGTAAAACGATCGCCCGATCAGCCCCATACGATAATTATCGATGAAATTAAAAACGTGTCGGAGTAATATTTGAAATAAAAATTATAGAATACCGTCGTCCGTCTTTTGTGAAACCCGATCGCAAAACATATAGCGGTGCGATTTGTTATTGTAGGATTTAAATGGTCAAAAACTGTAAAGATTTTTTTTTTTTTTTTCAAAAAAAGGAATTTTCGTTATTGCAACAATGCCGCGTTTAAACAAATTATGGCGTAATAATTTGCCAAAAAAAAAAAAACAGTGGGAAAAATGCAAACGTAAAAATTACACTTTTGAGGTATCGGTGAATAAACGCGAAGAATTCGAATTGTGCGCCTGGTGATCATTGTCCTTAACGAGCATCCGGGGAGGGAGAAAAAAAATAATCGGCATCGTTTTACTCTCATGTCCGTTCAATACCGGGTGTCACGAAACCCGTTCTGTAAACTGTTGGCTTTTATAATCGATTGGTTCTGTCGAATCAAAGTCGTTGAACAGATTGAACGTATCAATATGGTTATAACCACTTTGGTATACTCGGTTATCAGCGACGATACTGACATTAAAATATGTCTGTATTTATTATAGTTAATAGCAAGGACTTACGGGACGGCTAAGTAGTCGCGGCGCAGAATAACGTCACGGTCAAGCTGAACGGGCGCATTAAATAACAGTTAGACGCGTGATAACAAATGTTTTATTAAACAATAGATAGGTCTCTGATAATCGTACAGAACCGAAATCAGTACGACAACTTATCGACTAAACCGGTGGTTTTTTTTTTTTTTTTTTTTTTTACAGCGGACCATATCTGAAACGCGCTTGGGCATCGCAAATGCAAATGAATATGAAACGAGAATTATTTTACGTAACTATTAATTTTACAAAAGGAAAAAAATTGTTCTATTGTGATAAGTAACTGTTCTCTTAACGAGAAGTTTGAAATTGCTTGTTTTATTATTATTATTTTTTTTTTTAAAAATGTGTGGGTAATCCGGATCGAACTTGATCGATTCAACAACGCTCGCGTAACTGTTCGTCACTCGAGACGGTTTCTGTACTTTGATTTGACGTATTTCGTTTTCGATAAAGTTGGCTGACGCGGGCAGGCTGGGGAAATCAATATTGAAATCATTTCACGTGTACATTGGTCGTGATCCCGGAAAAGAGTCATCGGCCGACAAGGCGTATCGTTGGTTTTTTTTCGGATTCCTGCGAGACGGTTCTCGGGCCAACGACCGTTGGCGGACGCCAGCTCGAAGGTTGTGGAATGTCTACGGATGCCGATGGATAATCGGAAATTCGGATGCGCTCGGTGGACGAATTGTCAAACCCGACGGGCCTCTCTAGCGGGTCGGACATATCGACCAGCCCCCGTGATGGCGTTTGTCGAAATTCACCGACGGTGTGGTGGTGGTGCGGTTATCGTGTCCGACGCGAAAGTCTCGTGCGGCCCGGCATCCGCACGGCGCACTAAACTATCGGGAATTACGATCGCGATTCGCGACATCGTCACGTCGTTGTTCTCGCGGGTGTACAATAATAGTGTAGTATAATATATCGTGCGGTATGGAGGAGAGGGGAAAAAAAAAAAAAAAAAATATATATATATATATATTTCGTTAAACGCGTCCAATGCACCGGTGTCGTGTCCGAGGGGGTCCCCCCCCGCCGGGGCCACGGGTGGGTGGGGGGGGGTAAGGAGAGTTTTGATTATTATCTACGTCTGTCCCGAATGTCGGTCCATTTAGAGCGAATGAATGAATGGCAGATAAGTCACTATAATATAATATTATAAAATATTAAACGTACTCGGGAGCAGAGGGCGGGAGGGACGGGACGGGGGGGGGAGACAATGGTCGAAGTTGTGCGATGCGGTCGTGTGTGTGTGTGTGTGTGTGTGTGTGTGTGTGTAAGGGGCGGTGGGGAGGGGCGGGGGGGATCACGCGAGAAGATCGTCCGATCAATCAAACCCACGCGATTCGGACACACACTCATTACATATTATATAGAGGGATCTCACGATTATAATACACACAGCGTGCGTGTGTGTGTGTGGAAAACGAATACTCGTCGTAGTAAAACCATGTTAGCCTTTTTTTTTTTTTTTTTTTTATTATTATTATTATTATTTTTTTTTTTTATAATATACTTACGACTTTCACTATATAATATTGTTGTGTGTACGGGCAACTGGACGGATATCTTTCGGGGGACAGACCGGAAACGAGACCGCCGCGGACCGGACGAAACAGCGTTGTCTTAATAACATCGAGAAAATCCCGTCTGTTGTTTTACATTTTTTTTTTATTTTTTTTTATTGTCGATATCCCGAGGAAATTTCTTTGCGGAGCGGTCGCCGGCTGAGCTCATCGAACTTACCCAACGCTCGCGTTCTCTTTCATTTTTTTTTTTTCACGTAAAAACTTCTACGACCCTACAACAAAAGCTCGAGGAGGCCATTATTTGGACGATATAATTTGTTTTTTTTTAATAACCGAAAACCTGATATGGCTGGTTTTTTTTTCTCGCACATTAACAATTAATAACATATACGCGTTTATTATTTATGTTTAACGATTTTTATTAATATACCAAATTACAGACGCCGAAAAAAGCTATTATAAAGAAAACAAATATTATGTATGTCTCAACGTGAAATATTACATAGGTTTTTTTTTTAATTTCGACGTGGTTTTTTTTTTTAATTTATTGGGTTCGTGCAATTGATTTCCGTTAGGTCGTAAAGATATCGATCATGTTAAATCAAAATATTATTATTCTTCATTATATTATAAAAATGCAAAAACTATAGTATACGATTTGATAATTACACGTAAAAAATGTGTCCGCGGTCCGCCAGTTGGTGACCCCTGCTAAAAGGCGACGGATTTATATAAATTTACGGACAAACACGTATTTCTATTATTCGGAATATTATAATTTGTTTTGAAATCCGCGGACGATTTTTTTTTTTTTTTTTTATCGTCCGTACACATTAAAACGGTATATCAATTTTATTTTGCATGTTTTTACACTAATTTGTACTTAATTTTTTGTTTTACCTTGCCAATTTAAATTGTATTCATCTGGCTACACTGTTGATCTATCGACAATACGAATTATATATACTCGTATATGCATTTTACGAAAACGACGTTTTTATATAATAGACATATTTTTTACAAATAAGTCAATATTTCCGATGCGCATTTTAATGCATCAATTTAAAACAATAATTTTATACATAGATTTTACACTTAAATGGTTTTATACGCGCATACATAAATCCGTAAACGCCTAATCATTATTATGCGCGGTTGGCACTCACCGATGTAATTGAACCCAAGTTTTAAACACGACGTTTCTTTATAATACTCGTTTGTAAATTAATTAAAACTATATTTTAAGGTGTTGTTTTTTTTTTTTTTTGTGAAACGTCTCGCCGACGAGTTTTGTATTATATAATCAGGAAGAAGTCTTAAAATTTACTGATTTTATAGTTGAACATGTGTTAGTAGTATGCTTAAACAGACTAACACATGTTACGATTAAAAATATTATACGACTCGCTTTTTTTTTTTTTTTTTTTTGTACCGGCAAACATAAAACTAATTCGTCTAATGGAAAAAAAAAATCAACGACATTAATTGGTCCAATAAACCCGTAGATATATTTCGCGATAAATCGATAACACGAGTACGTTAATATTGATTTTATATTCATTTATACATCGGTAAAAATCGTTATATTTATTAATCATTATTATAAATAGAGCCCGGAAGTTCATTTGAATGTATTCACTGAATTTACCGGAAATTTGCAAGATCAGCTACAAATTTGATTTACACCTACAGATCCAATCACAACATTTCATTTTGCATATTTTTTTTTTACATATTTTGACATATGTTTATGTATATATATATATATATATATATATATATATGCATATTTTTCAAATTCTCGTGGTCTACTGCATATCGTAGCATTACATATGATGTAATTATCGTCAAAATAAATTACTTTTATAAGGCATTTCGAACAAATTATGAAGTCATGTCTGGGGGCGGCCCGATAATGGTGGATTTAGGTTAGTTTACATTTGAAAACTTATGTAAATCTTTAATCGTAAATTGTAATGTTTGTACGACAATTATTTTATAATTTACTATTTAAAATTAATTTTTTTTTTTTTTTTAACGAATAAAAAACAAATATTTTAATTACCGGTGAACTAAATTTAAATAACAATTGTGGTATTAAACGGTTTTTTTTTTTTTTTTTTTTACTTATACATAGGCATGTATAAAAAAAAAAAGTTTAAGGGGATATTTCAATGTTTTTAAACGCATATATATATATATAAATATTTCGATAGTTTTTAGTGCATATACTTCCGGGCACTAATTATAAATTACAAATCGTGTATGCGTAGAATAATTATTCAGTCGACAATTTCAAATCATACTTTAGGTATATTTTTTTTAATGTATTTTTATCGGTATTCGAACGGAGCTCATTAATATTCATGATTTAGCTAAAAAAAAAAAATAAATAAATAAATAAAATAATAACAATAATTACGCCGCCGAAATCATCATCTGAATCTATATGCATTATTATTGAATAATGATGGCAATCACAAACAAAACTTGTATTTTTTTTTTTTACACATTATATTAAGTATAAGAAAAACGAAAACGGGTCGTCTTGGTTTGGGAAACTATACAAAGAAATATATAGTACCGACTAAGAGAAAATATTTAAATATAAAAACATAAACACTCGCCTGGTGTGATCGAATAAAACATTTACTATATTCAATAGTAATAAAATAGCCGAATCATATTTCTAAAGCCTTTGAAAAAATCGAAGAATTCGGTTTCAATTTCAAATTAATACGTGTTGAAATTATCTCGGTGCGCTTGAAATTTCGCACGAACGAAGCAACTTTGTCTGTCTGTTTTGGTTAATTTCTAAACGAAAACGGCTATACGTTCCGTTATTCTTTAATACGCGCAGACACCGATCGAATTTAAAAGACTTTATAATATCAGGTGACAAAACATTTCTAGGATAGCCCGACGAAAGACATTCCAGCGAACGGGTACACCGAGGAAAACAATCGTTTAAAAACTATTTCGGAATTTAAACAATTAAATCATTTGTATAACGTATTTATAAAA